>OY744522.1:30029323-30249323 GCA_963556195.1 Sepiola atlantica
CATTCCTGGAGCTAACACTTGCTATCTATATGAGATACATAGGTATTCGCCTGTTCCAATAAAGTACTCCTTTAGCTCTCAAATGTTGAGTTAGTAAAGAAGTTAAGAACATTAATTTTCCTCTCCTCAATTAACCAGTTGATTATATTATAGTATATATTTCTTTTAGTCTATTGGTCTTACCAGATTCCAGGACAAGAATTCATCTGGTTTGGTGGAGTATCCAACTAAGTGCTGTTACTTGAGGTAACATCATTAGGAGAAGATGCACCATTCCTCATATAAGCTGACGCATAGCCAAAATAAGGAGATCTTATTTAGGCTTCGAATACTATGTTATTTTGAATGTTTGGTCCGGGTTTACTTGTAGGGTAAAGTATTCTCATGTCAGGTTTTCCTAACAAACCATTTTTACAGAGAGACCGACGACAACCGAGGATAGTGTCTAGTAGGTAATTCAAACTCCTCGTCTGACCAAGATATAAATATATATATATATATATATAATCTGACATTGTAAAAAGGAATTATATATATGCAACATGTTAATATCTCTGGCTGCACCTTTGGTCATCATTTCTGCTGCTGATATTTTTAACTACTGCAAAGGACACCTGCAGAAGCCCGGGGAGTACACCGACTGAACCGTTGTGAATATGATACGTTCTTAAATGAGGACAACAGCCCGAAATATATAAATTATGTAAATAACAAGAAAAGTCCATCTTGGAAATAGCGTTAAATATTAGATATGATTTCGAATACTATGTTATTTTGAATAGTTGGTCATGGTTTACTTGCGGGGTAAAGTATCCCCATGCTAGGTTGTCCTGACAAACCATTTTACAGAGAGACCGAAGACAATCGAGGATGGTGTCTAGTAGGTAATTCATATACATGTTATTGAGAATCATCAACAGAATCGTCTGATTCATGTTTTATTTACTCCTCCCCAGGAGTTAGGCGCAAGGACAGTTTTATCTTACTCCCACAAGTAAGATGTGACCCAAGATCGGGTCGAGAAAGTGGGGTTTGAAAAGCCAGCGCTCGAGAGGTGAGCACTCTGGCCATTTAAAAATTGCCTGGGCAGCCCCGTCGGCATTCCCCGGTAGGGGCGCCTCAGACAGTAAGCAATAAACTTACTCCTCCCCAAAGAGGAGAGGCAAAGCTTGGGAGGGTGGACCTCCTAGAACTGCACAGGACAGGCGTGCAGTATCCATCGGAACAGATACTACACTTTGATCTTAGCCAAAAGGCCAAGAAGCCGCCCACTGCATGAATCAATTGAGCACCATCACGGTAAAGATTCACACTCCTATGGAGAAAGCCTTATCGGATATTTATCATGTGTTTTCTACGGTTTTATCAAAGCCCCCCCCCAGTCTCTTTGTATTGCTTTCTTTCTTTCCTTTCTTATCTTATTAGTAATCTTTGTTCTCTCTTTTTTTTTCATAGTTCTCAACCGACTCAGTTCTTCCTTCTAATTTTAATTATTTATCCAATCTCTAGATTTAGATTGGAAGTGTGTGTGTGTGTGTGTGTGTGTGCGCACGCGCGCGCGTGTGTGTGTATGTGTTAGGTTTGAAGTAATGGCTGACCACCAGGTGATACGTGCGTTCGAGGAGGATTAACTCCAGTCATTTTTATCTCGCAAAATAATCTTTGTGCGAGAAGACAGGGGCTTATATTAATGACGCCAATGTCAAAGGATTGCTTAATAAATAAAGAAACACAGACATCAAATAACAGCCTTGTGAGATCAGGGCGTTCATCTTGTAGCATCGCAGGGTCAATTGGACGTTTAGATGCGCACTTGTTTTTTTTTCGCACTGAAAATGCAATTTAAAATATAAGCGTGACAGACAAACGAAAATGTTATTCAAAACATAAACATGGCAGACCAAAAAATGCTATTTTAAACTTAAGCGTAACAGACAAACGGAAATGCTATTTTAAACTAAAGCGTAACAGACAAACGGAAATGCTATTTTAAACTAAAGCGTAACAGACAAACGGAAATGCTATTTCAAACTAAAGCGTAACAGACAAACGGAAATGCTATTTTAAACTAAAGCGTAACAGACAAACGGAAATGCTATTTTAAACTAAAGCGTAACAGACAAACGGAAATGCTATTTCAAACTAAAGCGTAACAGACAAACGGAAATGCTATTTTAAACTAAAGCGTAACAGACAAACGGAAATGCTATTTTAAACTTAAGCGTAACAGACAAACGGAAATGCTATTTTAAACTTAAGCGTAACAGACAAACGGAAATGCTATTTTAAACTTAAGCGCAACAGACAAACGGAAATGCTATTTCAAACTAAAGCGTAACAGACAAACGGAAATGCTATTTTAAACTTAAGCGTAACAGACAAACGGAAATGCTATTTTAAACTAAAGCGTAACAGACAAACGGAAATGCTATTTTAAACTTAAGCGTAACAGACAAACAGAAATGCTATTTTAAACTTAAGCGTAACAGACAAACAGAAATGCTATTTTAAACTTAAGCGTAACAGACAAACGGAAATGCTATTTTAAACTCAAGCGTGACAGACAAACAAAAATACTATTTCAAACATAAGCATGACAACCCAATGAAAATGCAATTTAGAATATAAGTGTAACAGACCTAAGAAAATACTATTTTAAACATAAGTGTGACAGACCAATGAAAATGCAATTTAAAATATAAGCGTGACAGACAAACGAAAATGTAATTTGCAACAAAAGCATGACAGACCAAAGAAAATTCTATTTCAAACATGACGCTTAAGTTTAAAATAGCATTTTTAAAAATGCTATTTTAAACTTAAGCGTGATAGACAAACGAAAATGCTATTTCAAATATAAGACTAACGAAAATAATATTTTAGATATAAGCTCGACAGACCAACAAAAATACTATTTTACACTTAAGCGTATCAGATCCAGTGACGGACAGGCCCTCTGAAAAAGATGCTTGGACGAATGAAAAATTAGATGTGCCCGTTCAGCGATGAAAATGCTATTTGAAATTTAAGCGACGGATTGACGGCCGACAGACAGGGTCTCTTATAGAGACACGTGGTCGCATCTATAAACATGGCGACAGTTTCGCTTCTTTTTTTTTGTCGACAGCCCATCACCAGCAAGCAATTATTTTTATGCTTCGTCAGTCAGGTATATATATTTTTTTGTGGGGCCGTAAATTATGTCTGTCGATATCAAATATTAGCATTACGTAAAGCGTGTTCAGATCACGGGGTTGTCATTTTGATGACCACCGGAGCGTGATCAACCAAGCTTGTTTCACTGACAACTTGAGTAAATGTCATGAATTCAATCTTGACTAGAAGTCCGGCTAATTCTCATCTTGATAATTCTAAGCTTAGCAAAACACAGAAAAAACCCACATTTAATGTCTCTAATATAACGACTGGAAAATGTGTTTCGAAGGCTATTTCGATTTTTAGTGAGTTCAGTCATCAGCAGATGCTTCTTTTGGAGGCAAATAATATATTTATTTGTTGAAATTCTGTGAAATAAAGGAATTCACATTTGGCAATGTGGATGCGTAAAATCATGTTAAAACGGTATTTTTTTCACATGAGTCTAAAGTAACGAGAAAAGTGGAAATTTACATTAGTTTTAGAATTAGAGCCATTTTTCAGGATATTGCATAACATATAGAGGTCGCTAGTGACTCGCATCGAATAAGCTGATCAAATCCTTCTCTTTTTTTCTGGACGTGTTTGGACAGCTGCCCGCATTCCCCTCTATTGAAGGGATGTTTTATTTATGTATGTATACTGTATATCGGAGAAAAAAACCGGGAAGCATTGTTAAACCTTACATGATTTTGTGCTGTTAGTTTACATTTTTATGAATCGCTGTTGTTGAGTAGGAGACGACTGCAGCGAGAAGAACGAGTGAAAGAAACAGAGACGTCACTATCCACTGAGCAACAATTTATGTCGTATCAACTGTATTACAAGATGCCGGTTAGAGATATTTTGTTACGATCTGGAATGAAAGAATTGGTCCATCATAATGCAACACACATTTTTAGACTGAATATGCGATTGTCATTATTGGGGATGAAGTATCTTTAAAACACCAACACCTTCCTCAGTATTCTGGCAGAGACCAGAACCATTATTGTCTGAAAAGTTTCAATGCATCATCGACCATGGACTATCCTTTATTTGTCCGACGTTCAATGCGTTCCTATTGAACAACTACTTACCGCATCAAAAACAACATTTACTCCATGAGTATTATTTACTCCTCTTCAGGAGTTAGGCACAAGGCCAGTTTTTATCTTACTCCCACAAGTAAGATGTGACCCAAGGTCGGGTCGGGAAAGTGGGGTTTAAAAATTGCCTGGGCAGCCCCGTCGGCATTCCCCGGTAGGGGCGCCTCAGACAGTAAGCAATAAACTTACTCCTCCCCAAAGAGGGGAGGCAAAGCCTGGGAAGGTGGACCTCCCAGAACTGCACAGAGCAGACCCATTGACCGGCGTAAATCAAGACCCGAAGGCTAAGACAACACCAGTATGGGGTGCAGTATCCATCGAAACAGATACGACGCTTTGATCTTAGCCAAAAGGCCAAGAAAAGTGGATTTATTTATCTACCTCCCACAAGGTAAGATGTGACACAAGGTCGGGAAAGTGGTATTAGATAAGCCAGCGCTCGAGAGGTGAGCACTCTGGCCATTTAAAAATTGCCTGGGCAGCCCCGTCGGCATTCCCCGGTAGAGGCGCCTCAGACAGTAAGCAATAAACTTACTCCTCCCCAAAGAGGGGAGGCAAAGCCTGGGAGGGTGCACCTCCTAGAACTGCACAGGACCAGACAACCCCCAATAGACCGGCGTAAATCAGGACCCGAAGGCCAAGACAACACCAGTATAGGGTGCAGTATCCATCGGAACAGATACTACACTTTGATCTTAGCCAAAAGGCCAAGAAAAGTGGATATTATTTACTCCTCTCCAGGAGTTAGGCACAAGGCCAGTTTTTATCTTACTCCCACAAGTAAGATGTGACCCAAGGTCGGGTCGGAAAGTGGGGGTTGAAAAGCCAGCGCCCGAGAGGTGAGCACTCTGGCCATTTAAAAATTGCCTGGGCAGCCCCGTCGGCATTCCCCGGTAGGGGCGCCCCAGACAGTAAGCAATAAACTTACTCCTCCCCAAAGAGGGGAGGCAAAGCCTGGAAGGGTGGACCTCCTAGAACTGCACAGGACAGGCGTGCAGTATCCATCGGAACAGATACTACACTTTCATCTTAGCCAAGAAAAGTGGATAACTTTCATTTAAAATAAAAGCTATACTTTACTTTATAATAAAGACCAACTTGTATTTATTCGTAAATTGATATATATTTATGAATATATGTACTTCCATCCCAGTCACACACACGTTAGTGAATAACGCAAGTGTCCTTTTTAACCCCCTCCCCAAACCATTTTCAAGTGGTGAAAGGAAGCGAGAAAGCAAGTCAGACAACTACCTCAGACTTACTCTGTCGCGTAAAATGAATTCAAAAAGAAATTCCCCATTCTACAATAAAAAATTAACGTGTGTGTTTCTTTCTTTAGGTCATCAGAAATGATAATAATAATTTATATGTGAAAAATTAAATTCTATGATGAATATTTTATATGAATATTCTAATAATATATCTACATGAATAGCTAGTGAGAATACTGGCGAAGCATAACATTTTTTTGTAATTTTTGCCGGAAAGATTCGACAAATTATGAGAAGATTTGAAACAGAATTCTGTGTATTGACACAAGTAGCATAGCTTATGCACACACACACACACACACACACACACACACACACACACACACACACACACACATATATATATATATATTTATTGGCATAATTCTATGATGTTATATTAATATTTTAGTAATATATCTAGTGAGAATACTGGCGAAGCATAATTTTTCTCTCTCATTTTTGCCGGAGAGTGTATATGACGTTAAAATGTAAGACGTGTTTCCACTATGGAGTTTACTCGCTAACAAGACCCCAATTTAATTTATTGGTTTCAATAATTCTAATTACCCACGCAAGTCCAATCTACTTGCCTCCCCACGAGAGACGTTAAACACAACGTATGTTTTTCATGTAGAGAAAAATCCAGCTCCCCCAAAATGGACACTCTTAATTACGACAAAAATAAAAATTACCTCAGTCTAGATCGAGAAAAGAACAGACACTACACTCCGATCCCAGTTTGAAGGCTGAGAACAGGTAGCGTAAGAACATCTGTTCAGCGATGAAAAAGACTTGTCAATGGGAGATTAACATTGAAAAATCACTACATTTTTCTGAAATATTTAGTCTGTTTTACGGCATCTCAATCTTTTTGAATAATTGCAAACAATTGTCAATGGGAGATTAACATTGAAAAATCACTACATTTTTCTGAAATATTTAGTCTGTTTTACGGCATCTCAATCTTTTTGAATAATTGCAAACAATTGTCAATGGGAGATTAACATTGAAAAATCACTACATTTTTCTGAAATATTTAGTCTGTTTTACGGCATCTCAATCTTTTTGAATAATTGCAAACAATTGTCAATGGGAGATTAACATTGAAAAATCACTACATTTTTCTGAAATATTTAGTCTGTTTTACGGCATCTCAATCTTTTTGAATAATTGCAAACAATTGTCAATGGGAGATTAACATTGAAAAATCACTACATTTTTCTGAAATATTTAGTCTGTTTTACGGCATCTCAATCTTTTTGAATAATTGCAAACAATTGTCAATGGGAGATTAACATTGAAAAATCACTACATTTTTCTGAAATATTTAGTCTGTTTTACGGCATCTCAATCTTTTTGAATAATTGCAAACAATTGTCAATGGGAGATTAACATTGAAAAATCACTACATTTTTCTGAAATATTTAGTCTGTTTTACGGCATCTCAATCTTTTTGAATAATTGCAAACAATTGTCAATGGGAGATTAACATTGAAAAATCACTACATTTTTCTGAAATATTTAGTCTGTTTTACGGCATCTCAATCTTTTTGAATAATTGCAAACAATTAAATTGGATACGTTTCCATTTTACCCACGTGAGTTCATACCTTTCCCCGTGAACAGAATAGATTCGATAGGATTTGAACTCGTTATAGCTATTTTCATAGTTCGCAACAGTATACGTGGCGCCAATCATGACCACTCTTTCATAAATAACTGTAGGACGAATGAACATTCGGATAATAACATTCTAAAAGGGTTAAAACTTACTGGGAAATTATAGACTACGATAGACACGCACAGACGGTCGATAATAAAACGATCACAGATTTGCGACTTTGTTGTAGAAGAATGCAGCAGCAGCCCTTGTATATCAGGAAATTACTTATGTATTCATGTTACAGCTGAAAAAAATATATTCGGTTTCCTCTTGTAAAATAATTTCCTCTGCAGTTCTCGAGTAAAATTATTTACAAAGGATATATTTTATATGTACATATCTATCTATGTATATTTTATGTGTACACATCTATCTATGTATTTTTTATGTGTACATATCTATCTATGTATATTTTATGTGTACATATCTATCTATGTATATTTTATGTGTACATATCTATCTATGTATATTTTATGTGTACATATCTATCTATCTATATTTTATATGTATATATCTATCTATATATATTTTATATGTACATATCTATCTATATATATTTTATATGTACATATCTATCTATATATATTTTATATGTACATATCTATCTATATATATATATATATATTTATTTGTACATATCTATCTATCTATATTTTATATGTACATAACTATCTATGTCTGCATTATAATGCTGGAAACATTCGACAGATTATGAGATTTGAAACAGAATTCTGTGTATTGACACAAGTAGCATAGGTTATGCACACACACACACACACACAAACACACACACACACACACACACAGACATATATATATATATATATATATATATAGTTATTCTTATTTACACAGATATGTGCAAAATCTGCAATACTGGCATGTCGATATTATCGATCAACGACTATTATAAACTGATCTAAGGTTAAGATCGGATTCTAACTCTTCCTGATGAGATCTCAGTTTATAATAGCTGTTGGTTGATAACATCGACATGCCAGTGTCGCAGATTTTGTACATGTCTGTGTAAATAAAAAAAATATATATAAAACCTCTATTTGATATTGAGCACTTTTTATAAACCCGGTTGAAATTCTTTGGATTACTACCCCGTGGATGTTTAACCTGAATTATTATTATTAATATTATATATATATATATATATATATATATATATATATATATTCAGTATTTTTATGTAGTTCAATACCACATCAATATCACAGAGGACAGACTCACGTCATTTTTTACAACTTATTTTTTATTTCGAAGACAATTGTTTCGGCTAACATCAAGATATTTGTAAAATGCTCCTATGCATTTATTTATTTCTTGGTTTGGCTATCTTCAGTCCCAATTGTACAAAAAAAAAATAAAACCATGCAAAAACTTGGCGATTATAGCCCGAATTACAGTCAGTACTCATCATCAACAGTCAATTTTTATAAAGTTGGGTAGAAGAACAAGCTATCCCAATATACGCTGCCAAAACATTCAAGCTCACCACATTTTTGTCCGATTACGTCAAGAATTTCCTACTAACGCCGCATGTGGATCTTTCTTTTCTCCTACCAATACTTCAACTTTGTGTATATATACAAGACTCTATTCAATAAAATGTGTTCTTGACAACGTTGCGTAAATGAAACGAAATATCGAAAATAAAACAGCATAAACTCGTGTTATTTTTGTTTGATCTCTCTTTTCTCCTACCAATACTTCAACTTTGTGTATATATACTAGACTCTGTTCAATAAAATGTGTTCTTGACAATGTTGCGTAAATGAAACGAAATATCGAAAATAAAACAGCATAAACTCGTGTTATTTATTTTTTTTTGTTCGATGTAGCTTGTCTTTCTATTTCCCATAATTTCAGTCTGCACAACTTAAGCTGAAAGCAGTTCAATTTTCACACAGATTTCACCGTAGAAGTTTGGTTTTGATTGCGTTGATGTCTTTTGCAATTCAACATCATACACTGCAACTGCAGTAATATCGCAATAGACGTGATGAAATACTACAAATTAAACCTTAGGAGAATGGAAATCAAGTTTCAGGGAGAATCGAAAAATGGAAGTGTAATTATCCAGACGTCGTATAGGTCATACTAGGATAACATATTCCTTCTTACTTAAAGCGAAATAATAAACAATATGTTATGCATGCCAAACTGTATACACAATGAAACATATTCTTACTGAATGTATCGATCTGACCCCTAAAAAGGAAACCTTTTATAGTACAAGCAACATGAAAGCAGGTTCATCCGATTTATCCAATTTCAGGTTCATCTAATTCATCCAATTTCAAGTTAATATAATCTGTACATTTTTACATTATCAGATGTGAAGTTTCGAAATACAATCATATCAACTGGAATATTACGCCGTAGGTGACACACGACTATCTAAGCCCCCATAAAACGTACTCACTCGCCAACGAATCGTTACTGTTCTTTTCTCTTCTTTCTTTTATCAATCGCACAGAGATTCCTGTCCCTAGGGGACCAAGCAGTGCGTACTTGCTTCAAAATATCCGGGTGTCAAAAATCCTGATGCCAATTCGATACTGGATCTCGTCTCGTCGCCATTAGCTTATCTATTTCCGTTTCCCATTTCAAGATTCTTCCTCTTCCCCGCCCAACCCCGCGGTAGAATCGAAATCGAAAAGAGTCGAGTGACGAGGATTGGTTAGCAGATCATATGAAGATTGATGAAAACTCAATTATCCTCTTCTTACATTCGTACATGTCACACATTACTTTATGTACATATATCACATTTTTATAGGAGATGTGTCCGAAAAGTAATGGGACTGATGTCACAAACAATTTATTTTATTTCCAAACAACAATCTACATGGTTTTCCTTTCAAAGTAATCTCCCCTTCGAGTATAATAAACTTTTTCACCTTTCTCTTTCATGCTTCGTTTTTTGTAAACATAGATACTTTTGTACAGTTGTGAACCACCCCTTCAAACCAACCCGTCACTGTATGGAGATGTCGAGCAAAGCCAGGTGGGTTCTCTACCTGATCCGGAGGTTCTTTTCTAAGCTTAACAGCAGACGCTTATACATAACCCTGGTACGGCCCATTCTTGAGTATGCCATCCAAGCAACAAATCCCTATCTCCAAAAATATATCGTACATCCGGAGTATGTTCAACAGTTGGCAACCAGAGTGTTAACGAGATTCTCCACGCTTACCTACAAAGAACGGCTTCAAAGACTAACTCTGTTCTCACTTGAGCAGCTAAACGAGCGAGGAGACCTGATTCTAGCATACAGCATCATCAACAGGAATGAAAATCTACATCTAGAGGAGTATTTTACCGCCAACAGCGAGTTGAAGAAATAGATGACAGTGGTATTGGAAGTTGTCAAACGAAACCGATACATATGTAACTATATTTAAGAGTTGCGGTGTGACGGGTAAGCCTCAGCCGACAAATATAGAAGCAACTTTGTCGAGTATTGTTGGAGCCTATAAGTTACCACAATACAGAACACTATGCTCACTAATATTATAGATTTTATATTTGAATAGTCTTATTCTACCCCAACCATTCAATATCGTCGCTAATATGAATAACTTTGGTGCGGTTGTGGACTACTCCTTCAAACTAACGCGTCATTGTATCAATATATATATATATATATATATATATATATATATATATATATATATATATATATATATATATATATAATATTAAATTATTTTTTAATATTTTACGACGTCGTTTCGAGCTTATGGCTCTCATCAGCGAAGGAAAATAACAATCTCAGACGGTCATAGGGCGCGAACCCGGTTCACAGGTACATCTTGAATCTGTAAACGTTTACCTAGTCTACGAGAGATTGTCACGTAATAACGGAGAAATTAAGTGATGTTTACACTGAAAGCGGCGAGCATAGACATCAAAACATTCGATAGCACTTAACGACAGTGCACAACTGTCAAGTTTATTTGGAAGGGGCTTATAATGATATTAAATATTTTTTAATATTTTACCTACGTACGACGTCGTATATATATATATATATATATATATATATATATATACGGGTTCTCAACCTGATCCGGAGATCATTTCCAAACCTAACAGCAGACGCTTTTCGTCTCCGATACATAACCCTGGTAGGACTAATTTTTGAGTATGCCATCCAAACAAACATTCCCTGTCTTCTAAAATCTATCGTTCACATGGAGCGTATTCAACGGTTGGCAACCAAGATAGTTATGGGATTCTCAACGTTTCACTGCAAAGAACGGCTCAAGTGGCTAAATTCGTCCCCAGTTGAGCAGCGAAAGATTTCAACGTTTCACTGCAAAGAACGGCTCAAGTGACTAAAGCCGTCCCCAGTTGAGCAGCGAAAGATTCTCAACGTTTCACTGCAAAGAACGGCTCAAGTGACTAAAGCCGTCCCCAGTTGAGCAGCGAAAGATTCTCAATGTTTCACTGCAAAGAACGGCTCAAGTGACTAAATCCGTCCCCAGTTGAGCAGCGAAAGATTCTCAATGTTTCACTGCAAAGAACGGCTCAAGTGACTATATCCGTCCCCAGTTGAGCAGCGAAAGATTCTCAATGTTTCACTGTAAACAACGGCTCAAGTGACTAAATCCGTCCCCAGTTGAGCAGCGAAAGATGCGACGAAAACCTTATTCTGGCACACAGTATCATCAACGGAGAATGTGAATTTACCTTTAAGATAGGTTTTCATCCTAAGACCTAATCACGGTCTCCGCGTCACTCGCAGAAGATGTACCATCGCCACTTTCGTCTCAACAGAAGAAAGGCAGCATCAGCTGTCCGTCTTTTCCTGGAAGAGTCTGCTAAATGAGGTCGCGATCATACCTATCATATCCAGGTCTAAAGTCGCCTTGGACAAACATTCAGACGGTATATAGATGCAATATCTTCTAACTGCCCTTTTACATGGCTTGTTGCACTTTGCTATTTTTTGCAAATAAAATTGATTGATTGATTAAAAGACTGGATAGACGAGTGTTGGGGTTAGGGTTGGCGTGAGCTTATTAAGTCATTGGTTAATGGTATGCACTGCCTGGAGAATTCTTCTATAATGCCCTTTCAGTTCCACCCGTACGACACTCTTGGTGGCCCCCACTCATTCAAAATGGGACCCCTTTGAAGATACGCTTGAGTTTATGGGAGAATAAATTAATATCAGATGAATAGGGAAGTTGCTTCAGTACTGCCATGTTCTTCTCTGCCAGAAACTGAAAGATCCTTAGAGTATTGTGAGTAGGTGCATTGTCGTGGAGAACAAGAAGAAGTGTAAGCAAATCACGTGAAGAAAAGAGATATATTGATATATATAACACTTTCTTGCGCTCTCTCTCTCTCTCTCTCTCTCTCTCTCTATATATATATATATATGTGTGTGTGTGTCTGTGAGAGAGAGAGAGAGAGAGAGAGCAAGAGAGAGGGAGAGAGACGTATTGCATATCTCTGTCTTTCAATGTAAACTTTAAAAACATTATAACTGACAGCGTATTTACTGGAAAAGTATGTCAATTCATCGCAGCCTGTCCTATCTCACTGTTAAACTCCATATAGAATAATCTGTATATCTTTCTATCCATTTTTGTCATTCATACTTGTAAATCAAAGAATATTCATGCAACATAGTGCACTTAGCATCTAGAATTCTCAAAAGAACCCTTTTATACTAAAAGATATCAGGCGAATAAGGTTTTCTTTAAAAATAGTAGCTTTTCTTTCCTTATATACAAACACCTTTCAACGGCATGTTTCCCGTTTCTTGCTTGCATGCAGAATTCTCAAAAGAACCTTTTCACACTAAAATATATCAGACGAATGGAGTTGGTTTTAAAAAAAAAATATTTTTGGTAGTTTTTCTTTGCTTATATAAAAATACCTTTCAATAATGTCTCCCATTTTCTTTTAGAATAACAGCGTATATTCATTTTTTTGTACTAAATTTATTTGGCCTTTCGATTGAATTAAATAGTATTTTTGTTAGGTTCGTTCAACTTCAGTGAGATTATAGATTTTCCGAAGGACGAAACCATTTGCATAAAGGGTAGGAAGGGCAAAGCTGACAGGTAATCAGCAGTAGCTTTATTCCCTCATCGCCAAGCGAGCGCCACTAACCTATCACCCCTTTTTCTCTCTTTATATACATGACCAAACTTTCTTTCCTACTTCCCCTTAAACAAACTCTTTATCTCCCTGCCGATAATATTTCAAACACTCCATTTTTTATTCGCATACTCATTTAAAATGTCCCCGTCGCATCTATTGTTTTACTCTTTCTCTAACTCTCGTTCTCTCTCTCTTTCTTTCTTTCTCTCTCTCTCTCTCTCGCTCTCTCTCATTCCCCCTCTCTTTCTTTCTCTCTCTCCATCTCTTTTTCTCTGTCTCTGTCTGTCTCTCTCTGTCTGTCTGTCTGTCTGTCTGTCTGTCTGTCTCTCTCTCTCTCTCTCTCTCTCTCTCCTCTCTCTCTCTCTCTCTCTCTCTCTCTCTCTCTCTCTCTCTATATATATATATATATAGTAAGCATACATAAAAATGTATATCTCCTTATATAATTTTATGCGGATACATGAAATACTAATATATATATATATATATATATATATATATATATATATATATATATATATATGAGAAAGGAAGGATGAGGGTAATCCGACGTAATGGGAAATGAAAAAGGAAAAACCAAAAGATGTTTTTTTATGTATTCATCAACGTTTCGTCTTTATTTGTAAGACTTCCTCAGGATGATAATTTTAAGAAAAATGTCATGCAAGTTCATAAAAATATTGGGTTGACATGATGGGTTAATGAAAAGAAGTAGTAGCCTTCCTGAGGAAATCTTACAAATAAAGACGAAACGTTGATGAATATATAAAAAAAACATTTTTTGGTTTTTCCTTTTTCATTTCCCATATATATATATATATATATATATATATATATATATATATATATATATATATATATATATATATACAACGTCGTACGTAGGTAAACTATTAAACATTATTTAATATTATTATAAGCCCCTTCCAAGTAAAATTGACAGTTAAGCACTGTCGTTGAGTGCTATCGAATGTTTAGATGTCTATGCTCGCCGCTTTCAGTGAAAACATCACTTAATTTCTCCGTTATTATGTGACAATTTCTAGTGGCCTATTGGGACTAGGTAAACGTTTGCAGATTCAGGTGTATCTGTGAACCGGGTTCGCGCCTTATGACCGTCTGCAATTGTTATTTTCCTTCGCTGATGAGAGTCATAAGCTCGAAATGACGTTGTAAAATATTAAAAAATAATTTAATATTATATATATATATATATATATATATATATTTATACACATTACTATTTCATGTATTCACATAACATTTTATAAGGAGATATAATTTTTTATCTATCAATTTTCAGTATTTACTTCAACAGTGCTCGATACGTACGTAGAGCTAGGTAGTAAGCTATGAATATATATTTATGGCAATTAAGCTACACAGAGGCTCTCGCGTTTCATCCCCGGAGAATCTTCAGGCTAAAATGCATGGAGTTATTTTTTTTAAATATAACCCTTATTTGGACCCCTTAATGTTAGCAGCTGTATTCCAAAATTTATAATGATAGGTAAGTTAGTTTAGCAGTGAATCTTGTACATCCAAATATATAAACATAAAAAATACCTACATTTATAGAGAGATATATTGAGTTAACGATACCGGCTGGGGGAAATTCCAACTTGATCGATCAGCATAAGTTGGAAAATATGAAGATCGATGAGAAAAATGTGTCAGAAATGGCTGGATGAACAATGTATTTCCTATCCAGGTTAAAAGGCGAAGTTTTATTGCAAACCCAACTTCCGCATTCTTACTTGGACTTTCTCCAGCTAACAAGAGAAAATGCATAAAAAAAATCCAATAGAAGATTCTAACTGCATCAGCGTGGATATGACAATCCCATAGAGTGACGGCAATCCAACAAAGTCTGATAGTACCGTGAGATACTGCTGAGGCGCTCTGGGCTTGTGGTAACGATGCTTTTGCCTCGTAATTTATACCTTATACCCGAACCAAGAGTAATCGTCTGATGAAAGTTTGTTGGAAGCAATACTGCTGCACAAACAACAGTTATTAAATGAAACTCTTCCTTCTACCCTCTTACTCTCTACATTCTCTTTCAAGATTAAAATTTTTTTTTTTAAAAACAACCTCTGTAAAAAACCTCTTCAACTTTTATTGTCTAATTTTATTTGTATTTATATTTTAATTTTATTTTTGTTCTTATTTCATTCTTTAATTTAATTTTATTTCATTATATTTTTATTTTTTATTTTTAATTTTTTTATTTTTTATTTTTTATTTTTTTATTATTTTATTTTTATTTTTTATTTCTTTATTTAAATATTTAAAAAAAAAACTTTTTTACTTTTTAACTTTTTAAATTTAAATTTAATTTTACTTAATTTTATTTATATTTTTATTTTGTTTTGTTTAATTCTAAAATCTCCTTTTAAAAAGGTAAGATCTTTGGAAAAGGTTGTGCTATATTTTTTATATGTACCGGTGATTTGTTTATAAAGTATCATTGTGTTTGTTTACTCGCCTATGCTACCAACATATCCACCTGTGATTCTTTCTGTAAACGGATGTTTCTCTAGAACTATTTTTTTAAATTCTCTGTAAGACGTGTTTCTATAGGCGCTGATGAAGTGACGTTTTGGTCCAACTATATAAATTATAAAATAAAATAAAGTATTTCCAAACTGTTTTGGAAACGATCGTATGTCATAATGGACTTGATGTTGTAATTCTTGAAACTTGTTTATATTTAATGTCTACGTAATTTTTGTAACATTTGAAAATAACATTTTTTTTACTTATTTCTGATGACATTTGATATACAATATAATGATTAGAACATATGACTCCTGTCCGAGTTCACGTTTAAACGTAAGTGTTTAAAGTCGAGAATTAAATCTAGACCAATTTACTTTAATGAACAAGTAAATGATCAAACTGTAATGATTAAATCTAACGTGTACAAAGACCTTTTCAAAAAAGATCATTTCGTACCAGCATGCAATATTGGAAAGCACTGCTAGCCGCATGATCTGCACGAAGGTCACAGCTTACAAACACTATTTCAAATATAACTATGCACTTCCGCTCATCCCAATAATTAATCAGTATTTCTTTACATTTACAGCCATCGATATAAAAAATGAATAAAGTTATAATTTGAGTGAAAACAATACAATAAATGAAAATTATCAGACTCAATATATTGAGCCTGATGATTTCCTTCGGGAATGAAACGCAAATGTTACTATATATAATAGCAAGCAACCCAACTTATAATCAAAAGTACTTAGCACTTTACTGCAGTATCTCAGCATAACCGATCATCGGAAGTGTACTTAATTGATTTCTAACGTCTGGCATTGATCGAAAAATATTTGAGAAATGATCGGTAATGCGGTGAACCTGCAGTAAAGTGTTATCTGAATTACATTTCATGATAATTTATAAATATGTATATTGTTATTTATTATTAATGTTGCATAGCCGTCCCGGAATGGGCCGTAGCAGTTCTCGCTTAGTATACTCGTCCCGGAATGGGCCGTGGCAGTTCTCGCTTAAACAACTGGTCATTATTAACACCAAAAAGGCATATGTTGCATATCTTTAATTTCTCGTATCTTTACTTCTTCGTCGCGGAGGGGCGCCGTCTCGATGTCGTCTAGTGGTTGAATTCTTTCTTCGTTTCTGTACTGCCGTAAACATCGCCGTCCGTTGTGTCTGCAATAAAACCTTCATAACACAAAATTCACGAGGCAAAAATCTTTCACTTTGATTTGTTTATTTCAGGCGTTAGATTTCCGTCAGCTACGAAGATGCTTCACCAACGTTAAGGGAGAGACCAAATTACTACTCTATCGTAGTTCATTCCTAGCTTAAGTCCTTAGCCATTCGAGGAGGAGGGAAGAAGGAATCTCATGCCTTTATTCTCTTAGGGAAATAAATTCCCATTTCTCATTTCGGACTACATAGAGAAACACGTCTGTTCGATTTGCTTCCACTAACCAGACTCAAAACTCTGCTTCCCACACAAAAGCCCGTGACGTCACAGAACCCCCATGCGCAGGTGCACCTTGATCCTTGATCTGAGGTCTCGTCAACGTGGTGGCACTGTCATCGTCTGTGAGCTCCGACTCTGTAAGAACCAGTTTATTTTGCACTCGACTGTACGGGTCCACCCGCACTAAATCGCGCAAGCCAAACCAAACGATCTCTTACACATGCGTCCACTTCAAGATGCGTCCGGCCTCACAGGACCATTATTCAACATTAATAGTCAAACTTTCAAAATTTAAGCTCAACAGATGTTAACTTTTTACACTCCAGAGCATGTAAACAATAGCAGATTAGATTCCAGTATCATATATTTATTCATTTTTAAAAAGATCCAGTTCTAAGAGAGTATCAAGACAATCCTCCAATGGGCAGATATTTAATAATAACAAGCAATATTATAACGAAGCATTATTAATAAAGAAAATAATTTTCTAAAGAGTGCATATGAAAGCAGTGTAGGTGGAAGATATTTAAATAAAACACTAACCAAATAATATCATGTAATATGGCATGAGATATACTAACTCAAATATAAACGTAAATTAAACTGATAATTTACATACACGTAATTTTAAATCTAAACATGCACCAAATCAAACAAAAAAATATATACAAATAAACATCTAATAAATTATCGTAGTAATAATAAGAAAAATAAACACTGTAATTGCATATGGTTTAAACCGCAATATAGTAAGTATATCCCAAACAATATTCCTCTAGAATTCTACCAAATTATTGAAAATAAAATCTCCAGAGATATTAGAGAAGAGAAGATTATAAAAAAAACACTGTAAAATTATCATACTCAACATCAATCAACTTCAACTATCATAGCTTCCAATAGTATTATACATCGGAAAATAAAGATTAAAGTATCAAATAACAATTCTAACCCCCAATTAGTCCCGCAATGTAATCGTAAACATGTTAATGAATATGTATAAGGAGGAAAATGCCTAACCTCAAACATACTTTATAAATGTAATATTATAAAGAGGAATAATACTAGAGCATCAATAGGGTCAACCGTTGCGATTTTAAATCAAGGTATAGAAATCACGTATCCTAATAAGATCGGATGTTTATCCTAACGATAACCCAACATTTTTAGCTAATAATGTTTGAGAACTACAAAATAATAACGTACTATACGAACTGAAAGGATCTATTATCAGTGAAGCAAATAAATATACCCCTAGCAAACAAAAAAAATCTATGTATCCTTGAATCTTACCATATAATCATGTCTAAGGATAACTTAATTAACATGACACATTAAATTTCTCAAAATTGTATGCATCGCTCAAAATTCACACTTTCACGATTTAGGCCTAATTAAGAATCCAAAATAATATCCTAAAAGTAAACTCTTGACATTTGAATTAAACATACTAATTATTTGGCTACGCAGTGACATATTAAAGTATTAAAGAATATAAATACTTTACATCATAAATAACATAGTACAAGAATACATAATTGTTATAGTACAACTAAAAATAATATATAGCTTGTTTCTGAATTTTTAAGATGAGGTTGATAATTTCTATTATTTGGACTATTCGGACTACTCAAGATCGAAACAGTCGTCCTAATAGTCCAAATAATACAAATATATAGCTTGGTTTAAATATATAGCCTATAAGTTTTGAGATAGTGGCATTAAATTGTGGTGCTTCTAATTCTTGTTATGATGTTTCTATTTTCTGGCAAAAAGTGTTGATTGGTAAATTCTATAGATTGAACTGTTGCTTCCAATCTGGGCCAAAATAATTGTTGATGTTTTTTAATACGAACATTTTCAATATTGGTAGTTCTGTTTAAACTAACGTTGGTGATAATTTCATCCTCAAATTTAATTTTTTCACCAGTCACCGTTCTTGCTATTTTGTTGGTTTTAGCATGGTTGGTTTATCCAACCTTTTCCATGTATGCAAGTTGATTAAAGACACGTCTGAATCAGTCTTGTTGTAACTTGACATTTTCATTCAGGATTTTTACCTGTACATACTTTCTTATATTTATGCCGGCCTGTTCGTTTGTTTTTAGGATTTAACTCGACTTTTATTTCCTTTATTTGTTCTGCAATGTAAATTCATTGTGTCCTACTTTATTACAAGTTAGGTTTTAAACCGGTATGATCAATCACTAACCCAATGAAGTGACCCAAAACGGAAATAGGGGCTAGGCAGCATTTTTCCTGTTTTTTTTTTTATTGGGGTGGCTTGTTTTTGTAGGAACGTGAAAATACTCTCTCTTTTTGGTTTGACTTGTTTTTGAAGGAGAGTTGAAATGTGATTTCTGTCGTATCTTTCTTATATGAGCAATGTCCGACTCTTCAATATCTTTAGAACCATTGTTTAACTTTTACAAATCACTGATAGTCTTTGGCTATTTTCTGCAATGTTAAATTTGGCTCACTTTCTATCTTGCTTAGGACTCTACGTCTGATTTTTGCGTCTTTAACTGATACAAGTTCTTGCATGAATATTAGGCATTTAAAGTTATCCGCGTTAAGTTCAGCTAGTTTGAAATCATCACAATGTTTATTAACGATTAACGCGAAAGTCGAGTAGTCTTCGCTGTTTTTTCTGATAAAGTTCATGCACTTCCACCTTTTGTGGAACAGAAAAGTTTTAGGGCTAAATAATTCTGTTAAACCTTCACAGCTTCAGAATAAAGTCAAAACGCATTTTTTTTCGGGGTAAAATATAGTCCACAAATTTCGTATGTTCGGTGGTCACTAATTTTCGGAGCAGTAAACGAACTTTTTAAAAGTCTGCCCACTTTTTAAAATCTATTTTATATAGATTCTCATATCTTCTTAAATATCAAGCGAAAGTTTTTAAGTAAAAGTGTCAATTGCACCCCAAACGGCATTTTGAGAAAAAGCATTTTCGTTCTCGGAATTTTTACCTCTATTCGACATTATAGTAATACGTCAATTTCTGATTTTGTTGAAGTAGTATTTCTCCGTTTTTTGTTGTCTTTCTTCGTTCTTTTGTTGTTGTTCCAGTAGAAGTTTTTGAAATCTTTCTTCGTTTTTTAGTTGTTGTTGCATTTAGTATTTAAGGAGTTCTGTAATAGTTAAATTGAAATCTTCAATGTTTAGATGTGTCTTGATAGAATAAGGCTTTTAGAAATGTTATCTTTTTCTTTTTCTTTGAGAGTAATAGGTTGGTTTCTTCGTAAGACCAAAGAAAAAAGGGAAATCACTTTGGCTAAAAAAATTTAACTTACGGTATATTTTTTTCCCTCGGTCCGCCGATAAAGCCTGTTTTTAGAACTTTGGAGGGTGTCGAGTAATTTCGCCGTTAGTTTGTCAACGTTCTTCTTTTTTAAGGTTCTCAAATCAAAGTTTCTTAATGTTCTTCATCGCCAGTGTTGTGGACCTATAAGGGGTCCGGAATTAAGTGAAACAAAGTATATTGAAGAAAGTATAAATACAGCATATAAAGAGTGGTTGAACGTCTCTCTGACTGCCAATGTAAGACTCTTCCGGTATTTATAGTGAAATGGAAGAGTTCATTGAGTTAGTAAGGTAAGGTACCATAACAATTATGATATACTACATGTATTTACCCGGCGTTGTCCGGGTAGAGACCTATTGGAGGATGGAGGGTTTTGAGAAAAATAATTCGAAATAAGATGTATTATTTGTACTTCATTTCGGATGTTATTCTAGCAACGTTTTTGTCGATTTAATCTCCGACCTTCTTCGTGTGTCTAGTCGAACTGAGGCATCTTTATGTCGAACTAGTGAATCTGTACGGAATTTCGAACACCACTCTTTATTTAATCTACAGGGGTTGATTGTTCTCGTTCCGTCAGCCATGACCGGGTAGAAGTCTTAAGTAATTCGTAATTGTATTCTTAGTATCGCCCGCACCGAGGATTGAACCTTCAACCTCCAGAAGACTGTCACTTAGAACTGATTATTACTTAGCACTTATATCCGTTACGTCACTTGCGGACAACTCAGTTCGACGAGACGCACCTGAAGAAGATCGGAGATTACATCGGATGAAACGTTGTGAGAATAACATCCAAAATAAGAACAGTTGTCCGAATAATCCAAATAATCCAAATGATCCAAATAATCCGAATAATCCAAATAATCCAACTTATTAATCCTCAGCTAAAAAAAATCCGAAATCGAAATAAGAAATATTCAAATACTGGTTTTAGTTTCCCCTCATGTTAATAATTGATTTTAATAATTGATTTTAATAATTAATAATTGATTTTAATAAATATTCGGTTAATTGTAAATAAACAAATACTAATCCAATGTTTATTTCTGAAAGTGACGTATCGACGAGAAACACATACATACACACGAGATCTTGTCTGATAGTTTTATTAATACAGAGATTATGATACCATTTCTTCAATTAGTATAATCCTGCCTCCCAGGGATTACCTCCTTCTTCGGGAGGGGGATTGGTTTATTGGCGGTTGTCAGAGACGTTTATATCGAGGAATGCTGACGAACTCGATCTAGCGTATTTTTGCAACCATCCAGAGTGCCCCCTTTTGGGGGAGCTCGATACCCCCGCGTTAAACCGTCTCGCATCCATTTTGTTTTGTGTGAAGAAGAGTAAATAACGCACTACGCCATCATCTCCCGCTCACTCTTTTATTTTATCTGTCTTCTTTCTCTTCCCTTACTCTCGTTCGTTGCCTTCCGTTTTCTCTCTTCACACAATGTGCACCGACGTTTGCGCACGAAGTCTTTTTAACTTGCACAAGGGAATAAAAAGTTCGGTATATGTGTACGTGTGTTCGGTTTTAGCCACCCCCGCACGTGCGCGCAAACACATAAATCATCAATGGAGACGCGCGGGAACAATTCATATGCATCAATATTTGATTTGCTTATATATATATGTATACGGATTTGTTGTTTTCATCTATCGATCTATCTATCTATCTATCTATCTATCTATCTATCTATCTATCTATCTATCGATCTATCTATCTATCTATCTATCTTTATTATTTATCTATATTCATTATTCATTATTACTACACTAAAGCTAGGTTAATCAACGTTTGTTTCCCTAAGGCCTTTTTCTCTATATTTTAATCACACAAAATACATACTGTAATATTCCTCAGTTTTGAGATTGAGTTATGTTGGAAAAAAAGTCCATATTAATTGTTCTAATCAATCAATAATCCGTTATAAAAAAGAGAATGGCGTCAAAAGTAGTATTTAACTTATTGCAGAGTGAGAGAGAGAGAGAAAGAGAGAGAGAGAGAAAGAGAGAGAGGGAGAGAGAGAGGGGGAGATATATATATATAGAGAGAAATAGATAGACAGATAGATAGAGAGAGAGAGAGAGAGAGAGAAAGAGAAAAGGGAGAGAAAGCAGAAAGCGACTAATTTGTAATTTTGTCATTTTGTTTTATATTAAACTCATTTTTCCTGATTCAAACAATTTAACGTGAACTAAATGAGTGATCGAACAGGTCACATATTGTTGGCGTATATATATACATATATATATATATATATACATATATATATATATATATATATATATATATATATATATATATATATATATATATATATATATATACATATATATTCCGGGTAGACATACATACACAGAGGCTGAAGAGAGTACGATAGAGAGCCCTATTATAGGTCTACTTTATTAGGATTTAAAACCGACGGTACCGATGTTGTTCTGATCTTCTGTAATACACACAAACACACACACACACACCCACATATATATATATATATATATATATATTGTTGAATATAAGAGACAACTCATGTCTAGATATCCTTTGGTATATACTTTCAATAGTCCGAATCGAGATCTTAGTTTTGGAGGGGAATTGGCTGATGAATTTGCCATAGTTTAAAAAAAAAAATTTTTTTTTAACATGATTCACCCCAAACAAGGCAGGCCGCCACTGTAAACGTAAGGGGCTACTGAGAAAAAGGAAAAGGGGAGAAGGATTGGTGATTCAGCTTAAATTGGGATCTGAGCAGCGAGATGTCTGTTTACATTAGTTTTAAATTTCTGCATGTCAGTACTGTCGGGGAAACAGGGGGCAGGGAGGGAGTTCCAGAGGCCAGAAGCACGAGGAAATAAGCTATTTGAGTAGAATGCTCTCCGGCATCTGGGGACCTCCACAGTGAATGAATGAATGAGTTTAGATTTGTGTCCCAAGTACTTTCAGACCTATCCGGGTCCATCTTCAGGGGAATGGGGTTAATCAGGTATATACCATGTGTTAATATTATAGAAGAGTTTGTGGGGAATTATGTAATAAGTACGAAACTATAGTTAGAATTATAGACATTTTAGTATATTATTACTGATATTAAAGTTATTTCTATTAATTAGGGTTTGTTTTTTTTTGGTTTTTATATATAGGGCTTTTCATATATGGAGTTTGTTTGTTAGTACTATATTATAAGATTTTGGTATTTTCTACTAAGAGTTTTCTGAATTCCGATTGGGGACAGGAATGGTCGTTGGTACTTGAGACACAAATCTAAACTATGGCAAATTCATCAGCCAATTCCTCTCCGAAACTAAGATCCTGATTCGGACACTTGAAAGGATCTACCAAAGGATATCTAGACATGAGTTGTCTCTTATATTCAACAATATATATATATATATATATATATATATATATATATATATATATATTATTTCGACACTTAATTATTGGGGAAATGGTCGTATAATCAGTACCATTGGAGAGCCATGAATATTATAACTGTCCTGTTTTTAAATCTCCGAAACAGTTACATGGTAAACAGCTGATGATCCCCGTGTTAATATTAGACGCTTAAGGTCTCCTGTTTTTGTTTTACTCTTAGATAATATCCCCCCCCCCTTTTTTTTTTTTTTTTTTTTTGTACTTATATTTTTTCATTTATTAATTTTCCAACGAATGTTAAGTCTGCAATATCTTGGATTTAGTTAGTTTGTCTGGGAATTTAAACTGCATTTTACATTTTTTTTTTTGAATGACTCAAAGCTTCTTTAGACTATATACATATATATATATATATATATATATATATATATATATATATATTTGTACACTAAATGTGACTTAATCAACGATTGTTTCCCTAAGACCTTTTTCCTATATACTTTAATAACATAAAATACATACTAAAATATAACATAGTTCTGGGATTGAGTTATGCCTGAAAACATATTCTGTTTTAGTTTTTCTAATTAGTTGAACAAGTCGCTTATCCCTCTCCCTCTCTTAACCATGTATCTATTTTTCTTTCATCTTAATCTATGTTGATTGAACTATTCTCTAATATGTTTTATGTCTCTCTCAGTATTTAGCAAAAGAGTGTGTCTCTTTTTAGCGTCGCCATCTCATTTACATACGTGTGCCCGTACAGACCACCAACATGTGTGTGAATTAGATGGTAACATAATAAAACTCTTTCTATACAACAACAACAACAACAACAACAACAACAACAACAACACCTACTACTACTACTACTACTACTACTACTACTACTACTACTACTACTACTACTAGGAACAATCCCGAAAAATCTTAGTGAATTTCTGAATGAAATCAAAGTAGAATAAATAGTTGTAATGGTTGTTACCCAACAGGGAAATAAATTGATTTTGTTTCCGACAAGGCTAAAAAAACTCGTATCAAGCAAATAGGTCTTTATTTATCATATTACAGCCGTTTCATCACCGTCACTATACAATCAAAACAAAGCAAGAATTTTAAAAAGTTTAAATTTTATAGACCAGCTAGAATTCAAACTTTGTTTTAATTATATAGTGACGATGACCAAAACGGCCGTGGTAAGGTAAATAAAGGCCGATTTGTTTGATACAAGTTTTTTTTAGTCTTGTCGGAAACAATATCAATATATATATATATATATATATATATATATATATATATATATATATATATATATATATATATATATATATATATATATATATATATATATAATTTAGTCGGTCGGACTTGAATAATCAGAGCTAAATAGCAATCTATCTGACAAATCGATACTCGATTTTTCCTTTCATTATGTTATTGGCCCGTATATAATTTTGTTATCTTCTGTTTCTTTCTGATAATATTTATACCGGATACGACGTTTGTTAGACTGGCTACATTTCTCGTTCATGACTTAAAAATGACCAGTCGCTTACGCAATTAATAAAATGGATTTTTTCATTAACTTACCTGTGTTCGACTTCGAATCAACAAATATTATCATTTTTCTTACTACACATTAACCTATTTATTTGAAAAAAATAATTGTATACCATATTACCAGGTAAAATATTTCCATTCAAATACCTACTCACACTGACAGTTGTATTTTTACGTATAGATATCTCATAAACAGGTTCCTTCATTATTCATATGAAATTGACCATCTTCGCTATATTTCATTCATACAGAGATGTTCATTGTTTTATTTACCTGAGATATAGCAACAGCTTTTTCATTAACTACACACGTTTTATTTTTACGATGTTAGCATTTTGACGCAAACAGATGGAACACAGATTACACGAGTAACATTTAAAATATTTCTACTTTATTTTTTTCTTACTTTTATCGTTTTATTCTTTTATATAATTTTGCGATGGCGAAGATAAGAATACAATGTTTACATTATTAATTAACATTAAATTTTTTTGATTGAAATTGTCTAAAACTGTATGCATTTTAAAATTATTTTCCTTTCATGCATTTTTCAGATATCTTATTTTGTATTGTCATACATTTATTACATTTAATAAACCTTTTCTATTTTTAAACGTTAAAGTGAAGTAATCATGTGCAGTTTAAACGAGTTATTTCTCTTGAATTTTGGGTAAATCTATATAGAAAACCCGTTAAACCTTTAAATGATAAAGTAAAGTAATATTGTGCAATTATAATGAGTTTTTCCTTTGTCTTCTTCATAAAGTGATATATATTAATAAAATTACGTGACTTCATGCGTGTCTGTGTATGTGTTTCTTGCATCAAAATTACTTACACCTTAGTATTTTGATGTACTATAAATCGATTAGCGTAAAGTACCAAAACGAACTTTTTTATAAATTACTATTTAAAAAATACGAAATTAAATTCACCAAAATGTATCTATATTATTTCATAAACAAGTTAATGGATTTTACCTTTTATTCTCGAGAAACGCCAAGTAGGTACAATTAGTATATATATATATATATATAAATAATTTAATATTTATTTATAAATATTATATATATATATATATATATATATATATGATAAATCACTTAGAAACCAAATACGATGCAAGAAGATATTTTCTTCAAATAAATGAAAGCAATATTATAAATCAAGTATTTCGGCTTTAACAACATTTTATCAATGATATATAGACATGTTCTTTTTTCTTTTATTCTTCATTGTTGACATATAACTTCAAAAACTTGCATCGTATTTGATTTCTAAATAATTTCTCATATTTTCATAAGCCGATGCGTCTAATATAGAAATATTGAATCTGATATATATATATCATATATATATATATATATATATATATATATATATATATATATATATATATATATATATATATATATATATATATATATATCTATATCTGTGCCGGCTTCTAGGTACATATAGATCTTAATTTCCCTTAATTACGTGACAGTTTCCGTTGGCCGACTCTGTGAACCAGGTTCGCGCCTCTCGACCATCTGAAATTATTACTTTCCTGCACTGATGAGAGTAAAAAGCTTGAAACGCTAGCGTCTGTAGGTATAAATAATTTCATATTTATTTATAAATATTATACTAAGCCCTTTAAGAAATTAAAGTTGAGCACTCTCGGGGATGTTAAAAATAGACTGTCAAAAAGCTCTAATGCAAAGTTCCGAATACGTTCGTCGAACACTCTCAACTAGTATTCTATCTGTGCCCGCTTCTAGGTACATATAGATCTTAATTTCCCTTAATTACGTGACAGTTTCCGTTGGCCGAGTGGATATGGCGACTGCTTGCAGATTCTAGGGTGATTCCCGACCATCTGAAATTGTTACTTTCCTGCACTGATGAGAGCAAAAAGCTTGAAACGCTAGCGTCTGTAGGTATAAATAGTTTAATATTTATATATATATATATATATATATATATATATATATATATATATATATATATATATATATATATAATTGCGTTCCAATGACCACAGGAAAAATTAATTTAACATCATAATTTTCATATTCACTTCAATTTCCTATAATGACATATTTCGGCGCATATCTGCATTTCTTCTTAATTCTTCCGACGAACAAAATCCTTTTATTTTTAAAAATTATATTTTCATCATTTCCTTTATTTTGTTTTTTCAAAATGAAAACATTTTCTTACGCGCGTTTCACAGCAAGGTTAAGAGAAAATATATAGAATTTAGTCCAACTTTGTCGATCATCAGAGCAAGGTGTTCATTTACAAGTAATAGGAAAATATATTATTTCAAAAACAGGAGAACTGAAAATGTAGAAAAAAACAAGAAGACTTGACCAAGAAAGAAAATGAAAAACTAAAAAAATAAAAGGGCTTTGTTTGTCGGAAGAATTAAGAAGAAATATAGATATTCGCCGAAATATGAAAATAAAGGAAATTAGAGTAAATAGTAAAATCATGATTTGGGATAGATTTTTTTTGTGGTCATTGGAATGCAACTATTAATGGTTGTAATACAACTTCATCGAGCTTGTAATTTGAAATAATTACAGAAATTATAAGGAGTATATGCCTAAATATATATCTTTTATAAGAACTTACATATATATAGCAAGGACGTTGGATTTTCACAGTCAATGATGACTGAAGGTTGGTGCATTGACTGGATAAAAAAGCCACACTGGTGAGTCTTCAAAAGACGAAACACGTGCATGGTAAGTGAAATCGCGAGCTACAGTCAACGATCATACAAATCTGTAAATGAATAGAGCACTATTCACAGCTGATATTGTTATAAACACATTGAGATTTCCGTTGCATTTATTAAAGTTACAACCCATCCCACATGCCCCATTATTACACCGGGTTTCATTTCCTTAAGAGACACTCTTTAGATGTTACTTCTGCTGTGGTTTAGTTCTGAGAGAGAGAGAGAGAGAGAGAGAGAGAGAGAGAGAGAGAGAGAGAGAGAGAGGGAGAGAGAGAGAGAAAGAGAAGGAGGGGGAGAGGGAGATAGAGAGAGGATGGTGGTGGTGGTTATTATATATACTTTTTGCACGTGTTTTTATTGTGTATATAATATATATAATGAACAAAAAGCAAACCTGCCTATATGTACGCCCATCTATCGAACGTCTGTTTTTGCTTATATGTTCCTAATCTTCACTCCCCTCTGATATGTTTTTTCCCCCTCTGTTTAATTCTCCCTTTTTAATTCATCTGTTCCTTCAGTGGACAGACATACTTCGGTCTCGACGGACACGTTGCGCCATCGTCGACGTCGTCGTCGTTGTCGTCGACGGCCACCACAACAGCCACTGCTAGAGAGAATGACGATCTCTCTTCCCCCGTTTCTCTCTCTCTCTCTCTGAAGCTGACCGCCCCACCGTCACCTTTGTCGTGCATGAAGTGATCGTACACCGGTGATGCTGTTGATGCTGGTCCTGATGATGGTAAGGGGGTGATATGCACAGATACACCGTGCTCGCTGACGGGTCTCAGCGGGGTCCCCTCTCCCTCTTTCTCTCTCGTTGGTTGTGTGTCTGCGTGTACGGAACGAGTCAGTAGTCTCGCTATCACTACATTTAAGCAAATAGGCACGACACTGCAACGAGCAGGTGAGAGTCAGAAAGAAAGAGGTTACTTATACTTACTTACACAGAGAGAGAGAGAGAGAGAGAGAGAGAGAGAGAGAGAGAGAGAGAGAGAGAGAGAGAGAGAGGGTGTGTGGCATTAACACCTTTACCATGATTTGAGGAGACAATATTATTTATGTGAGTGATATGGATAATATTATTTTGTAGATTTAAATGTCAATTAAGGATTTCCTGTCTCCGCTTTTTAAACCTCTTCTTTCCATAGGCGACACTAACAACTTTCTGATTATTTGAAACTCTATTTATTTGTATCTGAATAATATTTTGCAGATTTTGAAAACCTTACAAACCTAACACCTTTCCGTGTTTGGGTTTTCTGTTTCCCCCTCGTTCTCGTCTGCGATTGTTGTTGCTTTCTTTTTAACCGGTGTTTAAAAGCGATAAAAAGAAAGAGTAGCGAATAGTGAGAATCGGCGAAGAAGAAGAAGAAAAGAAGAGAAGAAAAAGAAGAAAAAGAAGAAAAAGAAGAAAAAAAGCCGAAATAGCCGAAGAAAAAGAAAAAGAAGAAAAAGAAAAAGAAGAAGAAAAAGAAGAAAAAGAAGAAAAGATAATAAGGATCCATCTCTTAACACGAAGATTCTAAACAAAAAACAATGGACATACGAAGAAGATGACTGTGTCAACAGTACACGCGTCATTAAGCTGAAGAGGAACGCAGGACCCCCTTACCCCCTAAACAAACAAACAAACAAAAAAAAACACATAAAAAATCGCAATAATGATAGATAAATAAGTAATAGGTATTTATTAGTAACTATAATGAAATAGCAAGAGTAAAAAAAAGAGACATAATATGGATATATAAAGTACAATAAGAAAGGAAGAAAGAAATGGGGGGAGGAGGAGGAGGGTGAAGTCTTGTTAAGGAATACGCAGAAAGTTAAAAGAATAAAACGGACTTGATGAGAAAGGTGAAAAGAGAGAACGCGCAGAACGATGACGCGATCGTTGTGCGTCAAAGAAGAGACTTGGAATTACGACGAAAGGCGACGGAAAAGAGAGACTGATTTATTAAAAGGAACCAAATCCTAAGGTCGGTTAGTTTTTTTTAAATTTTTTTTTTTTTTTAATCTGACCAACGCTTAAGTAAAACAACACACTCACACACACACAAAAACAAACACACAATATAGGGGTTGAGTTGTATACAAAATGACGTTCAAATAATAGGAAAAGAAAAAAAATATTATTGAAATAACAAAATAAAATAAAACAAAAACTCAAAGAGTTGTTTAGGTTCTCCACCCCCCCCCTAAAACAAGTAAATATTTTTAGGTGTTTTATTTGCAAAAAAAAAAAGCAAACCACAGACTTGCTCACGGTGTAATTGTTTATGTAAGGCAAATAGAGAGAAATTGTTTATACAATTCAATTCCAACTTTGCTGTTTACGTGCACACACAAACATGTTTACTAACATGTTTGTCTATATATAGAGAACATAACTTGAACACACACACACACACACACACACACACACACACACACACACACACACACACACACACATATATATATATATATATATATATATATATATATATATATATATATATATATATATATACGCAATCAAAACATACACACACCATGATTTGGCGCACGAATTGCTTCGTTAGTTTCGTGTCTACAATGATGCATACAGGTCCCCATTTTGTGATTACTTTCTATGAACCTAAGGTACATTAAGTTTATACCCACATACAGACACGCACTATTTTCCTTTCCTTTAGAGTCAGGACGACCCGGCGTTTCCCGGGATTTTATAACGAACCCCACGCTCAGCTGCGCCCTGCCCATAACATCATATTAGCTGTTTTATTCTTATTTTCACATTTTAAAACATTTGATTTTTCGGTTGCAGCCCCAAAAATGTACTCAGCATTCAATGGGAGTTAAGAAGGTGCAAGTAAGGTGACATTTATTGAAATTATTCTCGGAAAATTTGTAATCTTCGACTTTTTTCGAGACACACCGGCGTTTTCCGAGTCTTATACATGGTCGCTATCTACAGCCCTATTGCCCTCTGTATACAATAACTCTCTGTATTAAATACCTAGCGTGTTCTCATAAGAAATCACACACACACACGCACACACACACACACACACACACACACACACAATATATATATATGTATGTATATATATATATAAAGTAGAGAACTAAAAGCGAACTTTTAGGAAAGGTAAAGCCTATTGTGAAAAGTATACAGCTCAATATACCGGATCGAGCAGATGAAAAAAGATTTGCCTCCGTCGCTTTTCTAATTGCTTTTCATCCTTCACTCTATCTATCTATCTATCTATCTATCTATCTATCTATCTATCTATCTATCTATCTATCTATCTATCTATCTATCTATCTATCTATCTATCTCTCTCTCTCTCTCTCTCTCTCTCTCTCTCTCTATATATATATATATATATATATATATATATATATATAATTCGAGAAACCTACGTAAAAGATACAATTTAATAAATTAAATATACCAACACTGAAAGAATCGCATCAGTAATCTGCACGCTTTCCTTATAGTGAAAAGAAGAGGAGAAAAAATAAACAACGACAATACAGAGGGAGTTTTACGATCGGAACAATACAAGCCGGCATTACAGTATCGAGAAGAAAGGGGGTTGCACAGTTTATCATACTTTTGCTATTTAGGTACGAATAAATAGTCTATAATTTCTACAAATACACACGGCCTCACGTACACGCTCATTATTGTTGTAAATACAACTGGAGTCTCGTCTAAACACACGCACCCATGTGTACCTGCACACACACACACACACACACACACACACACACACACACACACACACACACACACAAGTGCTGACGCACACACCCTCTCTTGATTTATCACGCATTTAGCGTACATATAATGGCGTTTGCCTCCCCGAAAATTTGAGCTAACGCATGTTCAATCCTCGGGACTAAACAGAAATGATGGCCTTGTGCCTGACTGGGTTGAAATTAACAAACCCAATCACACACACGCACACGCGTACACAGACCATGCAGCACCAGCATATCCCCTCTTTTACAAATGCACGCGTATTCATACAAGAACTCTTAAAGTCTGCACAAAGAAGCGATTTCTTAAGAGACTTTCAATTTCTTTAAGCCTCTTCCTTATAAACGCACTCGCTCCTCACGCAGGCGTTTCCGCATACATACATGCGTTCACACACGCTCACACTTATATACTGACTTAGACACACACAGCATCTGCACACAACACACCTGAAAACATCTAGGTAATTTCCATCAAACACAAAAACAACAACAACAATAAAATAAGAAGCTTTTTGTGAACACACAACGCGTGTAAGTGGCAGCATCTTCACTTGCGAGAAATATATACATTCTCACTATTTCATTTAGATATTACATCTTTTTCTGCAAATTCGACCAACTTTTTCATTTTGCTTACCATTTCTTTCTGACTTGGTGCTATCTCGAAGACTTCTTTGCGTTTAGCCTGAAAGAGTCACCTGCAAAAATCACGGTAAGAATGTGTTTATATCGCTCATATGATCAGTAAGTTTGGGGTTGGAAGAAGTAGCTTCAGTGTAGGAGGAACGCAGGGGTCAAAGTTTAAAATAAGAATTGTGAGTAAGTCAGTAAACAACAACAACAACAACAACAATAACAACAACAACAATAATAATAATTCAAAGTGATTTGCAACAACTATCGAAAGAAGTGGAAAGTGCTAGACATCTGGGTAGACTCGTTGTCACTCAAATTCAAGGGAACACCACCTGTTATTGTTAGTAAGCAATCATTGGTAATGATTCGTGTGAGATCTTCTACTGAGTAAATACTACTACTACTACTACTACTACCACTACTACTACTACTACTGATAATAATAATAATAATAATAATAATAATAATAATAATAATAATATTAAGAAAAGGACTAGCTGGACGTGTGTAATTACACAGTATTTGTAATTATTTGAAATTAGAAAAAACATTATTGACAATCGAAATAGCCGGGATTTTCCTTAGTTAAGTTACTTTTATAATTTAATGTTAATGTTAATCTTTTTGCCATAAAATAAATGTGAACTATAAATTACTTAAACAAAATGAAAAAAAAAGTCTTTAATATAATTTCGAAAACTGTTGATGAGATGACGTCGCATGTCTTACAGATTTCACCGAAAGAAATAGAAGAAGAAGAAAAAGAAAAAGAAGTGATTACCTCGAAGATCCAGCCCTAACACCACTCTTCACAATACCCCCACATTTTACTCCACGTATTACCTTAGATATAGACATGAGCTGAAATAGTATCGCTGAGATGTTCATTGAACGAGAAAGAAGAAGACGCGCATCAGGTTTTGCCAAAACCAATCCTGCAAGATTTCTACGAAGGAAGGAAACATAATAAAATAATTTGCTCCCTTAATTAGATTTAGTAAATTGGTGTTACTATTTCTTTCGACGAGCACTTATTTATTTACTTATTTATTTAAAGCTTAGGCGAAAGTAAACGACCCCCCCACACTCCCAGGTCCTTACTCTATATCATGTATTATTTACTTATTTGCTCTGTTGTGTACTCAATGAAAAGAGAACAATGATATTAGGATAGAATCGGTTTAAAAAAAAAATCGTATATTTTTAACGCGTCTTAGTTGTATAAGTAGATTTTAAACAGACTTTGAATAGTTGCGTAATTTTAGGTTGGAACCTTTTTCCATTCTAATGTGAAGGTAGAATAGAGAGAGAGAGAGAAAGAGAGAGAGAGAGAGAGAGAGAAATAGAGAGAGAAGGAGAGAGAGAGACAGAGAGATAGAGAGTATGTAGAAAATCATTCATGCTTCACGGTGAATTGTTTTGCAGAACGTATGAGTCAGAGGTGACGGTCAGTTAAACTTGTGAAGTATGATTGCTTCGTGACGTCACCACAAGTCGGTCAGGTATTACAAGCAACTCCGATATAGAGTATAGCAATTTTACACACACACACACACACACACACACACACACGTTAAAAGTAGCGGAAGTTTTTATTTTGTCGCTTTCTTGAATTTATAGTATAGTAAAATAAGTTTATTTTTTATTATGTTTTGGTTTAAGAAATTCAAACGACATACATCCCTTTTAACTAGGATTAAAGTGTAATATCTGTTTTCTTACCCCACTTCATCGTTTCCGTCCTCCGTCGGTAAAGGAGAACTCCTTCTAGATTGAGGCAATTTTTTATTTTTGTCTAAATCAAGATTGCCCGCTTTTAGAGGGGAGCTGGATTTTCCTCACATTAAAAACCGATCTTATGTCAAACTCCGTCCTCGTAGGGAGAAAACCAAATAGGGACTCAGCCGTGCCGGTATCGCGCAAAGAAAATGGCGGGAAAACGAGTTTTAAGTTAGTTTTATTTTTCTAGAACCAAATCATTTAAACTGAATTCTTCATCGCGCTTACCTGGTTCACCTTCACACGTGCGAAGACACACACGCACACACTGAAATATATGCACACATACACACGGACATTCACACAACATACGAAACCATACAAGCACAATTATGTGGACATAAACACACACGCAGATAAAGATTAGCGTACACTCAGGCACACACATATATACTACACAAACATCCTTACAATTGCACACACACATGTACACAGATGGACCCATATTTATTTGCATTTACGCAAGCACGTACGCATAATCCTCAAATAAAGTGCATTAAAACGCTTATAAATATATACTTAACCTGATACACATACACAATTTGTAGCCCTCTTTTTATCTACATCTATTATTTAAAATTTAGTTTTATTTCTTAAAATCATTTTGTACAAACATTCCGACACAATTCTATTTCTTTTACGATTAATAACAAAAAGGACACCAAGAACACAATAATATCAATCGTATCTGTTAGACAATTAGTCTACCTCGTTTGGTGACGATAACTTGTGTATCCCCGCTTTCGTTTTTAACGCCTCCGCCCAGGATTGAAACCTTGACACTTCTTCCGCGAATATGAAGCGTCTTGATCCGCCCGATCCAACCCTGGACGTTATGCTGGATAAAGTATCCCCACTGGTCGGGTTCATAGTCCAAAATTATAAGTACTAATGCCAAATCGTTAAATTCCAAACAAGAATCCTTCTTCTTCTTTCGTGTGAATCAGATGATTCTGGTGTCGGTATTAGTTTCCCCGATGTTTTTCTAGTTAGAAATCTTTCTGGAAATACATCAGGTACTTACGGAAAGGACCACGAGAAGGTTGTCAACATTCTTAAGTGAAAGTGGTACTGTGGAACCGACTGGATTCGAACTTGGAACGCGCAGGTCTTCAGTCCGTATCGATATCCACGTAACCACCGTCACCCCCCCAACAAGCATCCTAACATTAGCTAACAGCAATAATAATAATAATAGTCAGAAGGTTTAATTCTAGATAATCGCAACAATAAGACCGAATAGCAACGAAATAAAAACAAAACGCAAACGTGGTGCGAGAAATACAGATTCGAAAGAAAGTAATAATAAGTGAAGTAGATTCGTATGAATTTACATGGTACGTCATTGTTGACCGACGTGGTTCTACTGTTGACATTGGTTTCAATTACTTACAGGAGGAACCACGTGAAAGTAGTGCTGGGGAAACGACACGATTCGAACACGGCACGCCTAGATCGTCAGTTCGCGTCATTAGCCACTTCACCACAACACCTCAGGGCAATAATGATAAAACGAATATCTCATCTTACACAGCGCTTTCAATCCTCTCCATCTTCTCACTGTTGACTTTCCCTATTTGTTTGAGAATGAAAATAAGTTCTGGTTGCACGAATATCTTTCTTTCAATATATATTTAATTTTTATTTACTAATTCCGCGATTTTGAAAGTCTTGTAAAGATTTTCTGCTACAATAAAATACACTCGTAAAACACATTAAACATTAGTGAAACGTATGTTCAGATGATTTTCAAAGATAAACGCGTTATAATGACGTAAAACAAAGATTGAAAACTTCGAAACAAACCAACTAAGTTTTTTGTCATGTGACACACTACTCATCATGTGTACATTCACAATCTACCTGGGGGATAGAGTCGGCCCTGTTCTCCACAACAAACGATCCACTTAACATATATTCATGTTTGCAGCCTGTTTGATTGTTTAAGATTGTCATCCTTGAGATTGATAGACTCCAGCAATGTCAACAATCACATTGAAAACAATAACATTTGGACGTCTTTTTCACTAGTTTAGAGATTTTGAACGTCTTGTCAAATATTTTGTTATCCAGAAATCTGAAATCGATCTGTTATCGCCGACCAGTGTCTGATCGGGGCAGATCACAGTAAATGGTACAGGACTGTTGGTTGTAATGGCAGAACGGCTTGCAAGGCCACTTAGAACCATCGAATAATTAGTTTTCTCACGAGTAAAATAAGTTAATTATTAGTTCAACTACTACTACTACTACTACTAATACTAATACTAATACTACTACTGATTATACTACTACTACTACTACTACTACTTCAAATAAGTATGCTTTTTTAATTTGCCTTTGTCACCAGTAAAAGACTTTCCTTTGAATTGATATGGAAATTTATCAGAGTCGGGAGCGGGGGTGGGCGGGGAGTCATCTTGTTACACAAAAATAAATTACGTTTAATAACGGAAGTGAAACCAATATTTCTTCTTTGAGGGACTTGTTTTATGATAGGAACAATAAACGCAAGGTTAAGACCACTTTTATTGAACATATCGCACGCACACACACACATATATATGTGCGGACTCGCACGTATGTGTGTTCGTCCACACGCGCGCATATGTGTATAACCCCCCCTCCCTTCGCCTGCCACCACGCACGCCCTCATTATACCAGCATCCACACACAAGCAAGCGTCTTTGAGGTTGTCATTTCAAAGTAGACCTCACGAGGGAAAAGAGAAGAACCGTTCCTTGCCATTTCTTGTTGATATTATAACCAAGTCTTCTTCGATCAAATCTAAAATAATTAACTTCTTATTTCCTGGACAGTTCTTTTTTTATATAACGATCCGGACCATCTTCGGACTCTAATATTAATCGGAATTCAACTTTTCACCTGGACGTTTTCTGTTTTTTTGATACCAGTTACTTAACTGATTTATCTTTAACAGAAGATGCCAGATTGCATTTCATCTAATGACAATTACATCACAGCCCCTTTTGGTGCTTACTTTGGATACGAAGCTCAGAATTCGGCGAAAGTTTAGCAATAATAATCATCAAGAGACTTAAGCGTGTGACGTGATTAGTTCAATAAAAACAGATGAGATAAAAAAAAATCACATCAACATATCAAAAGCTGAAAAACAAATAAAAAAAAACACACAAGGGCGGTAAAAATAATAAAAGTCAAAATCTCGAAGTTCATTGCTATGTGTTCAGCTTTAGTTGACAAACATTTTAATTATCACGGACTCCCAAAACGAGAACATCAACTTGAGGACTCTACAATGGCCTACGACAATGGATCAGATAGCCAAGGCTCGGAAAGTCGAAGCAGTTCGTTACAGGTGGACCCTTGTTACCGATGTTGTAAACGGGTCTACGCATTGGAAAGGGTTGACATTGGTGTATTGTTCCATCGCGGCTGTTTCCGATGCCGGGTGTGTGGATTGCAGCTGAGTCTGCGGACATTCCATTGGGATCAGCACAACGAACCGGATATTTACTGTAGCAGTCACGTGCCGAAGCTGGTCGGCACCATCGACAGTGAGTCGATGGGTATAAAAAGTGCCGTCAATGCTCCACGGGGCAAAAACAAAGTCAACGAACAGGTAAGAACACTGCAATCTTTCGTTTTTGCATGTCTCTATATATAGTTGTAGTTATTTTTCAAAATGTTTTTATAAAAAAGAGAAAACTAATAACAAACTTATTACAATGTTTTTTTTTAGGCTTTTTCTAACTTTTCATATGATGTGGATATTAAAATATGTTTCGTAATTTGTTAGATGATCATTGGTAATTTGCATTTTTTGGATTATTACGATTACTATTCTCATCTTGATGTTATTCTCACAACATTTATGTTCAACTCGGGAATCTGCAACGGAATTTCGAACCGAACTTTTTATGTAATTCACGAGGTTTCCGTTCGAGAATCCGTACAGATTCCCGAGTTCGACATAAAGATTCTCGAATTAAAAAGCACGCACCTGAAGAAGGTCGGAGGTTACATCGATAATTTGTATTATTTGGATTATTACGACTACTATTCTCATCTTGGGTGTTATTTTCACAACGTTTCAGCCGATGTAACCTCCGAGCTTCTTAAGGTGCATCTTGCCGAACTCAGGAATCTTTCTGTCGAACTCGGGAATTTTTACGAAATTTCGAATTGAAATCTTTATTTAATCCACAAGAGTAGATTGTTCTTGTTCTGTCAGCCCTGACCGAGTACTAATTTTTATGTTATTCTTAGTATCGCTTGCAGTGTGGATTGAACCTTCAACCTTCGGAAGACTGTCACTTAGAACTGACTATTTCTTTCTCCGTTGCGCTACGTGTCGATGTGGACGCACCTGAAGAAGATCGGAGGTTACGTCGGCCATAAAGTTGTGAGAATAGCATCCAAGATAAGACTAGTCATCCAAATAATACGAATTGTATTCCATGCTTTCTTACTTTTATTCAGCCAAACAAAACATATTGCCACTGAAATGTAAGGGCTACTATGGTAGGCAGATTTATAGGGGAATCAATCTCGGTGGGGTGTTGGGCAGCAAGATTTTTGTTCATATTACATTTAAATTTCTGCATGTTGGTACTGTCATGGAAACATCGAGCAGGAAGAAAATATATGCGCAACTATCTAAAAACAATTTGCATCATTTAAATTATTCGGCCTACTATTCTCATCTTGGATGTTATTCTCACAACATTTATGTTGAACTCGGGAATCTGCAACGGAATTTTGAACCGAATTTTGTTCCGTCCAAGAGTCCGTACAGATTTCCGAGTTGAGTTCGAAATAAAGATTTTCGAATTCGAAAAGACGCACCTGAAGAAGGTCGGAGGTTACATCGGCCGAAACCTTGTGAGAATAACATCCAAGATGAGAACAGTTGTCCGAATAATCAAAATACTCCAAATTATCAATCGTCATCTAGAACATTTCGAAACATAATATGTAAATAGAATTACCTATACTTTTAGTGAGGATGTAAACTTCGCTGTCTGAGGCAAAATCAATACTTATGTTACTTTACTTATACGAAATACTTTTTTTTTTAGAGAATACCAACAATTCTAGAAGATGTTTCAATCAATTTAGTACGTTTTAAATAATTTATCGTCGAAATTCAACTAAAGCAACCACGTGTTTCATATGACAGCTGATTCTATACATTGTCATATCTGCTTCGATCAAATTCCTTATCATTCTGTTTTCTCGGGTTTCATGTCTCGAAGCTAAAATCTTATCAGTTCTCTCGGTAATGAGATCTCATCCTCCTGAACGGAAAACGTTCCTCTATTTCACAAAAGGTAAGAAAGGGGGCGTGGAGACCAGGAAATGCCAACCTTGCAACTCTTCGCGTAAGTGTGTATTGATTTCTCTCATTCTCCGCACACTCACACATAGTCATCCACGAGAAGCTGTTTCAATGTATCACGGTTTCTTAGATTTTTAAACTGAGATTCGAAACCCGACGGCGAGTACAGTATTCAGTGTTGTTCTTAACCCTGAACCATCTCCGAACACCACGAAAGTAGTAGAAAGTCTGTTTTTGTTTACATTATCAGTTGTGAAGAACTCTAGTGTAATTACGAAGAATAATACTTTTATGTTAGATGGTACCCGTTATTTCCTTCAATATATATATATATATATATATATATATATATATATATATATATATATATATATATATATATATATATATATATATATATATATATATATATATACATATATATATATATATATATATATGAGAAAGGAAGGATGAGAGTAATCCGACGCAATGAGAGATGAAAAAAGAAAAAACAAGAGATATTTTTTTATATATTCATCAACGTTTCGTCTTTATTGTAAGACTTTCTCAGGATGATAATTTGAAGAAAACTGTCATGCAAGTACATCGAAATTTGGGGTTGACATGATGGAGAGATGAAGGAAAGTAGTAGTCGTGATCATGATTCCATGAGGATAAAACGTATACGTATATGGATAATAATTCAAAGAATATTTATTATAGCAACGACACATTATTTTTTAAACTAAACCATTTAGGATAATCTGCCCTCTTCAACTCGCCCACCCAACTTTTTAAATAAGTTATATACACAAATTTAATAGAGAAAAAAGGATTTACATCAAATTTTGATTTTTTTTTTATTGCATTTTAAATGGAACGATGCACGCGCATGCGCTATATTTTTACATAGTTTTCGCAATCGCAGTCGATGTTTCTGATTAATTTCTCGTAATTTGCGGCCTTGCAATGTCTAAAGGGATGTTTAAGATATCAGTATCCCCAAATTTTTTACCTTTTATGTTAACGATATCAAAACGATGCATAACAGAAAATCATATCGATTCGAAATGATTTGAGCAAATTTCGCTCATTCATTAAGCCTTTTTCTTGTCTTGAGTCATCCATAAATTGACGGCTAAACATTCATGAAGTTCGTGCGTCACGATGCTCGCCCACACATTGTGGTCAGAAGTTCCAACCCTGAGAAGATAGTGTCCTTATCCGGAGAAGTTTTGATCATAATATGAACCCTGCTAGTCTGTCGCTTGACCTCTGGTGACTACAGGAGCACCTTTCCAGCACAGTAGGGTCGTTGTCCAGCTATCGCTAAAAATCGCCGTTGAACAATTAAAGACATGAGTGCAAGGCAACCATACAACATTTTGTTGGTTACATGATTTCGCCACAACATGTTGTGAACGACGCCTAACATTTTCGTGTATGATCCATTAAGTTTCTCAGATTGAGCAACATTTAGCGTCCAATATTCTGATCCTAAGAGTAAAATGGATTAACCCTTAATGTGAGTTAAACTCCACTGAATTAAAACCTTTTTGAGCCCAAAACTTCAGTTGCGTAATATATATTTTCACACGCTTTTTACAATATCAAGAGGTTTTTTTTTTACTTGACTTGACTTGGTCCCTTAATCCCCTCCTGGGTCGTAGGGGCGCTGCACCAATGAACTCCACACTAGCTGTCTCCACTTCTGACGGTCATGGGCAATATAATATGGGTTGTAGCGAAGTTGTAGCCCGTCCACTCTTTGATGTTGTCCGTCCATCTTTTGTGTTGTCTACCTCTCCTTCTCTTGCCTTGCACTGCTCCCTGAAGGATGGCTTTGGAGAGACTACTGCCCCTTGTCACGTGACCATACCATCCAAGCTTTCTTTTTCTTCGTTTGTGACACGGTCTGAGTAAGAGATGCCAAGCACTCTTCTGTAGCATCTCATTTCTACCGTTTGGATCTTTCTTTGGAGCTCAGCTGTCAAGGTCCATGACTCGCATGCATACAAAAAGATGGATCATTTTTTTACTGCTTTGAATTATTTAAGGGATTGATTGATTGCGCATATTAGAAATTCCAAGCGTGTTTCATTGTTATTTACCTGTCTTTAGGCGAGTATTCTATGTAAGTGACACTTTCCATCATCTCCACCGTCGCGTTAGATTCAGCAAGTGTTTGGAGAAGATGCGATGTGTAACACAAATTAAGGAGTGGTTCAACCGATTCAAATATGGCCGCGCATCAGCGGAGAGTGACCAGCGTTCTGGCAGGCCCCAAACTGCTCGGAGTTCAACGTTTGTTGAGAGGGTGTGAAAATAGAGATAATGCGGAACACAACGGCGGAGATGAACACCATTCCAAATGAAGACTTCCAGAGGTGTTTCCGGCAGTGGATGGATCGGTGGGCTAAGTGTGTGCAAGCACAAGGGGCCTACTTTGAAGGGGATTAACGTCCCAACCCCGTCACGTATTTGAAATATTTTTTCTGGCCTAAGGTCGGATACGTTTTAGACAGGCCTCGTATCTTCAGCTTTGGTTACAATCCTTTAAAAGCCGTTTTTCTCTATCCTACACTAAGGTCGAATAAAAAACAGTCTTCTAGCAGAATAAAATAGCAATGGCGAAACCGTGTTCTAAATTCAGGGCTATTTCAGCAATAGAAATTTACCCGACATTTTTTCCTTTGAGGACAAGTTCACGTGTTTGGGGCACATGCATTATATCGACTATCGATTTAGTGATACTGATTATTGTGAAAGCAGCACAGCGATAGAGAGAGAGAGAGAGGGGGGGAGAGAGATAGAGGGGGGGGGTTGAAGCGAAAGAAGCAACCAAATTTAGCCGTCATAATCGAATAGGGTCGATATCGTCATAAAAGCTGCCACCCAATTAAATGAGCTTTTGAATTGTTTCAGACTTTCTTCTCATTTCGGTTATTTTCTTTTTCTTTCATTGAAGCAAAAAACAAACAAACACCAAAACACAAAAAACAAAGAAGCAATAAAACATTCTCTTATTATCGCTTATATTAATTATTCATCTCTGACAATCCATTTCATATTTCTAAGTAATTCTCGTCTAAACCCATAACATAGATTTACTTTATTTATAGTAATCGATTATTATACTAAATGTGAGTATATCAATGTTTTCCTTGGCTCTTGATTTCCTAAATACTTGAATAACACAAACTACATGTAAAATATTCCTTAGTTCTGAGAGTGAGTTATGTTTGGAAAACAATTCTCTTTTAATAGTTCTAATTAGCCACAATTTACAATTAACTGAATAAGTCACTCATCTCTATCCTATCCATCTATGCATTTGTTTCGCCTCTCTCACTCTATGTTGATTCAACCATCTTTCTACTATTTATATGAAACAGTGACTCTTTTTTATCGTTGCCATCTAATTTACATACGTGTGTCTTTACACACCAGAAACATGGATGTAAATTAGATGACAAGGTTAAAAGATTCTTTACTTCTATATATGAATAATAAAAAAACTAATCTTCTATATAATTATAATAATAATAATAGTAATAATAATAATAATAATAATAAAAATAATAGTAATAATAATAATAGTAGTAATAATAATAATAGTAGTAATAATAATAATAATAATAATAATAGTAATAATAATAATAATAGTAGTAATTATAATAGTAATAATAATAATAAAAATAATAGTAATAATAATAATAATAATAATGGTCGTTACAAACGAGAAATCAATTGCAATCGTCTGCTGCGATACCACAAAGTCAATTACAATGGTAAATATAGCCCACATTATCCATCCTTACTCATAGCAGCTGTGTTAAAAATCATAATGCTCGGTTAATTAGTTTAGGAGTGAATCCTGCAAATAAAAACATATAAACATATACACATAACTAACTTTATATAGAGATTTTAGATTAAAAAGACGCTAATTGAAAGAATAGCGGAAAAGTCAGTGAAGCGGAAACCACGCTTACGTTTTCATATTAAGGGCGCGAAAATAAAACCATAAACTTCTTTGATATTTTTTCATTATTTACTGAATGTTGTAAAATTTTGATTTACAGCTGAAATTGTGAAGCTTTCGGGAGCAAGAATTACCGATATGATCTTGCAAGCCATGGTACCATAACGAGACTCTCCAGACGGCGTTTAATTGATTTGAAAGGCCAAATATCGATCCGTGTTTTGTGGACCGTTTCATTCGACACAGGTGAATAGTGAGACGTCAAGATGACTGAATATATTAGTGGTCGTAGGGGAGTTTTTTGCCGGAAAATTATGAATGAGTTTGTTGTTATGAATGAAAGGTGGTAACTTGATATACACGTGAACGAAGGAATACGCAACGCATATATGAATGAAAGAAGGAAATAAATGTGTTTGTATCTGTTTTTATACGATCACGCGCCACTCGTGCCCTTTCAATTTTGGTGGTTCTAACGTAGGTTGGATGGAGTGGAGCGGTTAAAGAGACTCTTCAAATAGGAAACGGAAATGGACAAGCTAATGGCGACGAGACAAAGTTCAGTCGCGAATTGGCATCGGGATTTCTTGGCTTCCGGCCATTTTGACGCAGGATGGAGTTTAACGGAAAGCTTTGTGCAATAAAACTAAATTAAAAGAAAAAAAAACAAATAAAGAAGAGAAGGAAGGATTAGAATGAAAAGAAGAAATAAAAGGAAAAATGTAGGAAAGGAAGAAATTAAATAATTTGATGATTCATATGAACTGAAGTAGTTATATTTGTTTCTTACTAGCACTCATATTTGATGCGATTGCATTCTAAACAATTTAATCCTTCCCAACTAAGTCGTGTAAACATTAATTGTCTGATCGGCACTTGTGCAGATGCGGTACACGAGCCGAAATTTATTTTAGAAGAGTTCCAATGGTGTAAGGGGCAGATAACCCTCTTTTTAGTATATTGATAGAACATTTATTGAAGAATATAGAGTTTGGGAAAATGAACAGTATATTTTTTTCATTTCAAAACCAACAAAACAGACAATCTTCTTGTTTGGATTAACAGATTTTTAAATTTTCTTTTAATAGTTTAAAATATTAAATTATCGCAGAAATTAAAATTTGTGAAAAATTTCTAGCTTCTTCGAAAATGGACGTACTCGACGTGAATGCATTAAAACTGTTGATCTTCCCCAATTAGCTTGTAGAGTAATTTGTTTTGTAGGCGCAGATCTGTAATTTGGTTGCCTCCACCTTTTCTTCTTCTCTGCATAGTATTCGTCTTCTGTAAAAAATATATTTTATAAAAAAATAATCTATAAACGAGAGTTTATATTTAACCCATAGATGCGGTCTTGAGAGGCACTGCCGCAACTGAGTGGACCTTCTAGTGGTCACTAGGGGATGACTCCACGCCCACAAAGCTTCCAAATCGAGACATTACCACTGGATGTTGTTTTTTATAATGCCAAGGACGAGTGGAGAGTGGGTTGAGTAGTAGAGAAGGTTGGAACATCGAATAGGCAGAAAAAAGGTAGAATTAACTTGGAAGGATGGATCTCGGAAAGGAGGTGGATATAGCAGTGAATACCTTGCTCAAGGGTGTTCGAGGCAGTTTAGTGTCTTGCAGGGGAAACAATTCTATTCAACTCATAAATGGGACCCTGAAAGTGTCAATCTGAAGGTAGTGGTAGCTGAGGGGTTACTCAAAATTCCTCCAAACTCCCAAATTGGGACCTCACTACCTAATGCACTTAAAGGTCATACCTTGATAGAATTAGAATGAAACAATGTTCATAGTTATATCTTAGGTTTCCATACATTTGAAGATGACGCACGTATACTTCAATGGATTATGCTCCGATGAATTGGCTACTTTGGTGCCCCCTCCCCCGACGTAAATTCACTAGACCAACTCGACAATCAACTAAATCCCATCCATTCACTGTGGAGGTCCCCAGATGCCGGAGAGCTTTCTACTCAAATAGCTTCTTTCTTCGTGTTGCTGGCCTTTGGAACTCCCTCCCTGCCCCCTGTTTACCCGACAGTACTGACATGCAGAAATCGCTGCGCATATCCCAGTTTAGGTTGACCCCCCAACCTTCTCCCCTTTTCTTTCTTCTCAGTAGCCCCTTACGTCTACAGTGGCGGCCTGCCTTGTTTGGGGTGAACTACGTTAAAAAAAAAACAAAAAAAAAACAGGGATTTTATTTTATTGACCGTCGCACATATGCTATAACATTTACAATTAGATGAGGCGTGATTGTCCGAATGGATACCACTGCGGACTATGGAATATGTTATGTCGAGTTCAAATCCTATCGATTCTATTGTATTCGGTTAGGCACTAATTATGTTGACAAAGGTATGAACCCACATTCCAAATAGGTTCGAATAAAAATAACAACTTGTGTTTAATTAATCGTATACAATGAACCGTTTACAAAAAAGATGATATGCCGTAAAACAGATAAACGAACTGAAACAAAATAATCGCAATTAATTTCTGTCGCATTATGCAACAAATGATTAAATATATTTTAGCAATATATATTTAGTATTTGTTTATTCGTTGCCGGTAATGAAGATTGCACCGATTGTGTGTTTGAATGTGCCCGTAATGGTGGTTGCACCGATGATGTGTTATGAACTTAGGAAAGTTATTTAGTTAAGTCCATATTTTGATTTTTGGTGTAGGTTTTAAAGTGATTCAAAATGTGATCAAAATTTGCTAAAAACTGGAATCGATCTGATTTTCTGTCTGATATTTATGGTTGAAATCTCATTAAAATTAAAGGTAAACACTGAGGCTTTATCATCCCTTAACAAGTAAAAGAGGCCCCGAAATACTTCAAGACAATCACAAATATATTGCTATGGCGAAACCACGTTCAAACAGAACTATAGTTATTAATGGTTAAAACTGTGTTAAACCCCATCATAGATTTTTACAACGATAAAAAGAGGCTTACAGTTTTAGAACTTATTTAATTTTGTGTAATGTAACTGTGGCTTAAATCGCATATCGGATATAAAAAAATGATTGAAGTTGGGAGTATTTCATGCTCAGTGGGGGAATCTTTTAAAATAAAAACATAAGTATAGCATCTTCTTCCGTAAGGAAATGTGCATGTTATAGTAACATGCGTCGTTCGCACGCGAGCAGTTTTAGTATTAATTGCTGGTTGCGCAACGTTGCTATGGGAACGACGGACACGAGTTCCTTTGGAATTTTAAGGCTGACTCACTGACTGGCCGTCGAGTCCACGCTTAAATAACTGATAACCGGCCCCAAGAGCAACTTTTAAATAAGGCGTGGTGTATAATTCTGGCATTCTGATTGGTTGAAGTCTAATTTAAATAACCAAGCAAATTTAATTATTTTATAACATTTATGTTGATGTTGCTGATTGGTTGTTTATTTGTTTGTTTGTTAGCAACCTGGACTTGTGCATAAAGCTAACGAAGGTCGTGCTTCAGGATTGGCTGGACCGGATGAAATCTTCTTTGTTAGCCGTAGCTATTCGTTAACCTACAAGATTGCAGGTATTTTTGGGGGGAAATTGTTCAGACAAAGCATGAAGCCACTTAATGTAAGGAGCTAAAGAAAATAAATATTATTTCAAGGTCAGAAATATCAAACGATAAGTGTTATATAGATAGATTCTGACTCAGAAAACAGCAATTCTTCCCCCTTTGTCAGAAACATCGACCATGGAATGTGAGGACAAAAAAGACCAAAATAAGGGAAGCGAGAGTTACGAGGCCGCTGAAAGTAAACCCAGAGTCCACTTTCTACTCATCTAACGGGAAAAAACAATGGTCAGCTGCTGCAGGAAAAGTCGGGTAAGGTTTTGGCCAGAACACGTCAATGAATGGCGCAGAAGCAACGTAGCTACTTTCACTTCGTTGATTTGCGGTTTCGAACCTGACACATCTTTGCTTGTCACATGCAGAGGCAGAGACGACGAGAGGAATACGGATCGTGGTACCATCTCTTTCTGGATGCTCACGAGTGTTGTGTTAAACGAGTGGTTTTGACCCTGCCACGTTGCTACCGCCCCTATCATTACCATTGTAAGGAAGGGTTGTACTTTAGGGGCTTCTTGTACTGCTGGGTAGAGTTCAACAAGATCAGCCGATGCCAAGAAAACGGAATGAAGCAAGTAAAATAACGCTGTAACGGATGTCGATTTATATGGATTTCGACGCGTTACTTATTTGTAAAACCTCCCATATGTAAAGGTTAAAGGTTAAAGGTTATATGTAAAGGTTAAAGGTTATATTCCGGATATTAAAAGGTCTAACTCAGATTACCGCCCATGAAACCATTTACAACTTATCCTTGCCGCCTCGTCGATGAAAACGTTAGCGCATCTTATTTCTCTTTGTAATGCAGCTGGAGAGCCCTGCCTCTTTAATACATCCATCTACTGCAACTTCTAGCACATTATACCCCCGACAAACCTGACTAGCAGCAAAATCCCACCGCTTCACTGTAGAGCTCTTCATATGACGAAAAACGTTCCATTCTGATAGCTTCTTTCTTTGAACTGCTTGCGTTTGAAAATTTTGTACTCTTATAGATGATGCACCATGTTTCCGTGATTTCGCGTCGTCAACATTCGGGCTGGTCTCGGAAGCACCGGAGAGTTGACGAAACTTTTAACAAATCTGTCAGCTCGTTGAATCTCCCGAAGAACTAATTGAGTTCTGCCAGCAAAGGTCTCTTTTCGCGAAACAAACAAAAAATGCGATAAACGTCAACGTATGTGTCAAAACCAAAAATCATTTGCTTATTCGATGTTTACGTTAACAAGGAAAAAATTGATAAAATGGTGGGAAAACAAACACTGAAAAAAAATATAAACACTATAACACAAAAACATTTGTTTAACAAATCAAACAAAATCATCTTTTGAAACTTTCCGGGACAAATAAAAACATTGTTTAAAACCATTTGATTACCAATAGTCCCGTTGACAAAAATAAATAAAAATAAGCATCGAATTAATAATAGCTGTTTAGCTATGGTTTGTTCGTTCTTTATTTTTAGATATGTATTTTAGTTTCATTTTCTTCGTCGTAATTTATCGGCTGCTAGTCTTCAATTTATCGTTTGGCAGTTTTCGCCTCGTTTTCGCCTCGTCAACTTTCGGGCGCTTCCGTAACCTGCCCGAACGCTGACGACGAGAAGTCACGGAAACATGGTCCGTCATCTATAAGAATAACGAAATTTCCTCCCTGCTCCCTGTTTCTCCGACTGTCTTAAGATGCAGAAATTTAAATGTACTGTGAACAAAAATCTTGCGTCAAAACACTCCACTTAGGATTCTTCCTATAAATCTGGCCCCTAGGGTCCTATTTTTAAAAATTCATAACTTTTTTATTTATTGATTTTTTTTTTTTTTTTTAGAATAAGTAAAGGACCCCTTCCGAAGCAAGCATGAGCCGTATTAGCCCTAAGGAACGTACCCTCATTTAGAAAACATTATTTTTGCTTAAAAAACTAAAAACTGTGTAAAAAACAATACTTTAGTTTTTGTAAGTTTTAAGAAGTGTTTTTCGGCTAAAATTTGTTTTGTTTATTTCAAAAAATCTCGGAAATGTCAGTCTACACACACATAAAGTTTGGTGAGTTTAACTTTTATTTTGTGGAAGTTATTCAAATTCAAGTTATTCAAATTTAAAGATAGGACCCTTATTTTGGCCCACCCTGTATCTTAGTGGCAATGTGTCTTGTTTAGTGTGAAGAAAGGAGGAAAAAACAACTACTTCAACAATCGTAGAAGTTAACAGTTATCATCACTTAGCTATCCGTTAAACCCCAACCGGTGAAAACCCTTTTTGCTATCCCTCCAACTCCACCTGCGAAAAACTGCTGAACAATTTTGAAATCCAACCATTGAAAAGCTCTAACGACTCAGCTCTCCCTGCAAACGAACACAGCAAAGCGGAATGTAATAATGTGACGTTAATCAAGTTGAATACAAAAGCAATCTGCAGAAATCAACTTAGTTCTGTCGTTGCTGATTATGGCGGCAGCGTTAACGCTATTAAATACACTATTCGCTACTTAATGTCTGATTTTCATTGAATTATCTCCCTTGTGTCAGGTTCGGAATCGAATCAATTTGAAGCGTTTAGCCAGCACGGAAGTCAGAGTCGTTAAATCAAGTAAATGCGTTCTTTTCTGCATCGATTATATCGCCTGTATCTTGATCCAACGTTCGTTCACATCTGATCACGAAAGTTAAGCAACATCGAACCTAATCAATACTTGGATGGGTGAAACATTGAGTACATTTTAAATAACTTAAATGAATGTTTAGGAAAACTATCTAAAAGACAGATAAACATCTACGATTAAAACAGAAAAATGCTTCTTTTTAAGTTTCCACACAATTGAACCGGTTTCGATGTGCAAACGAATTTCTTTCTGAACACTTGAACTTGGATGATGCACATCTTGTTCAAAGTAGTCCGATTTCCATTTCGCCATGCCCTTTTTGTGTTTTTTTTGGCTGTTGCTTTCATGGACATTTGAGGATAATTCACGTAAAATTTTATCTTTGTTTTATGGTGTACGGGCTTTAATTATACTAATTTGACAACAGTGCTCTGATTTTTATTTGACAACAGTGCTCTGATTTTTATTTGACAACAGTGCTCTGATTTTTATTTGACAACAGTGCTCTGATTTTTATTTGACAACAATGCTCTGATTTTTATTTGACAACAGTACTCTGATTTTTATTAGACAACAGTGCTCTGATTTTTATTTGACAACAGTGCTCTGATTTTTATTTGACAACAGTGCTCTGATTTTTATTTGACAACAGTGCTCTGATTTTTATTTGACAACAATGCTCTGATTTTTATTTGACAACAGTACTCTGATTTTTATTAGACAACAGTGCTCTGATTTTTATTTGACAACAGTGCTCTGATTTTTATTTGACAACAGTGCTCTGATTTTTATTTGACAACAATGCTCTGATTTTTATTTGACAACAGTGCTCTGATTTTTATTTGACAACAGTGCTCTGATTTTTATTTGACAACAGTGCTCTGATTTTTATTTGACAACAGTGCTCTGATTTTTATTTGGCAACAGTGCTCTGATTTTTATTTGACAACAGTGCTCTGATTTTTATTTGACAACAGTGCTCTGATTTTTATTTGACAACAATGCTCTGATTTTTATTTGACAACAGTGCTCTGATTTTTATTTGACAACAGTGCTCTGATTTTTATTTGGCAACAGTGCTCTGATTTTTATTTGACAACAGTGCTCTGATTTTTATTTGACAACAGTGCTCTGATTTTTATTTGACAACAATGCTCTGATTTTTATTTGACAACAGTGCTCTGATTTTTATTTGACAACAATGCTCTGATTTTTATTTGACAACAGTGCTCTGATTTTTATTTGACAACAGTGCTCTGATTTTTATTTGACACCAGTGCTCTGATTTTTATTTGACAACAGTGCTCTGATTTTTATTTGACAACAGTGCTCTGATTTTTATTTGACAACAGTGCTCTGATTTTTATTTGACACCAGTGCTCTGATTTTTATTTGACAACAGTGCTCTGATTTTTATTTGACAACAGTGCTCTGATTTTTATTTGGCAACAGTGCTCTGATTTTTATTTGACAACAGTGCTCTGATTTTTATTTGACAACAGTGCTCTGATTTTTATTTGACAACAGTGCTCTGATTTTTATTTGACAACAGTGCTCTGATTTTTATTTGACAACAATGCTCTGATTTTTATTTGACAACAGTGCTCTGATTTTTATTTGACAACAGTGCTCTGATTTTTATTTGACAACAGTGCTCTGATTTTTATTTGACAACAGTGCTCTGATTTTTATTTGACAACAATGCTCTGATTTTTATTTGACAACAGTGCTCTGATTTTTATTTGACAACAGTGCTCTGATTTTTATTTGACAACAGTGCTCTGATTTTTATTTGACAACAGTGCTCTGATTTTTATTTGACAACAATGCTCTGATTTTTATTTGACAACAGTGCTCTGATTTTTATTTGACAACAGTGCTCTGATTTTTATTTGACAACAGTGCTCTGATTTTTATTTGACAACAATGCTCTGATTTTTATTTGACAACAGTGCTCTGATTTTTATTTGACAACAGTGCTCTGATTTTTATTTGACAACAGTGCTCTGATTTTTATTTGACAACAGTGCTCTGATTTTTATTTGACAACAGTGCTCTGATTTTTATTTGACAACAATGCTCTGATTTTTATTTGACAACAGTGCTCTGATTTTTATTTGACAACAGTGCTCTGATTTTTATTTGAAAACAGTGCTCTGATTTTTATTTGACAACAGTGCTCTGATTTTTATTTGACAACAGTGCTCTGATTTTTATTTGACAACAGTGCTCTGATTTTTATTTGGCAACAGTGCTCTGATTTTTATTTGACAACAATGCTCTGATTTTTATTTGACAACAGTGCTCTGATTTTTATTTGACAACAGTGCTCTGATTTTTATTTGACAACAATGCTCTGATTTTTATTTGACAACAGTGCTCTGATTTTTATTTGACAACAGTGCTCTGATTTTTATTTGACAACAGTGCTCTGATTTTTATTTGACAACAATGCTCTGATGACGGAATCCTTCTTTTTACTACTTGGACTTGTTCAAGTAGGTTTTTGACCATTCTAGAAACATGTGTTAACGTTCCCTTTGCTTTGAAACTGACAATAAATCACAGTATGTCATTACTTTGATCTGTCAATTTATTTATTTATAACTCTTTCATATTTGTATAAATAACTTTTTGCTAAAAAATAACGTCTTTTCCCACATAGCCGTTGTCAGTAACTCGGTAAATCAGCGAGAGATTAATCCTATTTAAAGGCAGCCGTCGTAAAGAGTTCGACTTTTGAAAAGAACATCACATTGAAGCCACAATGACGGCTGTGTTAATACTACTCGCTACAAAGCCCAGCCTAGTTTGGGGGTGACAAATCCTTAATTATAAATATTTGTTTATCTACATACGTATGCGTTTCATCCTTACGCGATTCGTCAGTGTAAATTAAGAATTATTCACACCGGTCAACAGACTCGAACCCCAGAACACGAGTAACATTTCAAACTCAAATTCCAACATTGTTGCTTACACGGCCGTTGCCAACAACTCGGTAAATCAGCGAGAGATTACTCTTATTTAAAGGCAGCTGTCGTAAAGAGTTCTACTTTTGTTAATACTACTCGCTACAGAGTCCATCCTAGTTTGGGGACGACAAATAATATATATATATATATATATATATATATATATATATATATAACAGTTACATGGTAAACAGCTGATGTCCCCGTTTTAATATTTCACGCTCAAGTTATAGTGCCCTGTTTTTGTTTTACTGTTAGATACTTGAATTCCCTTTTTTTATTTATGAATTTTCCAACGGTGGGTCGGCTTATGCAAGTGCTAAGTCTTCGATATCTTGGATTTAGTTAGTTTCTTTTGGAAATTAAACTGCATTTTCCTTTTTTTGGTTAAAATGACCCAAAGCTTGTTTACAATATATATATACCGACAGGTATATTCCGGTCTCTCCTATCAGATACACTAGCTGGAAAACCTTTCGCAGTTCGGATTCATAAAGTAACGAGTTTTAACCATAAACAAGTTCAGTTAACCAAACCCCAAAATATTTCAAATCAATCAAAAACATATTTCTCCGGTAAAAAAGTGTGAAAATTGAGATGACATGTCTGAGCCTTTAGAGAAAGACTGACTCTTTTTTAGTAGTACTTTCTCCTGTTGCATGACGTTAAATGAAAAAAAAAACGGCCTATAGGCGAATGTTTTGAATTAAAAAAAAAGAAAAAAGTGGACTCGTAGCATGAAATCGAACGCTGAAACAGTCGATCATGAAACCTGCCTTCTTACCTACTGCGCCACGTTTTCGACTTAAGACTACATAGGTAGAATGAGAAAGAACGTAATCTGATATTCGCGGAAAATCATCGAAGTGAACGGGAGCGGTCATTAAGTCTTTGCGTATTGCTTTATATTATGTAGTAAATTAATACCAGACAAATAATAAATAAGGACGGACTGTTTTGTGAAAATTAAACTGTGTTTCTTAGTTCCCGGTGTCAATGAGTGTAGTGACAGTACATAATTGTTAGGGAGGAAAGTTTTTACTACCACCTATATGGAGTTGGTTTTTTGGAGAGTCGGAGATGGCAGGCCAAATGTAATATTTAGTGTTAGCTGGGAAAAAAGAATAACAAATGTACTAAAACACGCTCGAGTGAATAAGTGTAATGTAACGGTGAGTTTAGTAGCCTGTGATGCACGTGGTTATTTTTCTGTTCTCCGAGAAGGTACAGGGGAAAAACGTGTTTACTTTATATATTAGATGATAAGACGGCATAGACGCAAAGGGGCTCATAAGTTTTACTTTACACACGTATGCAAATTGGGTAGGAAATAAAAGGATTATTTACTTCTATATTATAATGAGGATGACATAGACGCAAAGAGACTTTTAAAATTTTATTATGCGAAAAGAATTACTCAACAGATATGTCACAGTTTATAAATTCTTGAATGAAATCAAAATGGAGCAAATCATTTTAGTGGTTGTGCCCATACAGGTCACGGGCTGTTATCTTCTAATTATATATATAAAACAGTAACATATATTTAAACAAACATTGTTAAACATAACAGAATTTATCTGCTTGGTTATGCCTTTTTATTTAATTTTTTTTTCTAATAATCTTTTGGTGTCAAAATTAAAATATAATTAATCTTCCATAAGTATCACAAGCACTTTTAATATTTCGTCGAATCATCCTCAAGTAACAAATAACAAATGAAAAAAACACTTTAGAAAAGATAAAAATGTCAAAAACGCAACCGAGACGCCGGAGGTGAATTCGTTAGAAGAACGTTTACAATTTAAATTCCGGGGCGCAAGAATTTGCGTCACATGATAAATTGTATTACCATAAACATTTTAAAATGGTTTAACTCGTTTCATATGTATTTATTGTAGGTTGTTTGGTTTTTAATAAAGATAGCTTAAAGTAATTTTGATTAAAAAATAGTTTTAGAATGTGATATTCTCGTGTTTTATATATATATATATATATATATATATATATATATATATATATATATATATTAGCATATATATACATATATATTCAAGCATATATATACATATATATATATATATTAGCATATATATATATATATATATATATATATTAGTATATATATATATATTAGCATATATATATTATCATATATATATTAGCATATATATTAGCATATATATATTAGCATATATATATTAGCATATATAAATATATATATGCATATATAAATATATAAATATATATATATTAACGAATAATATTGAACGACTACTATAATCATCGATGGTGAAGTTAGCCATTTTGAATTTATATTATTCTTAAAGAGCAATAGATAATTACAAGAAAAGGGGCAAAGATGAATCATTTCAGCACTTTTTTCCCCGTATAAAGATGTTGAAACAAATTATTAATAAAAAAGAAAAGGGGACAGACAGAAACAGATATCTGGACGTGTTTCAGTTGACCCTTTTCAAGGCAACCGTCGACGACGAGAGCGAATCCCGATTAAAAACATAGTAGAAAAATAAGGGAAAATATTCGGTACTGTTATCTATCTTGAACCAGCTGTCGTGACGTTCGACTCGGAATCGTTCGGCTGTCCTACGCAAACGGCCGAGTGTTGACGAGCCGATTGCGATTAGCCAATCAGCGAGCAGCGAGCAGCCGATAACTTTGTTACAAAAAATATGTCGTATTAACAGTAATTTTGGTAAGTTTTTTGTTTTTTGTTTCTTCAAAAAAATCCTTGTAAATAAAAATACAGTATTCATTTTATAACAGTAACCTCGCTATGTTTTTTTCCTGTTGTTTCTTCCAAAAAATCAATGTAAATATGTTTAATTTTCTTTGTTTGTTTCTTTAAAAAATTCCTTACTCTAACCCTAACCCTAAACCCTAACCCTAACCCTAACCCTAACCCTAACCCTAACCCTAACCTAACCTAACCCTAACCCTAACCCTAACCCTAACCCTAACCCTAACCCTAAACCCTAAACCCTAACCGTAACCCTAACCCCTCCGCCAAAAAACAAGCAAAACATTATCATAGGACGCAGCACCGTATCAAAAATGTCGGCTGCTCGTTGCTTCAGCTCGGCAACTCTCGGCCGTTTGCGTAGAACAGCCGAACGCTTCCGAGTCGAACGTCACGACAGCTGGTTCAAGATAGATAAGAGCACCAGTATATTTAAATCGGGTTGGATGAAAGAGACATTATTACCGTACACTCATGAGTTCTAAATTGTGGGTGTACGATTTTTGTTTGTACAGAGACAGTTGTCGAAGATTAATCGCAACCGCTTCGGTAATTTTTAAATGATTCTCTAAACGAGCTCTGTGTAAAATAGAGAATGCCTCATTCGAGTATTCTCCAGTGCAAACTTGGCACTGAAATAAATCATCACCAATAGCCAACAAGTAAGCTTATGAACGCTCAGATGATTACTGAAGTAGGGACATGTTGAGAAATTCTTACCTCTAAGCGTTGGATTGTATACCCCACATAGTCAGATTCGCACTTACCAAGAATATGATAAACAATCATGTTATGTGATTGTCTATTCCTTTTTAAGTATAATAACACAAGACTAACCTCACCATCGATGATAATGCCAGTGTGTTCAATATTGTTCAATTGTATATTATCATTTTGTATCTACAAGAATATATATATATATATATATATATATATATATATATATATATATATATATATATATATATATATATATATATATATTACTTCGATGAGGTTCAATAAAACGTAAAGCTATATATTTATTTAGTATATATTTTTTTTATTTATATAAACATTTCAGCTACAAATTTGTACATAGGTTTCAGCTTCAGCTTCATGAACAGTTTTTAACCTAGAAGCGGGGATGAAACATGTCTGCAAATGTGTAGACAAAATAGTTGTATAAATAAAATCTCCAAAAGTATAAGTTCTGAACTGAATAAACATTTCCGTCTAATTTAAATGCATTTTGAACTGCATGGAAATCTAATAATATATTACAGATTCCAGAAATGTAAATAACGTTCAATCATATGTCTTTACAGAATTAAATATTTTGTAAGCCCATAACTTCAGGCACATGATCTCTATTTTCATAATTTTTGATCGCTTTAAAGTAATTTAGGATTCGGTACAATGCACCTATTAGAGAAGTCATGTGTCCGAGTATACATTAAAATACGCAGATTATTATGATATCGAGTGAAAAGATAGATTTAGAATGTCGTTTATTACACCCACAAAAAAGTTTTTCTTTTTTTCTTTTATAAATCACAGCGACTCTACACGAACGAACTCCCTGACATTATTCGGCGCCGGAAGTCTGTGTACAAACCGGAAGTCTGTATTCAAACTCATATCATTGAGTCAATCAGCAGGCAACTACTGCATGACTAAGTTAAGTACATTCATCTTCATGAAATGTCCGCTGTTCATTGGAATTCAACAGAGGAGCGTTGGTAGAACTGTAACAATTGAACTTAAAAGAAAGATAATCATTAAGTTCAATTGTTATAAGTAAAATCGATTCTCACAATACTCACCTGATGAATGTCATTTAGAAGAAGTTCTTCTCAGTAGAGATTTTTTACCAAAAATAAATCTATTTTGTATTATTTGAATTATCTGGACGATTATTCAGATCTTGCTGTTATATTCATATTGTACTGACCGATGTAACCTCCGACATTCTACAGGTGTATCTTTCGAGCTTGAAAACCTTCTAGTTGAACTTCGTAAACTTTTTTAACTTGGAGACATTCTAGATGAACTTCGTAATATTTTCGAACTTGAGAATCTTTTAGTTAAACTTCGTAATCTTTCGAAATTGGAAATCTCTAGTTTAACTTCTCAGTCTTTACGGACTTGAGACCCTTATAGTCGAGCTTCGTAATCTTTTCGAACTTTGGAAGCTTCTAGTCGAAATTCGTAGTTTTTACCAAAATAGAAACCTTCTAGTTTACTTTGGTATTTTTTTCGAACTTGGGAACCTTCAAGTTAAACTGTGTAATCTTTTTGAACTTTGGAACCTTCTAGTTTAACATGCTAATCTTTTTGAACAAGGGAACCTTATGGTCGAACTTCGAAATCTTTTCGAACTTGGGAACCTTCAAGTCGAACTTTGTAATTTTTTCGAACTCGGGAACCGTCTAGTTAGACATTGATATTATTTCGAACTTAGGGACCTTCTAGTCGAACTTTGTAATCTTTTCGAACGTGGGTACCTTATAGTCGAACTTGGTAATCTTTTCGAATTAAGGAACCTTCTAGTTGGACTTGTTACCTTTTCGAACTTGGGAACTGCCCAGCTTAACTTTGCAATTTTTTTGAACTTGAGCACTTGATAGTTGACTTTAGTAATCTTTTCGAACTTGATAATTTTCTGAACTTAGAAATCTTTAATTTGAACATTGTAATCTTTTAAAAACTTGGGAATCTAGTTAACTTCGGAATCTTTTCGAGCTTTAGAACCTCTTAGTTTAACTTGGTAACCTGTTTGAACTAGAAAACCTTTCAGGTAAACTTCGTAATCTTTTCGAACTTGGAAACCTCGTTGAGCTTCGTAATTCTTTTGAACTAGTGTACAATCTAGTTGAAGTTTGTAATCTTTTCAAACTTGAGAACCTTCTAGTCGAATTTGGTAATCTTTTCGAATTAGGGAACCTTGTAGTTGGACTTGGTAATCTTTCCGAACTTGGGAACTGTCCAGTTTAACTTTTATATCTTTTCGAACTTGAGAACCTTCTAGTGGAACTAACTTTCTAATTTTTTCGAAGTTGCGAATCCTTTAGTTTAACTTGGTAATCTTTTCAAAACTTAAGAAGTTGAACTTGGTAATCTGTTCAAACTAGAAAACGTTTTGAGGGAACTTCGTAATCATTCGAAACCTAATTAAACTTTATAATATTTTCGAACTTGTTAACCTTCTATTTGCATTTCGTAATGTATTTGAACTTGGCAGCATTCTAGTTGAACTTTATAATTACGAAGCTCGACTAAGAGAGCTTCCCAAGTTCAAAAAGTTACCAAGTTCTGAACTAGAAGGTTCCCGAGTTTTACAAAGTTCAACTAGAAGGTTTCCAAGTTCAAAAACTGTGGACTCTATTAGTTTAATCTCCTAATATTTTACGAACTTGGGAACCTTCTAGTCGAGCTTCGTAATCTTTTCGAACTTTGGAAGCTTCTAGTCGAAATTCATAGTCTTTACAAAAATAGAAACCTTCTAGTTTACTTTGGTATTTCTTTCGAACTTGGAAACCTTCTAGTTAAACTTTGTAATCTTTTCGAACTTCGGAACCTTCTAGTTGAACTTTATAATTACGAAGTTCGACTAAGATAGCTTCCCAAGTTCAAAAAGTTACCAAGTTCTGAACTAGAAGGTTCCCGAGTTTTACAAAGTTCAACTAGAAGGTTTCCAAGTTCAAAAACTTGGGATTCTATTAGTTTAACCTCCTAATATTTTACGAACTTAGGAACCTTCTAGTCGAGCTTTGTAATCTTTTCGAACTTTGGAAGCTTCTAGTCGAAATTCGTAGTCTTTACAAAAATAGAAACCTTCTAGTTTACTTTGGTATTTCTTTCGAACTTGGGAACCTTCTAGTTGAACTTTGTAATCTTTTCGAACTTGAGAATCTTCTGGTTTAACATGCTAATCTTTTTGAACAAGGTAACTTTCTAGTTAAACTTTGAAATCTTTTTGAACTTGAGAATCTTCTGGTTTTACATGCTAATCTTTTTGTACAAGGGAACTTTCTAGTTAAACTTTGAAATCTTTTTGAACTTGAGAATCTTCTGGTTTAACATGCTAATCTTTTTGAACAAGGGAACCTTCTAGTTCAACTTTGAAATCTTTTTGAACTTGAGAATCTTCTGGTTGAACATGCTAATCTTTTTGAACAAGGGAACTTTCTAGTTAAACTTTGTAATCTTTTCGAACTTGAGAATCTTCTGGTTTAACATGCTGATCTTTTTGAACAACGGAATCTTCTAGTTGAACTTCGAAATATTTTTGAACGTGAGAATCTTCTGGTTTAACATGCTAATCTTTTTGAACAAGGGAACTTTCTAATTAAACTTTGTAATCTTTTTGAACTTGAGAATCTTCTGGTTTAACATGCTGATCTTTTTGAACAACGGAATCTTCTAGTTGAACTTCGAAATATTTTTGAACTTGAGAATCTTCTGGTTTAACATGCTAATCTTTTTGAACAAGGAGACTTTCTAGTTCAACTTTGTAATCTTTTTGAACTTGAGAATTTTCTGGTTTAACATGCTAATCTTTTTCAACAAGGGAACCTTCTAGTTCAACTTTGTAATCTTTTCGAACATGTGAACCTTCTAGTTGAACTTTGCAATCTTTTCGAACTTGGGAACCTTCTAGTACAACTTTGAAATCTTTTTGAACTTGAGAATCTTTTGGTTTAACATGCTGATCTTTTTGAACAACGGAATCTTCTAGTTGAACTTCGAAATATTTTTGAACTTGAGAATCTTCTGGTTTAACATGCTAATCTTTTTGAACAAGGAGACTTTCTAGTTCAACTTTGTAATCTTTTTGAACTTGAGAATTTTCTGGTTTAACATGCTAATCTTTTTGAACAAGGGAACCTTCTAGTTCAACTTTGAAATCTTTTTGAACTTGAGAATCTTCTGGTTGAACATGCTAATCTTTTTGAACAAGGGAACTTTCTAGTTAAACTTTGTAATCTTTTCGAACTTGAGAATCTTCTGGTTTAACATGCTGATCTTTTTGAACAACGGAATCTTCTAGTTGAACTTCGAAATATTTTTGAACTTGAGAATCTTCTGGTTTAACATGCTAATCTTTTTGAACAAGGGAACTTTCTAATTAAACTTTGTAATCTTTTTGAACTTGAGAATCTTCTGGTTTAACATGCTGATCTTTTTGAACAACAGAATCTTCTAGTTGAACTTCGAAATATTTTTGAACTTGAGAATCTTCTGGTTTAACATGCTAATCTTTTTGAACAAGGAGACTTTCTAGTTCAACTTTGTAATCTTTTTGAACTTGAGAATTTTCTGGTTTAACATGCTAATCTTTTTCAACAAGGGAACCTTCTAGTTCAACTTTGTAATCTTTTCGAACATGTGAACCTTCTAGTTGAACTTTGCAATCTTTTCGAACTTGAGAATCTTCTGGTTTAACATGCTAATCTTTTTGAACAAGGTAACTTTCTAGTTAAACTTTGAAATCTTTTTGAACTTGAGAATCTTCTGGTTTTACATGCTAATCTTTTTGTACAAGGGAACTTTCTAGTTAAACTTTGAAATCTTTTTGAACTTGAGAATCTTCTGGTTTAACATGCTAATCTTTTTGAACAAGGGAACCTTCTAGTTCAACTTTGAAATCTTTTTGAACTTGAGAATCTTCTGGTTGAACATGCTAATCTTTTTGAACAAGGGAACTTTCTAGTTAAACTTTGTAATCTTTTCGAACTTGAGAATCTTCTGGTTTAACATGCTGATCTTTTTGAACAACGGAATCTTCTAGTTGAACTTCGAAATATTTTTGAACGTGAGAATCTTCTGGTTTAACATGCTAATCTTTTTGAACAAGGGAACTTTCTAATTAAACTTTGTAATCTTTTTGAACTTGAGAATCTTCTGGTTTAACATGCTGATCTTTTTGAACAACGGAATCTTCTAGTTGAACTTCGAAATATTTTTGAACTTGAGAATCTTCTGGTTTAACATGCTAATCTTTTTGAACAAGGAGACTTTCTAGTTCAACTTTGTAATCTTTTTGAACTTGAGAATTTTCTGGTTTAACATGCTAATCTTTTTCAACAAGGGAACCTTCTAGTTCAACTTTGTAATCTTTTCGAACATGTGAACCTTCTAGTTGAACTTTGCAATCTTTTCGAACTTGGGAACCTTCTAGTACAACTTTGAAATCTTTTTGAACTTGAGAATCTTTTGGTTTAACATGCTGATCTTTTTGAACAACGGAATCTTCTAGTTGAACTTCGAAATATTTTTGAACTTGAGAATCTTCTGGTTTAACATGCTAATCTTTTTGAACAAGGAGACTTTCTAGTTCAACTTTGTAATCTTTTTGAACTTGAGAATTTTCTGGTTTAACATGCTAATCTTTTTGAACAAGGGAACCTTCTAGTTCAACTTTGAAATCTTTTTGAACTTGAGAATCTTCTGGTTGAACATGCTAATCTTTTTGAACAAGGGAACTTTCTAGTTACACTTTGTAATCTTTTCGAACTTGAGAATCTTCTGGTTTAACATGCTGATCTTTTTGAACAACGGAATCTTCTAGTTGAACTTCGAAATATTTTTGAACTTGAGAATCTTCTGGTTTAACATGCTAATCTTTTTGAACAAGGGAACTTTCTAATTAAACTTTGTAATCTTTTTGAACTTGAGAATCTTCTGGTTTAACATGCTGATCTTTTTGAACAACAGAATCTTCTAGTTGAACTTCGAAATATTTTTGAACTTGAGAATCTTCTGGTTTAACATGCTAATCTTTTTGAACAAGGAGACTTTCTAGTTCAACTTTGTAATCTTTTTGAACTTGAGAATTTTCTGGTTTAACATGCTAATCTTTTTCAACAAGGGAACCTTCTAGTTCAACTTTGTAATCTTTTCGAACATGTGAACCTTCTAGTTGAACTTTGCAATCTTTTCGAACTTGAGAATCTTCTGGTTTAACATGCTAATCTTTTTGAACAAGGTAACTTTCTAGTTAAACTTTGAAATCTTTTTGAACTTGAGAATCTTCTGGTTTTACATGCTAATCTTTTTGTACAAGGGAACTTTCTAGTTAAACTTTGAAATCTTTTTGAACTTGAGAATCTTCTGGTTTAACATGCTAATCTTTTTGAACAAGGGAACCTTCTAGTTCAACTTTGAAATCTTTTTGAACTTGAGAATCTTCTGGTTGAACATGCTAATCTTTTTGAACAAGGGAACTTTCTAGTTAAACTTTGTAATCTTTTCGAACTTGAGAATCTTCTGGTTTAACATGCTGATCTTTTTGAACAACGGAATCTTCTAGTTGAACTTCGAAATATTTTTGAACGTGAGAATCTTCTGGTTTAACATGCTAATCTTTTTGAACAAGGGAACTTTCTAATTAAACTTTGTAATCTTTTTGAACTTGAGAATCTTCTGGTTTAACATGCTGATCTTTTTGAACAACGGAATCTTCTAGTTGAACTTCGAAATATTTTTGAACTTGAGAATCTTCTGGTTTAACATGCTAATCTTTTTGAACAAGGAGACTTTCTAGTTCAACTTTGTAATCTTTTTGAACTTGAGAATTTTCTGGTTTAACATGCTAATCTTTTTCAACAAGGGAACCTTCTAGTTCAACTTTGTAATCTTTTCGAACATGTGAACCTTCTAGTTGAACTTTGCAATCTTTTCGAACTTGGGAACCTTCTAGTACAACTTTGAAATCTTTTTGAACTTGAGAATCTTTTGGTTTAACATGCTGATCTTTTTGAACAACGGAATCTTCTAGTTGAACTTCGAAATATTTTTGAACTTGAGAATCTTCTGGTTTAACATGCTAATCTTTTTGAACAAGGAGACTTTCTAGTTCAACTTTGTAATCTTTTTGAACTTGAGAATTTTCTGGTTTAACATGCTAATCTTTTTGAACAAGGGAACCTTCTAGTTCAACTTTGAAATCTTTTTGAACTTGAGAATCTTCTGGTTGAACATGCTAATCTTTTTGAACAAGGGAACTTTCTAGTTAAACTTTGTAATCTTTTCGAACTTGAGAATCTTCTGGTTTAACATGCTGATCTTTTTGAACAACGGAATCTTCTAGTTGAACTTCGAAATATTTTTGAACTTGAGAATCTTCTGGTTTAACATGCTAATCTTTTTGAACAAGGGAACTTTCTAATTAAACTTTGTAATCTTTTTGAACTTGAGAATCTTCTGGTTTAACATGCTGATCTTTTTGAACAACGGAATCTTCTAGTTGAACTTCGAAATATTTTTGAACTTGAGAATCTTCTGGTTTAACATGCTAATCTTTTTGAACAAGGAGACTTTCTAGTTCAACTTTGTAATCTTTTTGAACTTGAGAATTTTCTGGTTTAACATGCTAATCTTTTTCAACAAGGGAACCTTCTAGTTCAACTTTGTAATCTTTTCGAACATGTGAACCTTCTAGTTGAACTTTGCAATCTTTTCGAACTTGAGAATCTTCTGGTTTAACATGCTAATCTTTTTGAACAAGGTAACTTTCTAGTTAAACTTTGAAATCTTTTTGAACTTGAGAATCTTCTGGTTTTACATGCTAATCTTTTTGTACAAGGGAACTTTCTAGTTAAACTTTGAAATCTTTTTGAACTTGAGAATCTTCTGGTTTAACATGCTAATCTTTTTGAACAAGGGAACCTTCTAGTTCAACTTTGAAATCTTTTTGAACTTGAGAATCTTCTGGTTGAACATGCTAATCTTTTTGAACAAGGGAACTTTCTAGTTAAACTTTGTAATCTTTTCGAACTTGAGAATCTTCTGGTTTAACATGCTGATCTTTTTGAACAACGGAATCTTCTAGTTGAACTTCGAAATATTTTTGAACGTGAGAATCTTCTGGTTTAACATGCTAATCTTTTTGAACAAGGGAACTTTCTAATTAAACTTTGTAATCTTTTTGAACTTGAGAATCTTCTGGTTTAACATGCTGATCTTTTTGAACAACGGAATCTTCTAGTTGAACTTCGAAATATTTTTGAACTTGAGAATCTTCTGGTTTAACATGCTAATCTTTTTGAACAAGGAGACTTTCTAGTTCAACTTTGTAATCTTTTTGAACTTGAGAATTTTCTGGTTTAACATGCTAATCTTTTTCAACAAGGGAACCTTCTAGTTCAACTTTGTAATCTTTTCGAACATGTGAACCTTCTAGTTGAACTTTGCAATCTTTTCGAACTTGGGAACCTTCTAGTACAACTTTGAAATCTTTTTGAACTTGAGAATCTTTTGGTTTAACATGCTGATCTTTTTGAACAACGGAATCTTCTAGTTGAACTTCGAAATATTTTTGAACTTGAGAATCTTCTGGTTTAACATGCTAATCTTTTTGAACAAGGAGACTTTCTAGTTCAACTTTGTAATCTTTTTGAACTTGAGAATTTTCTGGTTTAACATGCTAATCTTTTTGAACAAGGGAACCTTCTAGTTCAACTTTGAAATCTTTTTGAACTTGAGAATCTTCTGGTTGAACATGCTAATCTTTTTGAACAAGGGAACTTTCTAGTTAAACTTTGTAATCTTTTCGAACTTGAGAATCTTCTGGTTTAACATGCTGATCTTTTTGAACAACGGAATCTTCTAGTTGAACTTCGAAATATTTTTGAACTTGAGAATCTTCTGGTTTAACATGCTAATCTTTTTGAACAAGGGAACTTTCTAATTAAACTTTGTAATCTTTTTGAACTTGAGAATCTTCTGGTTTAACATGCTGATCTTTTTGAACAACGGAATCTTCTAGTTGAACTTCGAAATATTTTTGAACTTGAGAATCTTCTGGTTTAACATGCTAATCTTTTTGAACAAGGAGACTTTCTAGTTCAACTTTGTAATCTTTTTGAACTTGAGAATTTTCTGGTTTAACATGCTAATCTTTTTCAACAAGGGAACCTTCTAGTTCAACTTTGTAATCTTTTCGAACATGTGAACCTTCTAGTTGAACTTTGCAATCTTTTCGAACTTGGGAACCTTCTAGTACAACTTTGAAATCTTTTTGAACTTGAGAATCTTTTGGTTTAACATGCTGATCTTTTTGAACAACGGAATCTTCTAGTTGAACTTCGAAATATTTTTGAACTTGAGAATTTTCTGGTTTAACATGCTAATCTTTTTCAACAAGGGAACCTTCTAGTTCAACTTTGTAATCTTTTCGAACATGTGAACATTCTAGTTGAACTTTGCAATCTTTTCGAACTTGGGAACCTTCTAGTACAACTTTGAAATCTTTTTGAACTTGAGAATCTTTTGGTTTAACATGCTAATCTTTTTCAACAAGGGAACCTTCTGGTTGAACTTTGTAATCTTTTCGAACTTCGGGTACCTTCTAGTACAACTTTGAAATCTTTTTGAACTTGAGAATTTTCTGGTTTAACATGCTAATCTTTTTTAACAAGGGAACCTTCTAGTTCAACTTTGTAATCTTTTCGAACATGTGAACCTTCTAGTTGAACTTTGCAATCTTTTCGAACTTGGGAACCTTCTAGTACAAATTTGAAATCTTTTTGAACTTGAGAATCTTTTGGTTTAACATGCTAATCATTTTCAACAAGGGAACATTCTAGTTGAACTTTGCAATCTTTTCGAACTTGGGAACCTTCTAGTACAACTTTGTAATCTTTTTGAACTTGAGAATTTTCTGGTTTAACATGCTAATCTTTTTCAACAAGGGAACCTTCTAGTTCAACTTTGTAATCTTTTCGAACATGTGAACCTTCTAGTTGAACTTTGCAATCTTTTCGAACTTGGGAACCTTCTAGTACAACTTTGAAATCTTTTTGAACTTGAGAATCTTTTGGTTTAACATGTTAATCTTTTTCAACAAGGGAACATTCTAGTTAAACTTTGTAATCTTTTCGAACTTCGGGAACCTTCTAGTTGAACATAAGAATATTCATGGACAGATTTTGGTTACTGATCCCTTTATTTACTCCACAGGGATAGATTGTTCTCATTCTGTTAGTAAATTAGTTCTAAGTTAAAGTCTGCTAGGAATTGAACACCACATCCTTACTATAGGCGATAATAGCTAAGAATAACATAAATTAACACTTTTACCGTTTCATGGTTGACGGGATGAGAACAATCTACCCCTGTAGATTTATTAAGGAGATCAGTAAAAAATGCTCTCAAAATTCCCGAGTCGACATAAAGATTTCCAACTTCAAATAAAAAAAATTCTCATACCTGAAAATATGCACCTGAAGAAGATCGGAGGTTATATAAACCGAAACGTTGTGAATATAATAACCAAGAAGTGAATAGCAGTCGAAATAATCCAAACGATCCAAATAATCTTAATAATTAATTCTGATCTAAATAATTCCGAAATATAACGTATTTCTCTTGATTATTTTTTAATTTAGTTACCATCAACAATTAGTTATGTCTCTTACGGAGTCTTCCTATCTATCACATAGGTTTGCCTAGTGCCAGGCCTCTGGGCACCGTTCATTCCAAGACCATTTCAAAAGACAAATTTAATAATAGCAACATGAAAAAGAAATTGAAAAATTTACTCAAATCGTACATATAATCGCCTTAAAGAGACAATAAGAGATGAAAAGAAAAATTGAGCTTCGTTTGGGGTTGCCCAGGAGCATCACAAATATTTCAAAGGGAGTTATAAAGTGGGCCACAAAATTTGCCCGATCGAACCAGTCGTCATTCCCCGTATGGACCCCTCGTGCGATCGGTAATTAAGAAAGAGACAATGATAGTAACCCCTTTATTGCATACGGAATAAGAAGATAATATTTTTATGTCGAGCTTTAAACGAGACTTTTGCTTAACTCTCGGGATATTACTTATGTTTGACTTATAAAATACGATTCTGATGACGTCATAGGTTTTGTATTTTATGTTCTATGTCGTCATAAGATTGTGAAATCATTTGGTCAGATTTGTAGACATTTAAAAAATAATGCTTAACGGGGTTGGCCAAATGAAATACTGAAATACAAGAAGATCAAAATGTTTATTACCTTACTGCTGTTTGTAATAATTCACAAGAGAAAATAGATGGCAACTCCATTAAATAATAAAACGAGCCGTTCAAAATAAACACATGAACAAATAAATATCCTTCTATTCGTTGAATTAAAAAAAAATTAAATAAAGCCAAACAACAAGCGGAATTCCGTTCGGAGAAAGCTTTTGGTGTTCTGAGGTAATCGCCGCCATGTTTACTGCTCGTTTGAACCTCAGCGAATGTTCTGAATCGAACGAGAAGAATGAAAGTGATTTCAGCTGATCGGATTTGATATCGATTGCGTGGGAATCGGGCCAAGGCGACAAGGAACGCATGAGGGGCATTTTTATGTGTTTTCTTTTCTTTTCTGATGCATAGGAGTAGTGGGGTAAGGGCATCGGTTTATTACCCGCCTGTTAAACTGGATAAGTATTGAAGGTTATTCGCCTGGAATGAAGAAGGAGGACCGTTCCATCTTGGCAATGCGAAGCGCGAGGATCTATTATGAAATAAAGACAGTTGCCGTTGGTCGGGGTGGGGAGGTTACGCTGCCAATAAGGCGTTTCGAAAAACTTTGCAACAATACATGTCATAAATACCAAAATATTATTTTGGTCCAATTCACATCCACATGCATGATATATAACATATAGGACGCACGCTCACGCACACACAAACACGCTCAGACACGCACACACTCTCTCTCTATTTACCTCTCTCTATCACAAACACTCCCTCTCTCTAAGATACACACATATTTTTATTTAGTATAACTTTTATTCATACAAACATTTCTGGCTACATATGAGCATACATGTTTTAGCTTAAGCCTAAGATAGACTAATGCTTCATTAAGCCAAAAGCAATTAAAAATATTCAGATACAATAAAAGAAAAAACTAAAGAAAAATAATAAACTTTGAAATAAAACATTAATTAATTTTGTGTGAGGCGTGTGCAACTCTGGTCACATGACGTTCTCTAGTTGGGAATGTTATTCACTGCCAAGATTCATTTTCACTAATATTTTGCCTTACATTGAAACAACCAAAATGTCTGTATAAATAAAAATATTTATACTATATAAATATACCGCTCTACTTGTTATTGAGCACTATTACATTTTTGGCGGGAAAATTATGCAATTATATCAGGCAGTTCCTACATGAAACAAAAAAACTCTCAACAGGAAACTTGGATCGATATCTACCAAAATGTATTGACAAAAAGATGTCCACATATATAAAGAAGCCATCCACACACACACATATATAAAGAAATAAAACACGAAAATATAGTAACACACATACACACACATGGGATAAAAGGGAGAAAGTAACAACCCTAGTTGAAGTCATTGTCCCTAATGATGCAGGATTAAACAGAGCTGAAAGGGAAAAGATTACGAAATACCAAGGTCTTATGTACGACATGAAAAGAAACTGGAATCTTAGGAAAATCTCCATCATACCAGTAATTATAGGAGCAACAGGACTAATGAAAAATAATTTCAAAAGCTATCTGGCGAGTATACCAGGTGAACCGAGTGCAAGAGAAATACAAACAATTGCACTTAAAGGGACGGTTAGAATCTTAAAAAGATGTCTAGGCTGGAGTGTCTGAAATAGCCAGTGAATGTCTGGTATCCGGCAGGATGCTCCATCTCCAGCAAAAACAGAAAGATAAAAAAACAAATTACATTAATTTTTGATACACACACACACACACACACACACACACACACACACACATATATATATATATATATATATATATATATATATATATATAAGGAAATGTTTACGTTAAAGAACCAAATGAATTGCGATATTCCTAAAATCTCACAAAATACAAAGTTTATTTATTAATAATTATTAATAAATCCGATCATATGAATCCAAGAATATATTAAATCATGCAAATAAAATTAAGCTCAGTTATTAAGATGTTATGTTTAGCAGAGCTTTCATATTATAATTAAGAAGATTGCAACATTTATGCCATAATTAATTACAATTTTAAATATTAAAATATTAAATATTTTAATCACGATCTGGACATGGATATATATTCTTGAGTGTTGATTTTTAGAGCGTGATTGAAAATTTTAATTTATTCTATCATAACTTATGTTATATACTAAATAACGATAACAATAATGATAATATATATATATATATATATAATATATATAATATATATATATATATATATATATATATATATATATATATATATATATCATTTTTTTATTATTTTTAATTTTTTTGTTTTGATTCTTTACGGCTCCAACCACGTGACTTTCCAAATTTAAATTTAAAATTTATTTTCTTTTTTCTCCATTTCATTCTTTCCAAATATGATCGGATTTTAACTCTGCCTGATGAGATCTCAGTTTATAACAGCTGTTGATCGATAACATCGACATGTCAGTGTCGCAGATCTTGTACATGTCTGTATAAACAAAAAAATAATTATATTTAAAAGCTCTATTTGATATTGAGCACTTTTTATAAACCCGGTTGAAATTCTTTGAATTACTATCCTGTGGATGTTTTACCTGGATTATATATATATATATATATATATATATATATATATATATATACTAGATAATAGAATTAACGATAAGTGAAGTATCGTAAAGTGATCTATCGCGATAAAGTAAAGCTCAATACGTTGAGTAGAGCAATCAATTTTATGAAGGAAAAATGAAGATAAAAATTGCATAAAGTTACATAACATTGATACACATTTTATAACATCGAAAGTTCAGATGCAAGGAGTTACATTAATCCTTAAACCATGGGGTTTACAAGGAAACAACTTTTCTCGTCAGAGGATAAAATTCGGTAATGTGGTATGTATGATAAATAAATATTACCTAGTTCCATTTCACTTTGAAAAATAAAAGAATAAAATATAGAAAGGTTGGGGATAAAGAAATAAATGGCCGAGAGGGAAAATGGTAGCAGTATTGAGCAGTCATTTTCGAAGACAAAAGGGGACGCTATGGTGCAGATAGCAAAATAGCATTTTATGTAATTTTATGTAATTTTATGCAATGTTTTATCTTCATCTTTCTTTCCTTAATATATATATATATATATATATATATATATATATATATATATATATATATATATATATATATATATATATATATATATATATATATATATATCAGCAGGAATTTAAGCAGTCGAACTACTCCGGCTAAACTTAATCCACAAGCATATATAATTAAATCAAACTAGAAATTCTCTTTAATACTCTTTTTCTAAAAGCTTTGACTGGAACTGATAATTTCTTATCTATGAAGAATATCATAATTCCGCATACTATTTTACATACAAATATTGTTACAATTTGTGTTTGAAACACGATTTAAAGTATTGAGTGAATTCATCTATTGCTGCTAGTTTGCATAATAATGTTGTTGCATTTAGACAATTTTGTGAATCTAGCAACGTTAGGCTAAGATGTAAATCTACTAGACAAACTCGAAATGTGCCAAATACCATCGATTCACTGTGGAGGTCCCTAGATGCCGGAATGCTTTCTACTCCAATAGCTTCTTTCCTCGTGCTGCTGGCCTCTGGAACTCCCTCCCTGTCCCCTATTTCCCCGACGGTGCTGACATGCAGAAATTTAAAACTAATGTAAACAGACATCTTGCTGCGTAGCTCCCAATTTAGGTTGACCCCCTCCAAACCTTCTCCTTTTTTTCTCAGTAGCCCCTTACGTCTACAGTGGCGTCCTGCCTTGTTTGGGGTGAACTATGATAAAAAAAGTACAAACAAACAAACAACTTCTGATAACATGATTGAGGGCAAAAAGACGCCTTCTTAAAATATTAAGAATTAATAAGTTTAATTTACTATTTTCTATGAGTGTAAGTTTTTGTAAACTGCAGATGAATGTGAGTTTTTTTAAACTGCAGATGAACGTCTGAAATAAAGAGGACACTTATACTTATTTACAGTGTGTGAGAGATTGAGAGAAAGAGAGAGATATTGATAGAGAGAGTGAAAGAGAAAGAGAGGAGAGAGATACAGAAAGAAGAGGAAGAGAGACATGAATTTTCAATAAATCTTTGAAGTAAACATTCTGTGAACACTTGAGGCTGGTCACAAAGAAGGGATGAGGTGAGTGGCGATGCACAAAGCAAACGTCTCTTTCTATCTATGGGGGTACCCCTCGTTAACTACTAATCATAAAAGGGGCAAAATGCCGCGAGCCAAAAAGGACTGGTCGCTTACCCGCTGAAATTATTTGACGTACTTCCAGGGATACATATATATATATTAGTCAGAGAAAACTTGCACGCGACAATTGATGCGATTCAGTTCAGTAACCCTAAGGCCCAAACTGGCGTGATATTTTGCGTAGTTTTATAGATTACAATACTAGATTAAAAGACAGTTACACGACGAGAAGTTATGATTCTTATTGAGATCATGTGATTTAATTTCATACCTTATGAGATATGAGCGATAGAAAGAGGACTTGCGTGTGTGAGAGAAAATGTCCCCCCCACCTCGTATAAATATTACTAATATTTCAGTAGAACTAAATATGCAATTTGAAATACAATTTTATAAGAACACGGGCCGATATTTGCCATAAATAACTGACGAAACAGAATTACGTATGCACCTTGTAGAGAAAAGCTATTAATCACATAAGACGAGAAACAGACTACCTTTACTTTTATATCTATATTAAGTTAGGTATGTATATATGTTGATATATTTGTATGTACAGGATTTACTTTCAAACAAATTAACTGATCATTATGAACTTGGCGAAAAGGAACGTAATGTGGGATATATTTACTTTTATTTAGTTTTCTGCAATAGCAGTAAAAAGGAGGTGGAAACACTTAGTAAAAAATCAGATACCTCTGATAAGTATTATACATAAATTAATTTTAAGAGAGTAGAAAGTGACTAACTTGGGTTGACTGTGAGCAGCCTCGTAACTCTTGCTTGCCTTATTTTGTCGTTTCGTCTCCACATTCCATGAGCGATGTTTCTGACAAAGGGAGAAGAATCTATCCATTTAACACTTATCGTTGGCTAGTTTTTGACCTAAAAGTATTTATATTTTTATTTAAATTTTTTTTTTAAAGCAATATACAGGGTGTTTCAAAAGTCTTGGGAACATTACAAATGCGTATATCTCATGAACTATTCCAGGTAGAAAAATGAAACTGGTGCCATTTTAAAGCTTGCTTAATCAAGTTTTTGGTCATACTAATGATTTTCGTGTTATCTTTCCAGGTGCAGTAATGGCGTTCTCTAAACAAGACAAGGCATTTTGCGTCCTCCAATTTGCAAAGACTGAATCGTGGACATGTGTTCAGCGTGCATTTCTCAGGAAATTTAAAAAAGAAGCCCCTGAAAGGAAATCCATTGTCAGATGGCATGCTAAATTTGTGAAAGATGGGTGTTTGTGCCCAAGTAAGCGAACAGGTCACCCTTCAACTTCAGAAGATGCAGTTGAGCAAATTCGGACAGCCTTTCAGCGGAGCCCCCGTAAATCAGTGAGAAGAGCCAGCAGGGAACTTCAGCTTGCTCCAGCAACTGTCTGGCGTGTCTTAAGGAAACGACTGCAAATGGTACCTTACAAGCTCAAGTTAGTCCAAAAGTTGAAGGACACTGATAAGCCACTTCGCCGTGACTTTTGCATTGCAATGCAAGAGAAGTTGGAAGATAACGGCTTTGATGACCGGCTTGTTTTTAGCGATGAGGCGACCTTCCATCTGAATGGCAAAGTTAACAAGCATAACACTCGCATATGGGGTACTGAGAATCCTCATGAACTTCTTGAGCACGAGCGAGATTCACCAAAAGTGAACGTTTTTTGTGCAATTTCCAAGAAAGGTGTCTATGGACCGTTCTTCTTTGAAGAGGCAACTATCACTGGTGAATCCTATCTCAACATGCTGGAAGACTGGTTAATGGCTCAGTTGGAACAAGCAGAATCTGATGACTTCATTTTTCAATAAGATGGTGCACCACCACACTGGAGTCTTAGAGTAAGGCAGTTTCTTAACACAAGGCTGCCTGGTAGATGGATTGGGAGATCTGGGCGAGGTGATGACGTTCTCATGCCCTGGCCTCCTAGGTCTCCAGATCTTACCCCGTGTGACTTTTTCCTTTGGGGCTTTGTCAAGCAACAAGTCTATGTGCCGCCCCTTCCAAGAGATATTGACGAACTAAAGGCTCGAGTAACGGCAGTTGTGGGAACCATTGACGTCAAGATGCTGGAACGCGTTTGGCAGGAAATGGACTATCGACTAGATGTCTGCCATGTTACGAATGGTGCTCATATTGAGCAACTTTGAAGATTCCCCACAAAACTTGAAACTTTAACCTTTCCAACGGTACCAATTTTATTTTTCAACTCCTAATAGTTTTTGAGTTATTAAAAATCGTTATGTTCCCAAGACTTTTGAAACACCCTGTATAATGATACTAAACCTTATGTCTAGAATTCTTATTCAGGAGAGTAAAAAGGGAACCTTGGCTTTACTTTCGGCAGCCTAGTAACTCTCACTTCCCTTATTTTGTCCTTTAGTCCTCACTTTCCATAAACGATGTTTCTGACAAAGGTGGAAGAATTGCTGTTTTCTGAGTCGGAATCTGTCCATATAACACAAATAGTTGGCTAGTTTTTTTTTTACCTTGAAGTGGTATTTTTTTTTAGTTCCTTACATCAAGTGACTTCATGCTATTTCTGGAAAGATTTCCATAAAAATAAAAATCCTTAAATTTCAGTTTAATTTCTAGTATTTTAAATGGTTTTAGTTGGCATAATATGGGCATAACTTCTCATTTGAAAATTTAGATATTTCAAATTTGCATTGAATTTGATCCATAGTCATTAGACACCAATTAAGCAGGATTCCCGTAATTCACTTTCTTCTAAGAACCCTTTAAACTTAAGCCTTGAATTTTTATCATTTTCTGGAATCAGAATCATGTAATAGATTTTGATTAATATTGGAATAAGAATTCTAGACATAAGGTTTAGTATCATTATATTTTTATTTTAATCTTTGTAAAGGGACATAAAAGTGGTGTAAAAATGTTCTGTTGGGGCAATTCATTGTATCCGTCCTGGGACGGGTGTTCTTGTTATATATAAGATAAGTAAACAGCACTTGATAGCGAGCCTTCTCCCTAGAGTTCATACTTCATGTTGATATCTACTGCTTTTAACAATGGAACTTTGCTGTGGAGTTGCCAGACTGGCGTGACAGTCATTAATACTTTGCAAATCATGATATAATTTCACTTGTAGTTGCGTGTGATAATTTCTCTAGATATTTTGGAAACAAGAGATAGGACCAAATGTATTTTCAGAACCACAATTATTCTATCAGCTGAAACGGGTTTAACTTGGCACCATATCGTCACCTAAAGGCCAAACATAAACAAAACATGTAGTTCCAAATTGACTTGGTCTTTCACCTCTGAATAATATTTTTTGCCATAAACAATTATATTTACAGTTTTCAAAAAAGATACATTTATACACGATAAAGCGAACCTTTGTTTCTACTAACAAACCCTCATCGCACGACTTATCTACCGTTCAGATAGTATTCGAAACAAAATAAAAGCAGTCAGTCGATATATAGAGAAAAAGACCACCAAAAATGTAGAGTCAATTGTAATAAATGCTGATTCCAGCAACCTTTTCACCCTATTTCGGTTCTTGACTTCCGAGTCGTACAAAGCCAATCGGTTTTTGCTACTTTCGATTTCCTATCGAAGCTTAGCGTCGATATTAAGAATATATGTTTTTATTGGCACACACAGGCGAATTATTCAATATGACCAGGTATAGAAGTTGTTCGCATGATAGTTGAGGTCACAGCGAATTAATTTTACCTGTTCAAGGACGGTATTCTTCGAGTATATATATATGTATATATATATATATATATATATATATATATATATATATATATATATATATATATAGAGAGAGAGAGAGAGAGAGAGAGAGAGAGAGAAAGAGAGAGAGAGAGAGAGATGTGCGCGTCCGTTTTGCCCACATGACGAGAGTAGAGCGTAGTGTCGTTAGAAAATATATCCATCTCAGACTCAATGTCACCAGGGAGGTGGGCTTCTTGGCCTTTTGGCTAAGATCAAAGTGTAGTATCTGTTCGATGGATACTGCACGCCTGTCCTGTGCAGTTCTAGGAGGTCCACCCTCCCAGGCTTTGCCTCCCCTCTTTGGGGAGGAGTAAGTTTATTGCTTACTGTCTGAGGCGCCCCTACCGGGGAATGCCGACGGAGCTGCCCAAGCAATTTTTAAATGGCCAGAGTGCTCACCTCTCGAGCGCTGGCTTTTCAAACCCCACTTTCTCGACCCGATCTTGGGTCACATCTTACTTGTGGGAGTAAGATAAAACTGGCCCTGTGCCTAACTCCTGGGGAGGAGTAAATAAAACCAGGGAGGTCGTTTATGAAAATCAGGAACAGTAGATGTCCAAGGATGGATCCCAGCATTTATGTTATGTTGCTTGGATGAACGGCTATCAAAGACAACCTGGACCTTTCTTTTGGTTAGGAAGGATCTAATTATATTAAATATTCGTCCAGTAATTCCATATGAGTGAATTTTTATGAGAAGCCTTTCATTCAAGACCTTGTCAAAGGCTTTGGATATGTCAAGCGATACCGCCCTAGCTTCACCTGCCTTGCATCGAGTTATATTATACTGTGATTTAATTATAGTTTTGGAGCCAAGAAAAACTTACACGTGTTTCTAGGAGAAAGCTGATTTTTTAAGGGGCTTATTATAATAATATTTATAAATAGATATTAAATTATTTATAACCTACAGACGCTAGTGTTTCAAGCTTATTGCTCTCATCAGTGCAGGAAAGTAACAATTCCAGACAGTCGGAAGACGCGAACGCAGTGTACAGAGTCAGCCTAGACTGTGCAAACATTCGCACTATCCCCACAGCCACCGATTAAATTAAGATTTTTACGTGCCTAGAAGCGGGCAGACAGAAGACTAATCGAGAGTGTTCGACGAACGTATTCAGAACTTTGCTTTAAAGCTGATTGACAGTCTATGTTTTACATCCTACAGAATGCTTGGTTTAAAGAGGCTTATTATATAACGCACTTTATTAATTCATTCATTCGTTTCGGATGAATCAGCTTCTTTTTGGCATTGGTTTCACTTTTATCGTCTAGCTAAAAAGGGGTCTGGTACTTACAGGAGGGACCACGTGAAGGTTTCCAAGTGAAAACGTCTATGTGGAACGAACTGGATTCGAACTTGGCACACTCAGGTGTCAGTCGGTGTCCTTAACCACTGAGCCACCGTCACCTTCCAACACGCTAAGATATAGAGATATTAAAATGCTGTATTAAATACATAAGTAGATGGACGGATAGATAAATAGATAGATAGGAGGAAACTGATAAATATGAACACATTGGAATAGCTTGATGCATAGCTAGCTAGACGTTTTAACCTCTGAATTTATTTATTATAACAATTTAGATCTTTTAAAAATAAATAGTCTCTGTCTTCTCACCAAAAATAATTGTCAGATGAATATTCTTTAAATTAATAAAACGAATTTCAATTTGAAAATGTATTTATTAAAAAGTTGTGACCATTAGATGTGTATTAAATTAAAATTCAAGTACGTTTAGTTTTAAAAACGTACTTAACAGCAGAATTTGATTTTGGAAAATTTAATTTTCAAATAGGTAAAGTCTGATATATTTTTTTTCATTTCAGCGACACCATTTAATTTTCAATTATCTTTAGTGATCGGACGATTCCAATTTTTTAAATAGATGTGAAACGTGATAACGTATGTACGGACGTGAAATTATTATACAAATTATATAAAATATTGAAATAGATGGATAGATATGAGGGAGTTTAAAACATGAAATGAAATTTCACATGAATTGGAATATTTAGTATATGGAATACTGGATAAGAATGGCAACAGACTAGTACAAATAAAAACAGAAACACACACGCAGACGACCTTAATATCGTTTTTGCTATATAGATTTGTTTGTGTCCTTATTTCTAGTACTATGTTGTCATGCGTACCCCTATTCCATATAATAAGTATTTTATAAGTAGATATACTTCTGACAAAGATGTTTATCATCGAAAGTACTCAAGTTTATAAAAAAAAAGTTTTAAAGGTAAATAAATAATTTATTTTTAAAACAAATAATTTGCGTTGTTCAGGTTTTCAAAATATTCTAAAAAAATATTCTCCTTATTATTGCTATTTCGGCAAAGTTTTCAATGTGTGACTTTTCAAACTATCCTTATTCACGTAACCGCGTGCTACACACAACGGCATATCAACACTTATCGTCTATAACATCATGACGAATTTCAACTTGACTGCGATAAATATGTTTCCCTCGAGTAGGATTGTACGAAAGAGGTAAAGAAGAAAAAATATGCTTATAAATCTGACAAAGATGTTTATCATCGAAAGTACTCAAGTTTATATATAAAAAGTTTTTAAGGTAGATAAATAATTTATTTTTAAAACAAATAATTTGCGTTGTCCACTTTTCAAAATATTCTAAAAAAATATTCTCCTTATTATTGCTATTCCGGCAACGTTTTCAATGTGTGACTTTTCAAACTACTATATAAATTTAGTTTGATAGATATGAACGAATAACTAGACAGACAGATCAATACATATGACCAGGGACAACTAAGAAAGATATATATATATAGAGAGATAGATAGAGATAGCTAGCTAGCTAGATAGATAGATAGATAGATAGAGAGAGAGAGAGAGAGAGAGAGAGAGAGAGAGAGAAAGAGAGAAAGATAGAGACAGAGAGAGAGGGAGAGAGAGATACATTAATATAAAGGAAATAATACAGATTGGAACAAGGAAATAAAAAAGAAATGCTATGCATATATGGACAGACTAAATATGGGTGAAGAAAAATGAACTATGTAAATAGAGAGACTATAAATTTGAAGGGTATTAAGGTCGTTGATTTATAAGTGAGGAAGGAGTGGGAGGATCTTTAGGGTATGTTTACCATCTTCAAACTGGTATTTACAGATGATTTGGTATTTGTTGAATGTCAGTGCTATCAGGATGTACTCCCCCCCCTGAGAAATAATCAAATAAAATGGTATTATAAAAATCCCTATGCAAACCACATGATCGATGCAACAACCGTTTTAGAAGAACCACGCAAATAACTGCAAAACATTTCCACATTTGGCGTATTTTAAAACTAAAAGAACACATTTTCTATAGTTTTAACAGAAAGCTGTTCAATTAAATCCGGTTTGTTGCCGAAGGGGTGACAAAAATAATTCGATACTGTCCCCGATATGGCGCAACGTAATCTGCCTTGAAGACAGTATACACAGTGAGGGAGGGAGGGAGAGAGAGAGAGAGAGAGAGGGGGGATGAGGGAGGGAGAGATAGATAGATAGAGAGACGGAGAAAGGGAGAGAAAGAGAGGGAGAGAGAGAGAGGGGGATAGAAAGAGACGGAAAGAGGGAAAGAGATAGAGAGAGATAAAGAGAGAGAGAGAAATAGAGAGATGGAGAGAAAGAAAGAGAGGGAAGAGAGACAGAGAGAGAGAGAGAGGGGGACAGATAAGGAGAGGGAGAGATAGGAAGAGAGAAAGACGGGAGAGGGAAGGCGAGGGGGAGGGAGAAAGGGAGAGAGAGGGGGGAGGAAAAGAGGGAGAGATTGAAAAGGATAGAGGGATATATGTATATGTATATATATATATATATATATATATATATATATATATATATATATATATAGAGAGAGAGAGAGAGAGAGAGAGAGAGAGATTTCCTTCTCTGTTGGATTTCTTTAACTTGGTTAATTTTTTCAGACTGGATTAAGATTGATTATAATTTTGTAGCGAGTTCGAACTTTTTTTCTTCTGATTAGCCATTTTATTTTGTTGACCGTTGCTCCATGTTGGTGAGTTGGTCCATGTTCGAAACATGCTTTATACTGTTCAGAATATTTATCGGGAGAAAGTCATTTTTGTTCTGCAAATGAAAATTAAAATGGATGCCATTAAAAAATAAAATGGAAGAAGGTTTTGCATAACTAATCCCTTTATTTCATGGATCAACTTTCTAATTGTCTTCTGTTGGTTGGGTTAGTCTCTGGAACGGCACATCAACACTTTTTGCGTAATGCTGAAACAATGATCATCTAAAACGATTCATTGTATATGATTAATTAAACAAACGTTACAATTTGATCTATAGTTGGAAGGGAGATATTGTGGGTTCATACCTTTCATAATAGTATCAGTATAAATCTACTACGATTTGAACTCGGCATAGCTGATCCCGTAGGCCTGTTGGGTCTGTCTTTTCTTACGCATGGAGAATAGATCACGTGAGAACGGGGCGGTCTCCCATTCGTTGATTCAACCATTGGTTAATCAAGCCACGTGATTACCATCTATAAAAGACGCACCTCTAAAGGTCACTTTCTCTTTCCTTTCCATTCTGATTAAACCACTTATGTGATAACAGTGTTACTCCTCACTGGTCAGTCCACATCTGATTCTGTAACATGTCTGTGGGACAAAATCTCCGAGCATATTCCTTTATCAATTCGCCAATACAGGTAAGTGCGCCTTTTATTATATCCACCTACATGAAAAGATATGTCTTCATTTTTTATGTATTATTGTTTAATGTGAATAAATCTTGCTATGTTTATAATTGAGGTTTTCTTTCATAAATCACAACGTGTGAGAACTAATAGAAACAGATAATCTTATAGGCCAGACACGTACGCACACCGTTTTCTCCGAAGAGGTCATTCTGCTACAAAATTCCCAAACTAGTTTGATATAAGAACTGTGCAAAGATGACGTAGATAAATTATCCTGAACCCAAATATGCTAGTCAAAAAGTATTGCAAAGCACCAGGCATCACTATTTTTATCTTTACTATCATTACCTGTGCTATTATTACCGTGCGCCGGTAATTCTTGGTGAGATGCAATCATGGCGAACGAACATATACAACACTACCCCTTCAAAGAAAGACGTAATGCCTGGAAAGATGGTCTCATATTAACAGAACAAATACTACACTATTCCCTCCACAAAGGGGGAGGTAATGACTGGGAGGATGGTATGACAACAGATCAGATACTACACTATCCATCCGAATTGAGCATTGAAATATAGTACATTAATAAACTGAATTGTACATTAAAGGATTATAACCAACGTTGTGTTCAATTTATCAGGTGACGAGGTGAGTAAATACTCTGATTCCAGTGTTGTATGAAACGCCAAACCTTACTAGCATGGAGAATTATTGGACAATATTAATGGAAAGCCATTATTATACATTCTGCGAATGTCTGCTGAATTCAGTGAAATATGGTTGAAATTAAATAAAAAGCTCGGCTTTGCGTGTTAATTCTTTGAATTTTACATTCAAGGCGATAAAACATGTCTTGATCTCGAGGTTGAAATAAGTTGTAACTGACATTTCAAATAGAGGAATACATTATACAAAAAATTTCGATAAAAATACACGTAGCTTTTAATCTTGTCGTGTCAAAATAATTATTTCTTCAACTCTCGACTCACATTTTAACAAAACGCTTTCGAAAAATAGATTTCTATTTTCTGACCTACACAAAAAGGGGGCAGAAAAGAAATTGGGTTATGTTAATTGTCAGTAAGGTCGTCAAACTATGACTGTCACATTTTCCTTCATGCCATATGACTTTTTCTCTTCTTTTATATATATATATATATATATATATATATATATATATATATATATATAGTAATTACGGGTCCGATTAATTTGCGTTCCCGCCTATAATTCTATTTCGTTTCTGGCAGTTGAACAAATACGCAAAGGACTTTTTCTCGCTTTCTCTTTACAATATTTTTTCTTTCTTTGTTTCTGATAACATCTATTACCCTCTGACCCCAGGGAAATATTACCACGGTAAAAGGAAAAGGTTTCTCTTCTTCTCTATTTTCTCCACACCCCCTATTTATTAGTAGAAATGAATTAGAACTTACTCGAGTTCTGGACAATCTATTATAACTGATGAAAATGTTGCGAATATTTAACAACAAGAAGGTAAGAATGATTTACATTCATTTCAATAACATCTATTACTAATGGAGATTTGGTATCTGTCTGTCTGAAGCCAAGACTATACTATTACTTCTATTAATGTGCTATTGTATAATCCTTTAATGCACAATTCAGTTTATCAATGTACTATATTTCAATGCTCAATTTGGATGGATAGTGTAGTATCTGCTCTGTTGTCATACCATCCTCCCAGTCATTACCTCCCCTTTTTGGAGGAATTAGTGTAGTATTTGTTCTGTTAATATAAGACCATCTTTCCAGGCATTACGTCTTTCTTTGAAGGGGTAGTGTTGTATATGTTCGTTCGCCATGATTGCATCTCACCAAGCATTACCGGCGCACGGTAATAATAGCACAGGGAATAATAGTAAAGATAAAAATGGAACAAGTGAATCAATAGGAAAAAATGGCACAAAGCAAGAATATAGAAAGTGACAAGCATAATAAATATCTCTCCTGCGTTGTAGATGAATTAGGAGATGGATCAGTCCAGTTGTCATTGGTTTTGTTGTCAGAGGTTCGATTATTGATAAGAAAACAACAAAATATGCAAATGTCCTAAAATACACATGACATTATCCTGTCTCTTAACAAGAAAAAATATATCTAAAATGTAGAGTTTTATTTGAAAAAAAAAATGTGTAAATTTTAAATTTGCATCATTTTGACTATTCGGAAGACTATTCTCATCTTTGTTGTTATGTTGCAATACCCGTTCTTTCGGGGGACCCGGTAGCATCAAACAAAACACAACGATAGAAACAAGGACGTTCTCGAGAAACTCTGTTTCTTTATTCTTCACCACCAGCTGGTGTAAGTTGAGTACACACACACACACACACACACACACATACACACACCCACCCCCCCACACACACACACACATATATATATATATATAAAATTAAATATTTCTTTGTTAGCAAAAGTCCTTTGGCATTATTGTTCTTTCACTTGTCTTACGAAGAAACCTCTTTCTTTACTTTGACGGCGGTTGATTTTCGACTCTACCCAACATATGTTATTTTCACGAAAACCAGGCAGAGTGATTTACCTTACAACCTAGAGGGAAACACGACAATACGTTCTGTAGCAGTCTGCTCTCGGAATCTAGGGAAGGCTTGTGGTCCCCACGCCAGTTGTTTACGGCAGTTCGGCCGTGGTGGGGGTTTCTCTCTTCGGGGCTGACCCACAACAAATTTTTTTCTATATCCTCCCAACTCGATTTTTGCTACGTAAGCGCCCCTTCTTCCTTCGTTTAAAACCGCCGTTTTAATTTCTGACTTTGCACTTCGGGTGCCTTCTTTTGGTCTCGTGCACCCGACTCTTTTAAAGGTCACTGAGTCGTTTTTTTACGACGTCATACTCCGAAATGAACTCGTCAACCTCACACATCTGGGCTCGTTCAAAGGTCACCGACTCATTTCCGTTGTTCCTTGATGCCTAATTGAAAATCTATCTAGTCTTCGGCTGTTCTTCATTATTGCGGGGTCATGTCCTTCGCCTCCCGTGATGTCTTATGCTTTATTACTCAACATGTCTGCATCATTATTTTACAGTTATATTCACAATGTTTCGGTCGATGTAACCCCGACCTTCTTCAGATGCATTTGTTTGAACTTGGGAATATTTATGTTGAATTCGGGGACCTGAACGAAATTTCGAACTGCACCCTTTTGGAGGTTTGGAAGTTGTTTACAGCTAATAAGTTTATAAATAGAAATTAAAACAATATTGCCTTAACAAAAATGAGTTATAGTTTTATAACAATTTGGTTCAATTAATAATTTAATGGCAAAAGAGTAGCATAATAATACATTTAACAGCCACGATCCTATTAAAAAAATAATTTGATAAATAAAGCACACACAGCGTAGTTTAAAAACAAGCAAAAACAAAAAAAAATGAAAGTAAAAAAGGCTCCCGTGCAACGCTGGATCGATACAACTAGTAAAAGAATAAAGATAATGGTCCCCAAAATAATTATTTCCAGGCAACCCCAGAGATTTAAAGCTTTAGAGGAAATACGGCGTCTGTGCCCCTCCCCCGCTGATGATTCATGGACTCCTCACGCTGGCGCACATGCGTGCCTAATTTTAATCAGTTTTTAAAAATGGAGGATTTATTTTGACCTTTTCAACCCAGGCAACCCAGAGCGGCACTGTAAACAATTCTTTGTTCAAATGATGGTGCATTGCACTTTGTGCGTGTGTATGTATGTGTGTGTGTGGTTTTTCATCAATAATTATAATTCCCAATTAGATAGCAAAAAAGAAAACTCGTCGGTTTTTCACTTCCTGATTTAGGAAAAACGGAAACAAAATTATCGAATCCTTTTCGCGTCAAACAGGAAAGCTTTCAGTTTCTTTTGAAATTTTACTTCATTAAACTCCGATGCTTTTATAGATATAATTAGCAGTGATTCAAGAGAGTTTACGTAGATAATGCCTTAAGTAACGAGTTATGTCGGTAGGTGGTAACAAGAGTATTAATGTATGCATACCGCTTCAACATCTAATCTCATAAGTGAAGCAAATGAGATTTATTATTCATTCATTGCTTCGATATTCCTTGGGACTCCATTGTGTGTCAATCTCTGGAAGGCGAACATTTTTGAAATTCAAAATGGGTTCGCTTAATAGTATTAGGTGCGTACATTCTTGCAGTTATAAAAGTGCATCCTACGTGAACTCTCTTGAAGATGGGCACACATACGCATGTGTATATGTTAATGTTACATAGCAAGGGGGGGAGAGAGCTTCTTTTATCACTACACGCAGAAATCCTTCCGATTGAGGCAGTTCTCCAAAACCACCTCAACAGTTCGGATCTCATCCTCTCCGAATCGAAAGTAATGCGAAATGTTCATGAGAGGATTAATAGTGATTTCAATCTTTCTTTACGGCATCTCAAGCCTTTTTCAATTACGGCCTCTTTAAAACCACGTATCTTAAAGTCTCTAAACAGTTCTCAAATAAATCTCAAATAAATCTCAAAGTTTACCTTAACTTCTGTTCTCTTCCTTGGCCTGTGATTCGTCTAGTCTTCGCTGGCTGTGTCGTCTTAACTTCTGTTCTCTTCCTTGGCCTGTGATTCGTCTAGTTTTCGCTGGCTGTGTCGTCTTAATCGAAGGAAGAGGTCTGTCTCAGACAAAATGAACACACGAGACACGAATTTTCTTGAAGGGGTATTTCACACAAATTTATTTATTCTCACACAATTTTCTTACTTTTTGGTTCGGTTGCTGTCAGGGGGATTCCGGCTTCGACTCTCTCATACTCGGGCTATTTTCTTTCCTTCTGGGATATCTTTTGCCCTCCCACAGCGGGGCCTTGCCCGTTTTCCGGCTACATACTCACACCCGGTCTGAACAGTATCGCTTCTCAGCCCAGACTGATTCTAAAAACTAAGTTATTGTTTTCCGTGGTGACGTAATCATCGTTCCCACGCAGAATATGGGGACAAAAACGTCTCACTCTGATCTCTGACTCAAGGTCACGTCAGGTCTAAATTTATTATGACTACTCCTGGATCAAACACTTCTCTGACTCATTTCTGAGTCCAGAAACAAAACCTATTTTTCGATAACAAAATTAGCTATTTGATACTAGTTAATCTACCCGTTTGAAATACAGGGCCCGTCATAATATAACACTCCTCTCCACCTTATCTTTCAAAATTTCTTCCCTGAAGAAATTTACACAAATATCCAAATCCATCACCAACACTTTTTTTTTTTTTTAAATACACACGCACATATTCATCTAATCATCGGTGCACGACCGATTGCTGATCGGGCGTATTGCCGCGATATGGGGCACAAAAACAGAAACCCCTTTCCTTAACCTGTAAACTTAAATGGTCAGCCTCCAGTGTCTACACGAGGTACCGTCCCTACATTGCTTACTAATCTGGACCAAATACTTCGAACATTCCAGTGCCCCGGCGCAAACGTCCGCGAGCAATCGCCCATGTCCCTAGCTCCCAGCCCTTTTCTATTAAACGTGGAGGACCCCATCCCATGTATCTATCTAGTCGATACGGTATTGAGCGAAATGTCACATCGAATCATCTCTGCTCCCGGAACACGCCGAATGACCAAAAACTAGGCCCAACCTATAATCTTATAATTAAATCTAATTAACACCCGGTACCTCTTTTTTTAAAAAAATCGATCCCAATGGTTCTATCCGCCCCGACGCGCGCGCCCGAGTCACACCACACCCCAGCTTAACTCCATCCCCACTGGTGTTGAGCAGACACCAATTCTATGCGTTCCCTTCCCGTGTTCCTATCTATGCGGTAAGGGGGTTGGGGTATCTTCGCAGCACACTCGTCGGCAAACATCCAAAATCCACAAAAAAAAATGGGACCACAATTTCAAAGCTTAACATTTTACACAACTTTCACACACTCTATCGGCGCAGTTGGGCACACATGGGTCACAAAAACAACAATTTCCATAACTGACCACCGTCCTTTTCTCGTGGTCCCACAGAATGACCATATCACCGTCATTCTCCCGTTCGCAATTTTAACGTATGCAGGCTTTACCACAAGCCTCGCCACTAACCCATGGGTACTCTATAAAAGAGAGCATACGAGCAAACGCCGGGAATCCCTCATTGACTTTCCAAGCCTGTACATACTCTGTACACGGGGATTCTTCCCGATAAAATCAACCCAGTCCAAGGGTTTCCGCGATCCGACCCAAACCAACTCTGGCTGCCGCCAGCTGCCCGAACCTAATCAACTCAAATCGCCCGGCTGACCCACGTAACATTCAATTTAAGAACTGTTTTTTTTTTAATTACATTTTTAAATTTCTCCATCCTCTAAATAGTAAAATATCATTCACTCAAGCATTAGGAACCCGGAATCCTCCATGTAACAAATACATCAAAATACATCAAAAAAAAAAAAATTCATTCCACCCAACAACAACAAAAAAAATCAAACCGAAACCGACAGAACCAATGGAGAACATATCTCCACAATACAATACAATTCAAAAGACAAAGGGAAAAGAGAACAGCGCCCGACACCATAACGGGCCGACATGTCGCCAAACTCCAACCCGGACACCATCAGATCACCCGTCGCCGCCGTCGCCATTTTCCTGCAACACCTCATAGCAGTTTTCAAGACCCACGGGCGCTTTCTTTCTCTCTCTCTCTCTCTCTCTCTGTCCATTCGCTCTCGCTTCTCCCTTCCTTTCTAACAAGCATATTCTGACCTCGCGCGCACATTTTTTTTAAACAATCTCTTTTAACATTTCAATTCTTCTCTCTCTCTCTCTCTCTCTCTCTCTCTCTCTTTTTAAGACGCACACACATTCCAAAAAACAAAAGACCTCGGCCACAGGGTGGCACATCAATCCCTCTCTTTCTATGCTCTTTCTGTCTCTGTCTCTCTCTTTCTAATACATTCTTTCTTTCTTTTTTCTAAATACGCATATTCCGTCTTCGCGTGCACATGTCATTTCAGCACATCCACCCTTTTTAACATTTCCATTCTTCCACTCTTTCTCTCACTTTTTAACACGCATACCTCCCTCGTTTTTTTTTTTCTTTTTTCGCCCGTTATTGCTTTCACCTTTGTCCCCCACCAACACAAACCAGAAAAAAAATTACAGCAACAAATTCTTAAAACACAACACAAAAAAAACATAATTACGGCAAATCGTCCTTTTCTTTCTAACTAGAGTGTTCTTTTCCTACAAAGTCCTAACAATTGTTTTTGCGTGTGTGTGTGCGTGCGTTCTTTTTTCTTTTTTTAACAAAATGTGTCTTTCTTTTTTTTTTTTTTTTTTTTTGTGAATCTTAATAATTAACAAAATGTGTCTTTTTCTCTTTCTGCGTAATTTAATAATTGTGTGTGCGTTCTTCTTTCTTTTCTTTTTTTAACAACATGTGTCTTTTTTCTTTTCTTTTTTTTTTTTTTTTTTTTTCTTTTGTGAATCTTAACAATTAACAAAATGTGTCTTTTTCTCTCTCTGCGTAATTCAATAATGGTATGTGTATGTGTGCGTTCTTCTTTTTTTTTTCTAACAAAATGTGTCTTTCTTTTGTGTATCTCAACAATTTTCCCCTCGTGTCTCGCTCCTTTTTTTTTTTTTTTCCTTTTTCTATTACTTGGACCACACGATGTGTTCGTACTTCATGACAGCACCAGATCGATATCGAACCGTCTCATGTTGGAAACGGCAGGTCACGGCTACCAAATTAACCATTGTTACATAGCAAGGGGGGGAGAGAGCTTCTTTTATCACTACACGCAGAAATCCTTCCGACTGAGGCAGTTCTCCAAAACCACCTCAACAGTTCGGATCTCATCCTCTCCGAATCGAAAGTAATGCGAAATGTTCATGAGAGGATTAATAGTGATTTCAATCTTTCTTTACGGCATCTCAAGCCTTTTTCAATTACGGCCTCTTTAAAACCACGTATCTTAAAGTCTCTAAACAGTTCTCAAATAAATCTCAAATAAATCTCAAAGTTTACCTTAACTTCTGTTCTCTTCCTTGGCCTGTGATTCGTCTAGTCTTCGCTGGCTGTGTCGTCTTAACTTCTGTTCTCTTCCTTGGCCTGTGATTCGTCTAGTCTTCGCTGGCTGTGTCGTCTTAATCGAAGGAAGAGGTCTGTCTCAGACAAAATGAACACACGAGACACGAATTTTCTTGAAGGGGTATTTCACACAAATTTATTTATTCTCACACAATTTTCTTACTTTTTGGTTCGGTTGCTGTCAGGGGGATTCCGGCTTCGACTCTCTCATACTCGGGCTATTTTCTTTCCTTCTGGGATATCTTTTGCCCTCCCACAGCGGGGCCTTGCCCGTTTTCCGGCTACATACTCACACCCGGTCTGAACAGTATCGCTTCTCAGCCCAGACTGATTCTAAAAACTAAGTTATTGTTTTCCGTGGTGACGTAATCATCGTTCCCACGCAGAATATGGGGACAAAAACGTCTCACTCTGATCTCTGACTCAAGGTCACGTCAGGTCTAAATTTATTATGACTACTCCTGGATCAAACACTTCTCTGACTCATTTCTGAGTCCAGAAACAAAACCTATTTTTCGATAACAAAATTAGCTATTTGATACTAGTTAATCTACCCGTTTGAAATACAGGGCCCGTCATAATATAACATTAACATGTAGGTGTATAAATCGGTTGACGCAAAGACAAATATAAAAACAAAACAAAATCTCTGCGTTTAAAGTTTAATATCAAAATGCCTTATGTATCTAGATAATACAAGGGTGCTAATTGCAACATCTCGCAATAATAATAATAATAATAATAATAATAATAATAATAATAATGATAATGATGATAATAATAATAATAATAATAATAATTGTAATGATAAAAATGATAATAATGATGATGATAATAATAACAATAACAATAACTATAAAAATTATAATAATAATGATGATAGTAATAATAATAATAATAATAATAATAATAATAATAATAATAATAATAATAATAATAATATTATTTGCGATGGTTATAAATAGATGTGAAGAATACTAGAATTTTGGGGAGGGTTGTTGTCACTTAGTCTTCAGGAAATACCATTGGTTATTGTCGGTGAGCAATCACTAACGATGATCTGTGTGAAAACACCTAGTGAGTACAAATAATAATAATAATAATAATAATAATAATAATAATAACAATAACAATAAAAATAATAATAATAATAATAATAATAATAATAATAATATATTTTTTAATTTAAAAGAGAAAATTAAAATAGTTTAAAAATTAAAAAAAGAATTAAAAATTAAAGAAAATTTTTTTTTTTGATTAATTAAGTTTTTTTGTTTTTTTTTAAATGGTGCCGGCTTAGACTGACACCAGACAAAATATTTGTAGAGGGTCGAGGAGGATGAGAAGACCGAGGAGGGACAGCACAAACCAGACCTCCACTGGAAAAGTGCAGAGAATGCTGGAACCTTGGGGAGGCTTATTGCCACCGAAATCTCAGAGAAGATCAATTGAGAAATCAATGGTAAGAGGTCGTTGCGATACTGCATCGTTATCGAAAAGAGGTGAAGAATACTGGAAATCTGGGGAGACTTGTTGTCACTCAGACTCCAGGAAATACCACTGGTTGTTGTTGGTAGCAATCACTGACGATGATCTGTGTGAGAACTCCTAGTGAGTACAAATAATAATAATAATAATAATAATAACAATGACGATGATAATAATCATTATGATAATGATAATAATTGCCTTGCGCTTGCTGTTGGCATTCATTTCCTGCTCCCTGTTTCCCCGACTGTACCAACATACAAAAATGTAAATATAATGTTAGCAAACATCTTGCTGCACAACTCCCTACTCAGGATGCCACCCAAACTCTGGCCGTTAATCACAGTAATATCTCCGTACGTCTCTGTTATGGTTGAATAAAATAACATAATAAAAATAAGAATAAGATTAAAAACGTAAACTTCAAAGGTAAATAAGAAAAAAAACATAATCTGACACCCTCCCCGAAATAGAGTGACATAGAAAATGGTCATGAAGGAACATGAAGGATGGAAAGACAGAGGAAGAAGAGCACAATCAAAACCTACACTGGAAAGACACGGAGAGTACTGCAATCACGAGTAGACTTATCCGTATACAGGTTCCAGAAAAAAACTAACGCTCGGTACCAGTGAAGAATCAATGGTAAACAGCTGTTACGATAAGGCCAATTGACTTCCTGCAGTAACCGAGAGAAGTGGAGAGTAGTAGAAATCTGAGGAGACTTATTGTCACTTAGATTCCAGGATACACAACCCGGTGTTGCCAGTGAGCGATCACTGGAAATATCTTGTGTGAAGACTTCTAGTGAATAAACAATAATTGTTCTTAGCCTAAAACCAACAACAAAAAGCTACTATTAGTCTCGCTACACGCGGGAAGCTGTTGATAATAACCGGTGGTGTTCCCTGGAGTCTGAGTGACAATAAGTCTCCCCAGATTTACAGTATTCCTCACCTCTTTTCGATAACCATTGCACATGACTTTGAGGTATCGCAATAGCCGCTTACCATTGATTTCTCGCTGGTAAGGACCATTGGTCTCCCCTGGAATTTGGGATGCAATAAGCCTTCCATGGATCCCAGTGCTCTCAGCACTCTTCCAGTGGAGGTCTGGTTAGTGCTCTCTCTCCTCGGTCTTCCCATCCTTCTTGACTCTTCACGACTATTTTGTATAGCATCAACCGAGGCTGGTGCCATCACTTATTTTTTTGGGTGGTGGTGGTGGCAGTTGATGAAATTTCTTGCAGTTTCTGTTCCTTGGGTTCATGTGGTGGTCTTCTTCCTGTGGTTTTGTTTTCCCACGTGATTGGTTACCGTTCGTAGCTTATGCTGATTGGTTTCCGCATTCGAAGTTTTGCAGCTGTTTTCATCAATGCCGTCCTTTGTATTGTCTCCGTGATCCCATTGATTCTAATTTCTTTTTTCCATTTTATTTTATTGACTGTTTCTAGTGCTCTTACAATTAAATGTATATTGACTTTCTTCATGTTCTATATCTCTTTCAATTCTCTGGCAAGTTCCGTGTATTTGCTTCGCTTTTTTGTCTTCTTGATCGTTACTCTGTGTCTGCTGGAATGTCAAAATCTAATATTCGGCAGGATTTTTCATTCTTGGTGACTATTATAACCTCCGGTCTCCTTGCTTGTATAAGTTTATCCCAGAGGGTTTTTTATTTTTATTTTCCAGTACTGTCTCTTATTAATGTTTGTACAATTTGTACACGTATTCGGAATGCAGTCGTTTGCATAGTTTCTAGTGTACTGCTTTCCCCACGCAGTCGTGTTTGTTATTGTCTTCTTTTTTGGGCTAATTTGCAGCATTCACGTATTACGTGATTTACTGTTTCGTCTTTCTGTCCACACAATCTGCATTAACTGTTTTCCTGGGTTTAATCTGTTTTAGCTTTAATGTAGTAAGTCCTAATCGCATTGTTCTGTGCAGCTGTCAGTATCGATTCCGTTTCTCTGTTCAAGTGTTCTTTTTTAGCCATGCCCAGGAATATTGGTGGGTCTCTTCTCTTGTCATTCTTATGAAACGTCCATGTAGTTGTTTTTCTTCCCAATTTTCTTTTCTTGTCTTTTGTTTGGGGGAAGACAGTTTATTTTTTTCTGTGCTTCCCGAAGTGTTCATTGGATCGGTGTTTCTTGCTGCAGTGATCAACATTTCTCCAGTTCTTTTTTTCTGTCTTCCACACAGTCTTATATACTTACCAGTCTTCTTCCCTCTTCATTTCTTTTCACGTAGAGTCTGTCAGTATCGTCTTTTGGGCGTAGTGCATTGTGCATAGTCATGAATTTTCTAGTATTCTGGTCAAGGTGCCTGAGTTATTCTTTAGTCCAATCTATGAATGGTCTAGAGTATCTTATTAGTGATACTGCCCAGCTGTTTATTCCTTTTACTAGATTTCTGTCATATAATTTTGTTTCTAAGAGTTTCCTTGTTCTTCTCAGCTATTCCTTTCCAATTTTCTCTTTCATTTCTGTAGATTTGATTGTGTCTGCTTCCAGAACTCCTAAATATTTATAGCTATCCTGTTCGCCTAGCGTCCTCATCTACTGTTGGTTGGGGAGTTCCATCTCCTCTATTGTCTCCAGCTTTCCCCCTTTTAATCTTTAACAGTGCACATTTTTTCATTTCAAATTCCATTTGAATGTCCTAGCTGAAGATTCAGCATTTATAAGCTTTTCCAGTTCCTTTTTGCTTTTTGCAAATAGCTTCAGATCGTCCATGCACATGAAGTGATTTATTTTTTGTTCCATGTCTGTAAACTTGTTATCCGGCTTCACATTTCCTGAGTATGTAATTAAGTAGCATCATGGCTATGATAAATAGTAGTGGTGATAGGGAGTCTGCTTGGAAGATGCCTCTCTGTATTCTTATCTCAGTCAGGTGTTGTCCTCCAGCTGCAAGTTATAGTCTCCATGTTACTATTGTTTTCTTAATGATATTAATAATCCTATCGGGTATCTTCTACATTTTTAAGCATTGAATTATCCATGCTTGAGCGATTCTCTCTTAGGCTTTCTTGTAGTCAATCCATGCCATGGATATGTTCTTTTTTCTGCTTTTTACCTCCTTCAAGATCTTTGATCTATTCATAGCAGATTATGCGTCACTCTTTTCCCTTTCCGGCATCCTTTTTGCTTGCTCGGGGAGTAGTCCACGATTGTTCAGGTGGTTGTAGATTTGTTCTCTCAGTTGTGCCGGTATGATTGTAAACAGGTTATCGGTCTGTAGTTGCGTGGACCTGTTCCCTTTGTGGTGTCTTTTTATTAGCGTTGTCCTTCTCTTGGTCATCCACTCTGGTACGTCTGTTTTGTGGATACATTTTCTAGCTTAGTTTTTAATTTAACGTTACACATTTGGATCATACTAATTATGTACAAAACTGACTTGCTAACAATTACTGCACTGTAAAGTGCGTATAGTTATATAATAAGTATCTTTGGTAAGTTAAGATCGTGTATTTTAACGGCAAATCAACCCTTTGTGGGTTATCTAATACCAAAGCACTATTGTAAACGATTTATTTATATTCATTATAATAGGATGATGATGATAATGATGATTATGATGCTGATGATGAAACGTGTTTATTTCATATTTTTCAAATACAAAAACATAATGATGATTATGATGCTGATGATGAAACGTGTTTATTTAATATTTTTCAAATACAAAAACATAATGATGATTATGATGCTGATGATGAAACGTGTTTATTTAATATTTTTCAAATACAAAAACATAATGATGATTATGATGCTGATGATGAAACGTGTTTATTTAATATTTTTCAAATACAAAAACATAATGATGATTATGATGCTGATGATGAAACGTGTTTATTTAATATTTTTTAAATACAAAAACATAATGATGATTATGATGCTGATGATGAAACGTGTTTATTTAATATTTTTCAAATACAAAAATATAATGATGATTATGATGCTGATGATGAAACGTGTTTATTTAATATTTTTCAAATACAAAAACAATACAAATGTTAATGGGAGCAGGGACTTACGTATAAAGTACTCTTCCACCCAACTTCCCAATTTAGTTATTCTTCACGACAATATGAAGTAAAAAAAAAACAAATACAAAATACAACATAAGTAACATAAGAAAAAATTAGTAATGAATATACTACAACATGTGGAAATTGTGCACTCCTCACGAGATCCCAAAGTACACACTAAAGAGACACAAGCATATACATGCACATACACATGTACATAAACGATTAATTGAACACAAGTTGCTAGTTTATTCTAATTTGCCACTTTATACCTTTCCCAATTGTATTAGTGTGTAAGATCCCAATTTAAGTTGACCCCCCCCCCAACCGTCTCCCTTTTCTTTCTTCTCAGTAGCCCCTTACGTCTACAGTGGCGGCCTGCCTTGTCTGGGGTGTATTATGTTAAAAAAAAAATATTACAATATATCTGAACGGATTTGATCTCGGCATCGCCGTATTTATAGTCGGGGATAGTATCCATTAGGCAAGTCACGCACCTCCTAGTCTTTCCTAGGTTAGCTTTGACCCCAATCCTGACCCTAACACTAAATCTCCTAGTCTTTCCTACGTTCCATATTAAGAGACCCAGTGAGAATAGACTATACTACATTGGAACACTCTATGAGGATATGGAACCGACCTGCGGAGTGATATTGCTATAGATATTTATTTGATATCAAGTGTTGTGTTCTACTATGCTAATCCTGAATCATACGGCGCCTGAATGCTCAACAGCAAAAAGTCCCCGCTCGCTTCTTCTCCAAAATAGTCGGTTCGGTTGAAGGTCTTCTATCACGAATGTATAATTAACACCTTCGCCTCCTCCACTAGAAACGCCCACGCTCCACCCTCTCACATTTTCTCGTTATTATTTTTTTGGGGCACAGAAGAATGAGATGTCGATAATGCGTTGGAATCTGGTTAGACGAAAGAAAAACAAAACGTTGATTTGGTTAGAGTTGGAGGTACACGCCTGTTGTCATTGCAAAACAAAAAAAGCAAAAGAAATAGCATCCCCTCCTCATGAGAAACCTTTCATAGATAAAGAATTTCTCATTGAATAGAATTCTTCTTTCAACATAAGATCGGGCTAATAATATTTGCGCACTTTAAGATGCTAATATTTGTCTGAATAAATTCAATAAGAATGGTTACTTTACATTCGAAGTGTGTTTATTTCAAAGGTTCAATCAGTAAAACAAGTTATTGTCGAATACAGGTCGGCTATATCGATCTTCGTTTCCCGTTATTCTATCTGCGTATCTGCATGGGGTTCAATCTCGGCCTTTTGGCTAAGATCAAAGTGTAGTATCTGTTCCGATGGATACTGCACGCCTGTCCTGTGCAGTTCTAGGAGGTCCACCCTCCCAGGCTTCGCCTCCCCTCTTTGGGGAGGAGTAAGTTTATTGCTTACTGTCTGAGGCGCCCCTACCGGGGAATGCCGACGGGGCTGCCCAGGCAATTTTTAAATGGCCAGAGTGCTCACCTCTCGGGCGCTGGCTTTTAACCCCACTTGCTCGACCCGATCTTAGGTCACATCTTACTTGTGGGAGTAAGATAAAACTGGCCTTGTGCCTAACTCCGCGAGGAGTAAATAAATATCTGCGTATATGACGATAATATGTTCTATATTATAGTGCCCCCCCCCCCTTTCGTGGGAGCCAGGACTGAAAATGCTTTCTTGCTAATTTTCTCGGGAAGCTAGCTTACTCATTAAGATGGAGATAACGCCTATTTTAAGATTAATCATTATTCTATTAATCTTAACCACTGGATCTACATTTCCTTAACCCTGAGTTGCTTTTTTAGTGAACCACCCTCAGAAATAGTCTAAGCGTCGCCATCTCTTCTTACCTTCCATAAAGTTCTTACTTCACTAGATCCCTAGCATCATCTAAACTAACTTCAAATCTTACTTACCTCACGTGTTTCGGCTAACAAATGAACTATATATGTATTCCCCTTATGGGACGCTAGTTGACCTTCAGATCATACATTGTCAATCATACCGTATAAACCATTGCACCGAAGACTATTTTTGAATTTACCTAAAAGAGTATATTACTGCCAAAGAATATGGAAAAACATGGCACGCATTTTTCGATTCTCGTGATTTCACGGATTTGATAAACATTATTCTTAGACATTTGAATAATGTAAATATTTATTTAAATACACGTGAATCTCCAAAACAAACGAGAATACATACGGAAAAAAGAATACACGAAACCTTGTTGAACAATATAAATATTGTCTAAAGTTTCCAATTAAAGGGTGATTGGAAAGTAAAACATTTACAGCAAGAACTCGTCTTATTACAACCACTGCAAATAACTTTCCTTTCTTCCTCTGTGTACCTAAAAAGAATTTGAATTGACATGAACAGAGTTTCAGTACAAGAACCTCCCATCTGTGTGATACATTACCACGAAACTGCTTCCCTGCAAACTATAACATTGTCGTCTTCAATTCCAATCTCAACATATACTTGTCGGGCCTTTCGCTCCAGTAATCAAATTGTGTTCAATCTATTCATTGTTTTTAATCCTCTCATAGTATTGTTCTTGATCCAACTGAAAGTGCTATTACTTCCAATCCTCGAGTGGCTTTTAGCGTTGATAAGGGGTGACTCATAGTAAAGAACAACAAACAACAAACTACCTCTTATGTAGTGCTTGTAATTTAATACCAAATGCACGAGTTACGAGAATACCCCCTCACCGATTTTGCCCTTTAGTGCTCATATTTAATGAGCGATGTTTCTGACAAAGGGGGAAGAATTACTGTTTTCTGTTTTGGCTGTTATTTTGAGTAGGTGATATATGGAAATTTCTAATCCTTTTATTATTTATTTAAAAAATATTTTTGTAGAAATCGCTCCAGACAGGGCATGAAGCCACTTGATATAAGGAGCTTTCAAGGTCAAAAATGATAAGTATTACATGGATAGATGTCGACCCAGAAAACAGCAATTCTTCCCCTTTGTCAGAAACATCGCTCATGTAATGTGAGCACTAAAGGACAAAATAAGGGAAACGAGAGTTGCAAGGCTGCTGAAAGTAACCCCAAAGGTCCACTTTCTACTCTCCTTATAGTATTCATCGTCATTAACCTGTCAATCTATCCATCTAATTAACCCTTATCCTCGAGTAAAAATTTAGCCTTGATACGTGGTGACTCATTAGTAATAAAAAGAGTTCCTTGTGAAATCCGTTGATGCGGTTCGCAGGTAACTTGAGAAGCTGGTGCCGAATTCTGGCGTCCATATTAGATTCTAAAGAAAACCCCATGCGATATACTTACTTATCATATTCATTTGTTGTAAGAATTATATTTGTGACAATAAAGAGGAACACTCATCATCAGGAAAAAGAATGAGGTGCTTCGCATGTTGTGTCTGCAGATTAAAAAAGGGCTTCTCTTCATAGGTGCAGGTGTTTATGGTGGTCTCTGATTTGCATATGTGGATTTCAGGTAATATAAATGAAGACGACAGCTGGGAAGGAGGAGAAGCGATTTTGAATTGGAGAGAGAAAGGCAGAGAGAACGTGGGTTGCACGAAATTCGGTTGGAAATTGAATCACAGTCAAAACTTTTGGAGAGAAAGGGAGAGAGAAAGTTGGTTGTATGAAATTCGGTTGGAAATTGAATCACAGTCAAAACTTTTGGAGAGAAAGGCAGAGAGAAAGTGAGTTGTATGAAATTCGGTTGGAAATTGAATTACAGTAAAAATCTTTGGAGAGAAAGGCAGAGAGAAAGTTGGTTGCACAAAATTCGGTTGTAAATTGAATGAAAGTCAAAACTTTTAGAGAGAAAGGCAGAGAGAATGTGGGTTGCACGAAATTCAGTTGGAAATTGAATTACAGTCAAAACTTTTTTTAATTCTTTTATTTTTCTGGCACGGTTAGGTAACAATATTTTCGAATCATTCTGTATATGTAGAAATTGTGATCAAATAAGAATTGAACAAAACAAAATGGCCGAACTATTAACTGATTTGGATTATTTGGAAAACTATTCTCATCTTGGTTGTTAAGTTCATCGTAGTCCGAATGATTACAAAAATACAAATCATTAATCCTCATCTGAAAAGTTCCGAAAGGTTTTCACTCAATCGTTTAAAACCTTCGTGAAACAATGTTTGATGATAATTAATAATATAATCGTTACGTTTTTTTTTTCTATTCTGAGACCAAGATAATTTGAAAATGCGTGTTTATGTTTTGTTTACGTTTGGAAAGCGTGTGTCCGTGTGTGTATTGTCTCAAAATACACGCTCGTCGTTGGGGCCCCGCATGCGTCGTTTCTGTCCTCAGTCGATTACGAGACACAAGTTTTCTTTAAAAATGAGGTTTCATTTGCACGAGAAAAATGTACATTGCTGAGAGAGATAGAAAGAGAGAGAGAAAGAGAGAGAGGGAGAGAAAGAGAGAGAGAAAGAGAGAGAGACAGAAAGAGAAAGAGATAGAGAGAGAGAAAGAGAGAGAAATAAAAAGAGGGATAGAGAAAAGGGTCGAGAGAGAGAAAAAGAGAGAGAGAAAGAGAGAGAGAGAGAGAAAGAGAGGAATCGAGAAAAGGGTAGAGAGAAAAAGAGAGAAAGAGAGACAGAGAGAGAGAGAGAGAAAGAGAGAGAGACAGAGAGAGAGAGAGAGAGAGAGAAAGAGAGGGATAGAGAAAATGGTAGATAGTGAGAAAGACAGAGAGAGAAAGTGAGGAATCGAGAAAAGGGTAGAGAGAAAAAGAGAGAAAGAGAGAGAGAAAGAGAGAGAGAGAAAGAGAGAGAGAAAGAGAGAGAGAAAGAGAGAGAGATAGATAGAGAAAACGGTAGATAGTGAGAAAGAGAGAGAGTGGGACAGGCAGAGAGACATAGAGAGGGAGAGAGAGAGAAAGAGAGAAAGAGAGAGAGAAAGAGAGATTGAAAGATAAAGAGGGTGCGAGGGGGAATTAAGCCACCATTAGGCTAGGTTACTTCATGATTCGCCTTCCTTTACCGACACCGCGAATTTTTGGGTGTGAGCTACTTTCACGCTATTCACTGACGTCATGTCTCAACTTCGACCGTCCAACGATGTCATACTTTAACCTCATACTTGTCAATCACTTAGCTGGTTCGTCGTCCATTCTCGTACCATTTCTAACTAACCGGTAATTATTTTTATTCTAGAATAAGAGACTTAAGTTTTTATACAACACATGCTTAGTGGTGTCATGCTAAACCAGTTCCTCTCAGAAGCCGAAAGAAGTGGATGCTGAATTTACACTTTGTCCATAGACAGACAGACAGATAGATAGTTGATATCATTAGTCTCATCTTGAAGACAATAATGTTATGCATATTTTGTCATCCGAATTCTCTGGCGACAAAAGATTCAATTGAAACACGTTAATTTGATGCTGCATAAAAAGATTGCTTTCATTATGAGACGTCTTATGTTTAATTCATTCGCATCTGTAATTGGTTCCCTTGTCAATTTCAATCCGTATCTTTAATGAAAATGAAAAAAAAAGATATTTATTTAATGAATAATTAACAAACAATTCGAGCGCATTAACTGCAAGAGAAGATACAATCGTTATTCGCTGAAATAAAAGAAAAGAGAAACACAATCAATGTATATTTAACACAGTATTTTCATGACAATTGTCACGTAATAGAATAGGCTCAAAATCCTTCTCCAAAGCGATAAGATTAAATATATATGTTTTCGAATCAACAATTAAATTTTGAAATAATATATTTTTATATATATATATATATATATATATATATATATATATATATATATATATATATATATATATATATATGTATATGAGAGAGCGAGATAGTAAAAATTCTTCTGAATTCTCTTATATTCTTTTATATTTTGATACCTTTAAAATGTTTACATTATGGTAACTTTTATTTTATTAACTTATTTGTCGAATCTTCTTTGACGATAAGATTACATCTTTGAAAGCCATGGTTTTAGGAAGAAATAATAACATAATTTTCTCATATAAATCCCTTGTTTTACACAATTGATGATTAAATAGATATTGAATTCTACACAATTTTTATTCTCTCTCTCTCTCTCTCTCTCTCTCTCTCTCTCTCTCTATATATATATATATATATATATATATATATATATATATATATATATATATATTTTAATCCAATAGAAGTTCTCAGAAATCAAGGGGACTTTTTCTGGGGCTAACACTTGATCTCTACATGAGATACATAATGTCCGAGTGTTCAACTAAAGTTCTCTCTTATCTCTCAAACGTTGAGTTAGTAAAGAAGTTAATAACATTAATGTTTCTTCTCCCCACTTGACCATTTAACTATATTATAGAATATCCTTCTTGTAGTCTCTTGGTCTTAGCGAACTCCAGGACAAGACTTATTCCTGTTTAGTGGAGTATACAGCTAAGTGCTGTTTCTTGAGGTAACATCACTAGGAGAAAGTGCATTAGTCTTCGCATGAGCCAGCGTATAGCCTTGTCGACAGGGATCTTATTTGGACATCGAATACTATGTTATTTTGAATATTTGCTAAAGGTTTACTTATAGGGTGAAATATCCTCATGTAAGGTTATCCTGACAAACTTTTGTACAGAGAATCCGATAGTACTCGAGGATTGTTTCTAGTATGTAAATTCAAACTCCCTCTCTCTTTTTCTCTTTCTCTCTCTCTCTTTCTCTCTCTCTCTCTTTCTCTCTCTATCTATCTATCTATCTATCTATCTATCTATCTATCTATCTATCTTTCGCTGTCTTTCTCTTTGTCTGTCTTTCTCTCCCCCTCTCTCTCTCTCTCTATATATATATATATATATATTGTAGTGGTTCTTTAAGATATTCTAGGCACTTATTAAGTGAATATTTAAATATCAAATCTTTAAATTAAGTATTTGTTTATTTTATATATACACTCATATATATATATATATATATATATATATATTTCATCAGCTTCTTTAAGCGGCAACTAGAGACGCAGAACTACTTCCATTATGTTCACATGCAAATTGCATATGTGAATACAGTTAAATTAAAGGTCCACTCCCTAGTATGTCTTTGCTTTTAGGGACAGATATGCACAGAGAAGGGTGTTTATCTTTATTATATATATATATATATATATATATATATATATATATATATATATATATATATATATATATATATATATATATATATATATAGGGAGAGAGAGAGAGAGAAAGAGAAAGAGAGAGAGAGAGCGAGAAAGAGGGAGAGAGAAAGAATGAGGCAGATAGACAGGCGGAGAGATGTTACGTACTAAATATACAAAAATTCTTCACTCAAATTTTATTATATTAAAAAAAATATATTTTCTTGGATTTCATATAAATATCAAATCGGATGGGGGTGTAGATTTGCAAACGCTCACTCGATGTTTTTAGTCTGATACTTTCCCTAACTAAGCAATTCAGACATTTGCTAAGTCGACTTTTAAAATAAAATTCATAAGAAAGTTCGGATATACGTATTTGAAGTTTTAAGAGAATTCTATCCCCGCGGGTCACTTAGAGTTCGGTGTACGTAAATATTCGATGCCTAGAGAGTAACGTAGAGATTCGGGACCTCTTCCATTGTCTTCCCCGGAGAATTTTATACATATCATATAAATTTCATAAAAATGAGATATACTTGAAGTTTTAAAGGAGGTTCGAACCCCGTAGCGCACTTAGGTTGTATAGGTACTTAGAGATTTGTGACAACTTCCATTTTCTTCCCCAGAAAATCTTATATCTATGATTTAAATTTCATAGATATAGGATATTTTTGGAGTTTTAAGGAGGTATACCCTCATAGCCCCTTTACAGATTCGGGAATACTTCCATTGTCTTCTCCGATAAAATTTTACATAAGAAAACACTTTTAGATTTTATGTAGATTATTTAACCTTTTTTTCTATAAGAAACACAAACATCAGAAACATACACAGACATTGAGATTTATATAGTTGAATAGAAAAAGTCGATTGAAAAAATCGCTCTAATTTTTACTTTCCCTCCACTCGACAATTTTTGTTCTTGTTGACCCCCAAAAGAATAAAGATTACAAACAAATGTGTCTATGTTCACCTCGAGGCGATGTTGAAAAAGAATATATAAACTTTATGGGTGTGTCTTGTGTAGTTTCTGAATTTAAGGTGGACACACATACACACGAATCAACACTTGCCTTTTATATAATAGATTATTGCTAAATTTTATTTTTATTCATTGATTTACGTCTTTTATTGAATTCAGATAACGCGCTCTACGCGTCGTAATCCAAAATGAAACAACTACAGAAGTTCACAAGACAATGAATGCCGAAAAAAACAACTTTACAGCTAAGGTAGCTATGAGGATCGAACTTTTTTTAAAACTTTAAATATATCTTGTTTTAATGAAATTTATATAATATGTATAAAATTCTTCGGGGAAGAAAATGGAAGTGGTCTCGAATCTCTACGTGCCCCCAACTCTAAGTGGCTTATGGCAAAAAAAATCGTAAAACTTCAAATACGTATATCTAATTTTAATCAAATTTAAACCATATGTATAAGACACTAATTCTAGAGTTTTCCAACATTTCTGACTATATTAGGGGGCGAAATAGGGAGAGGGGGTAGTGAAAAAAAAAGAAAAGAAAAAATATGGTGTTCTGAGCATATTGAAAAAGTACATAGTAGTGATCCTCATTCAATCCCGAGCAACGTCGGGTAGCCCTGATAGTATTGTATAAAGGAAAGGCATAATTGTGTGTGTCAGAAATGTCAAACAATACACTTACAACCTTTACATAATCGGATTCATTGTTGTGACCCCGGCCTGGTTAGGGTCAGAAGAAATACTACAATAGCCATTTCCTTTGGGTCAAATTAGTGCGGTCAGCGGGGGCAAAATTACTTTTTTTCGTTGTTACATGTAATTGTTTGAAAAACACTTACATTAGGGCAAACATCTGTCAGTCAGATTTCTTTTTCTTTCTTGCATATTGAACCAGTTGCCAGAAAGAGAAAGAGAATATATATATATATATATATATATATATGTAAGTTCGTAATCCGAGGCAGGAGCAATGCGATATAGGTACCGGAAGGTGGAACAGATGAACAAAAATAAATAAGAAGAGAAAATATGAATGGAATCTCAAATCACAGTTGTGTCCATCTCGCCTTTTCGACCACTCGGTCATATTTTTGACCTGTTTCTTTTGATAATGAGAGGTTCCACTCTCGAAAATTAAAGTTTAAAGTTTACCCCTTTTCTGGAACTTTTAAATATCTTGACATTAAACTTTTTTTTCTATTTACTGTTCTGGTATTTAAACCGTGACATTTTATTAATAAATTGATTTGAGATTCCATTCATATTTTCTCTTCTCATTTATTTTTGTTCATCTGTTCCACCTTCTGGTACCTATATATCGCATTGCTCCTGCCTCGGATTACGAACTTACATTTATATTTACCAGCAATGCTTCAAGCAAACTACAATTTCCTTATATATACAGGGTGGGCAAAAATAAGGGTTCTATTTTTAAAAATTCATAACTTTTTTATTTATTGATTTAAAAAATTTTTTTTTTTAGAATAAGTAAAGGACCCCTTCCGAAGCAAGCATGAGCCGTATTAGCCCTAAGGAACGTACCCTCATTTAGAAAACATTATTTTTGCTTAAAAAACTCAAAACAGTGTAAAAAACAATACTTTAGTTTTTGTAAGTTTTAAGAAGTGTTTTTCGGCTAAAATTTGTTTTGTTTATTTCAAAAAAATCTCGGAAGGGTCAGTCTACACACATATAAAGTTTGGTGAGTTTAACTTTTATTTTGTGGAAGTTATTCAAATTCAAGTTATTCAAATTTAAAGATAGGACCCTTATTTTGGCCCACCCTGTATATATATATATATATATATATATATATATATATATATATATATATATAGAGAGAGAGAGAGAGAGAGAGAGAGAGAGAGACAGGAGTACAGAAAAGGGGGTATTAATAGAGAAGGGATGAAGAGAAGTTTTAAAAGAAAGATATTACATACACTTTTTAACTTTTCTATTTCCTTGTCTATGCTGCCGGACAACGTTGGCCAGCCATTCTAGTCTTTTATATAAGATTTAAAAATATTTTAAAGCCTGGTAGAATTACGAACCATTTGATTGTATCCGGATGTTGCCTAATTTTTACCTCCGTCAAGGCGGATGTTACGCTTTCGATCGTTGTTTGAGTACAGCTTAGCATCCATATCGCTTGACCAATCGTCACCAAACTTGGTCAAAATATCGGTCTAACTTATAACTGATTTAATTCTAGGATATTTAAGTCAAGATCACATAAAAAAGGTGAAAGTCAAACTTTTCGCGAAATCTTTGATTCTGTTCATCGTAGAAACTCGACTTTTCCATATTTGATGTATATATCTGATGCTCTTTTATTACCCTAACCCTAACCCTAACCCTTTTCCATATTTGATGTATATATCTGATGCTCTTTTATAACTGCAAACACAATGCACAGTTTAATCCTGATTAAATAAGTAGTTTTCAAGTTATAAAAGTTTTTTATAGCATAACTTCGGGAATACTTCATACAATATTGAAAAGTAAAGCTCAGATAAGACTTTGGCCCATCCTTACGTTGTTAGGCCAGGGTGTGCAATCTCACGACCCTTTATGCTTTTTTCTTTTCTTACTACGAATTATTTATTGAGTGTAAAGAAAACCAGCAATTCTACAGAATTCAATATTATTTTTATTAAATAATTCAAATAAGTAAAATATATTTATTAACTTAAATGACATATTCTGAAACATTACCGAATTGTTTGTCTAAATACGTAAATTTCCGAATTTATTTAAGCATTGCTAAACTTTCATTAACAATTGGTTAACGACGCGGACTAGAGACTTGGGTGTGCCGGGTTCGAACTCAGTGTCTTCCAGATAAAAACTTTCATCAAAACTCACAGAGGAGGTAAAAGAGTACTGTCAGTAGGACAATAATTTAGCTACTACTACTAATACTACTAATACTACTACTACTACTACTAATACTACTACTACTACTACTAATAATAATTACTGAGAAGATGGAAAGACCAAAATAGGAAAATACCATCCAGACCTCGACTGGAAGTGCACGAAGAGTAATAGAATACTGATAAGGCTAATTTTTACTCAAATTCCGAAGAAAGCCAACGGCCGTTTTTAGCAATAATTCAGTGGTAAACGGCTGTTGTGCGAACGGAAATTGATTTGCTAGGTGTTTAAAAGGAGCGAAGAGTACTTGAAATCTAGGGATGCTTGTTGCCACTCGGACTCCAGAGAACGACTCCTGTTTTTGCCAGTGAGCAATCACTAGTAAATACGCGTGTGAAAACTTCGAGTAAGAAATAAAAATAAAAAAGACAAGTGAAAAAGGCCAAGTAATAATAATAATAATAAGATTCAAATTATTAAAGAAAACTGAATTAGAAAAAAAATGAATACTTGACATAAAACGAATAAGGCCAGCATACAACCTAGGATAAGAGGAAGGATCGTAAGATTTAAGAATTTACATGAAAAGAAGAACAAACTGATGAAGAGAAAAGTAAGATTCCAGTGATTGGATTATGGTTATTGTTCTGTGGTTGATAGGAATAATAAGAAAAGGTCAGACAAACACAAGATGGAAGAAAAGTAAGCGAAAACATAAGATTTGAAAACTTTATTGTTGGGTTTTATTATTCCTAAACAAATCGATGGGAATGGTAAAGAAATGAATGACACTTCCAAGTCTCGTGGCAAAAGAATTGAATAAGCATTCTTTCTCCTTTCACATGCGACAAAAAAGACGAAAAAAAAGTCAAAATAATTAGCAAAAAGGAACACACCAAAATGGAACCAGACAAATATATTGGTTTGCTGGTTTTGTTTTAAGAATGCTTCTTTGATATTAATTTCACTAGCAATACGTAAAAAAACAGCCATAATCAAGAAGGACTTTTCAATACAAACACTTTGTTTCACTTAGTTTATCCGTTTTACGGCATGTCAACCTCCTTTCTTAATGCTAAAACGGAACACTTATTTAAACTATTCAAGGTAAATGATTAGCTGAACGTGTATCGATATTTTATAAATAGGTGGAGGGGAGGGGGTAACAATTATTGATTCATACTGTAAAGATGGGACGGTGTCTATATCTTATGTTTAAGTCACAAAATGAAATAACAAAACATTTTATAATAACAACGAAAAGAGTTTATTCTTTAAAGTTACTTATACCGTTTAGTATAGGCGAAAGAAAGTTGGACAGTGTCCGAGTGAAGAAGAGAAAAATAAGAAGTTCTTAGGGCTGCCGAAAGACTGAGCAGTTATCTCAAGGCGAAGATAGTAAGTGCTGTGGGCAGAGAGGCAGGAGAGAGAGAGAGAGAGAGAGAGAGAGAGAGAGAGAGGAAGGAGAGAGAGAAAAGAGTTTTTCCTCGTTGCTTGCAGGAGTCATTTTGCTGACCGACCGTGATTCCCAAAGGGGCTGAAGTAGTTCTTCAGCCAACAGAAAGAAACCATGCACCCTGAAGGCTGATTGGTCAGTGGGTGACCAGCTCACTCAATGAGGACATCTTTCGGAGGGAGAAAATAGGTCTATGTTTATGACGACGACATCACCTTTTCCAATGATATCCGTGCGTAATTGAATCCAGTATGACCGATAGGATTTGAACTCTTTACAGCTGATTCCATTCAGCTAATTAGGCATCCCCCCAAAGGAAGGTCATTGAGAATGATGCATTATATATATATATATATATATATATATATATATATATATATATATATATATATATATATATATATATATAATACACAATTAGGCACCAGACTATTAATCTTGGGAAAATGGGCGGTATGTGAATCATCCACTGGCTTAATCTTAATTCTAACTAGAATATAATGTATATGCGTAATTGGACACGTATTCTCCATGTTGTATGCATGTGTGATAGTTATGCGCTCATGTCATAAATATGGCGTGTGTACCTGAATGAATGACGGAATTCACCGTTTCTCCACAACGTTGCTTTCGCCATCATTCTATAGAAACCTGTGCACACCGTGGACCCAAGTGCAAGCATTGCCCCCTCACTCGGGTAAAAACGCCCTCTTGCTGTTTGCCATATTTACAGATGAACTAAGTGACCCACATTTATCGACATATTTTCTGTTTCAACGCACACAGATCTATTGTACATGCTAACTGCGTAATATATATCTGGAGTCCAAAGTCTGCGGTTACAGAGAAAAAGGTCAATTTGCTGAGGCGTATTTCTTGCTTAACCTTTCGTAAATCATTATTCAATTCGCCTTACTTCAGATTTTCTGTTGGCCCAAACACGAGGGCAGGAGCGCTTCTCCCCTTCCGTGCATCTATGTTGCCTCACTCACACTCTGAAAACCATCCGCTGAGCGTTCGAAGAATATGATTAGGGATAAACAGACAGTAAAATAAACACATAAAGGAAAATGTTTATCAAACGAAACAAATATTTAAATCAAACACTAAAGAATTTGGATTATTTGGATTATTCGGACTACTATTCTCACCTTGAAAGTTATTACCACAACGTTTCGGCCGATGAAACCTCCGACCTTCTTCCGGTGCATCTTGTCGAACTCGAGAATCTTTATATCAAACTCGGGAATTTATACGCTGACACGTAGCGCAACGGATAAAGGTGTTAAATTACAATAAGTTCTCATCGATAGTATTTTGGAGGTTGAGGGTTCAATACTCACTACGGGCGATACTAACAAAGAATAAATTAAAAAAATACTTAATACTTCTAGTCGGTCATGGCTGACAGAATGAGAACAATCTACCCCGTGGATTAAATGAAAGGTTCAGTTCGAAAGACCGTATAAATGCCCGAGTTCGACATAAAGATTCCCGTCGAAGAGGCATATCATAATTTTTACGTTGCTTTTGCGTAGCGGGTACCTTTATATTTTTAATGCTTAACTTACCCTCCCCACTTTCAATGAAATGGGGTCATTCATATTTTGTTCCGTTTTCCATGCCTTTTAGATATCAAGTATCAGTTTAATTTAAGCGCATAACCTCAACGTAGAATTCATTCTAACATTTCTAAATCAACGCCTTTATCCGCTAGGCTATGCGTCTAGTATGATTGTTCGTTATATACCTTTTGTTGCTACTATGATTTTTTTGATCTATACTCGTATTGCATATGCTATACGTATATTATAATTAATTAGTTGTTATCATTACTATTATTAACTTTAATTCTGAAATCATCTATATGGCCTACTTAAGAATATATATATACATATATATATATATATATATATATATATATATATATATATATATATATATATAATATAAAAAAATATATACACAATAGAAAAGCAGATCCCAGCAACTAAATCTGTATTTTTCTATAAAGAGATTCATTTATACGCCGTTTCTTCATTTATCTAGACAATGTCAAAGTGTTCAAGCATATCTTAAATTTTCTGGAACAAATACTTGCCAAAAAGAGACCAGAAACCACCCCCTTCAAAACAGTTCCGAAGAAACTTACGCTAGGAAACATTAGGACAATTTTTCCAAACAATTTCTGTATTTATTTGAAAACCACAAACCATCACTGATTTTAGAGAGTGGCTAATTTCTGCTCGCACGACAACAAATGCTAACAGACGTATGAATGTACGCACATAACCAGTTGCTATGTCAACCATTCCAAACTGCTTAATTGTTACCTGCTCGACAACGAACGCTTACACACAATAAGAAATGTACGCATACAACAAAATTACTATTACAGCAATGACTTTCTTGCATACCTGACGAAGAATAATATTATCAATTTTCTCTCCAGCCTTGAACTTTTGGGAAAGTTTTTGAGAAACGTAAATAAAATTGTATAAATTTTGTACAGATGACTGTACATGCAATAGGGTTGCGGGCAGAATTAAAATTTAATTATACATACACTACAAATAAGCAAATATTAACGAATTGCCGAAGGCCACTTGCAGCATTTCCTAAGACAATATTGTAAATAGATTTTAGAAATCAAATTATTTTTAGCTATTAATATGATATGGAAGTGATTATAAGAAATGAATTGGGTAATATATATTTAAAACAAATATGATTGATTATCTAAAAGCTGGCATAGATAAAGAAATGTATTTTTTTATTAACAACGTTAGCAGCTGATGCTCTACAAATGATTAGTGAAAAATGACTAGGTTAACAATGTTATAAGCTGGAAAATTATTATTTCAAAGAAACTGAAGCGAAATACACGTTTTATTGCAAAAGAACATGGCACAATACAAATTAAAATGTACTATTCCTAATGAAATATTTACATGTAAGGACAGAGGCTATTAATCACAGATTCTGAGAATAAGACTGACTTCTTTTTATATATGTAGATATATATTAAATGGTAATAAAATGAATGCAGACTTATAAATACATGCTTTGTTATTGAAGTCTCGATTAATAAAACAAATACACAGCCAACTAAACTTGTTGGATAGCTTCTGCTTAAAAAGTAACTGTAGGTGATACAGTGATACTGTCATGAATCACTAAGCTTAATACTTGTTATTGTCGTTTATTATTTACATAGCTCTATCCGACAGGATATCCAGTTTTTTGTGACTTGTATTTTCGTTTTTATGAATGTATGTTGTCTATTTTCATTTACCGTAATGTAAGCATTGTCATCGCCTTCTATAACAGCAATGTATATCGGAAGTTAAAGTATTATTTCCTGTTTTTGTTCTATTAAAATGACAACAATCTATATCTTGTACCCTGGATATCCAGCGAAGATGTAGTATCTATATTGTCTAGGTGAGGATAGGCAAGCGAGAGTTGTCCCACTGCTTGATTTGACTCACGTCTGATTATGACGATGAAACTGATGATCACTCTCTGGTCATCTAGTAGTTTCTAATTTTTCCGACCAGCCGTCTTAAATTACGACCGAACGCGTAACGACGTGGAACAAAAGCTTATCAAAGAGACATACTTCTTTTTTACGGTTCACAGGTTTATTCATATCTCCGGAAATAAAAGTAGTCAAGCATGGTCGTTTAAAGTACCTCACCTTTTCACCGATTAGGCTGAGCATGGAAACGTGCCTTCCGACTCTTGAACTACGTTAGCCTCGGGTAATATCTAACAGAAGGAGGGAAAGCGAAAGCGGAAGCGGAAGCGACCTCAACCCTCTTCAGATTTTGACGTCATTTCCTATGACTCGTTGGTTTACAACGGCTGGCGGAAGGGTCGACATCGCGCCTTCTACCAATTGTAGTAGGATTATACAATGATTGGGTTTTAGCCGAGCTCACGAGGTCATCGTTTCAGGCATTATCTCCTCTTTTATAATTGTCGTTTATGGCCGATAGCTGAAGCGCTATCACCGGCAAATGCAAAAAGGACTAATCATGGCTAATTCTGCATCCGTCCAGAGTGTTTCCGTTTTCGGGAGCTAGATTACTCAATCTAAACTGATCTAGTGTGTAGCATTTTCACTTTGAAAAAGAAGGTAAACAAAATACCTTAAAACTATCGTAAGATACTGTTCAATAAGTATGGACAGAATTTGCGTATTTCGATAGCAAAAGTAATGAGTGTTTTTCAATATCCATACGCGTTCGCGCGCACTTGTTTGTGTGTGGCGTATGCCAGTGTGAGAGAAATGCGAAGATAACTGGCAAACTTGCGTATGCGAATGTGAATGCCAACAACAAAAGAAAACGGAGATGAGATAAAAGAGATTTGTATTTTTGGAATGAGGGACATATATGAATACAAAAGAGAAAGAGAGATAGGAGATGGAGTGAGCGAGAGAGTAAGCATGGAATTGAGAGAGAGAGAGAGAGAGAGAGAGAGAGAGAGAAAGATAGAGAGAGTAATGGGAGGGGAGAGGAGGGGAGGGGAAGGGAGGGGAGGTGGATAAACAATAGCTATGATGTTGGAAATTGTGGGTTCACTGCAGCTAATCGAATTGTAACGTATGCACCAAGAGAAAGAAAGACACGAAATGAAAGTGTATATGCGTGTGTGTGTGTGTGTGTGTGAGAGAGAGAGAGAGAGAGAGAGAAAGGGAGAGAGAAAGAGAAAGGGAGAGAGAGAGAGAGAAAGGGAGAGATAGAAATAGAGAGATTACAGCATGAAGATAAAAAAGAACGAAATAAAGTGTTACCTGATGAATACAAAAAAAGCCGCCGGGTGTTCGTTCGTTCATATCTGAAAGTAAGGGGAGGTTACTCATTCATACCTCAACAACGCACCAGCAAACCCTTTACCCACGTCACACCCGTTGTTAACTCATCTTTCCTCCGCTATTAAATACAACTCTATTCTTCCCCGTTCACAGAATCCTTATTTCTATTTTTTTTCTCTCCCTCCACCATTACCCCGATTCCATGGTTTAACGACTGACATTCCTTCATTTCTCCTTAGTACACAAACTCATAATTTTTTTCGCTTTCAGTAGGCGCATTGAATCATATGTTTCTTTTTACGGCCGCACCCCACCCCGCTGAACGGGAGGATGCAAGAGTTCAAATCTGCTTGTGTACTATGCGTAAACGAAAACACCTCATTCATTTAACAAAGATCCACTGCAACAATAACAATGGCCATTGCTTTCGAGTTTTATACTGTTTCATTTTATTTCTAACCGAGGTTTGCAAGAAAGAAAACTAAAATAAGATTTTCGGTGCATGTTTGTGATCAAAATGTGATCTTATCCGACATTAACCGGGTTAAAAATGTTTTCTATGTCATTAAATATAAGTGTATGGATCTAATTCTGTTATTTTGTGGTAGCGGGAAGAACAAGTTAAATGAAATATACAAAACTGGATTAAAAATATATAATACGAGAAAACATATTCGAGACAAAACCAGATTAGTAGACAAGTTAGTTATCTACCTCCCACAGCGGTAAGATGTGACACAAGGTCGGAAAGTGGGATTTGAAAAGCCAGCGCCCGAGAATTTGAGCACTCTGGCCTACAAAAAATGCCTGGACAGCCCGTCAGCATTCCCCGGTAGGAGCGCCCCAGGCAGTAAGCAATAAACGTACTCCTTTCCAAAGAGGGGAGGCAAAGCCTGGGAGGGTGGATCTCCGAGAATTGCACAGAACAAACCCACAAACCGGCGGAATCAAGGCCCGAAGGTCAAGACAATACTAGTCTATGGGGTGCAGTATCTATCGGAACAGATACTACACTTTCTTCTTAGCCAAAAGGCCGAGACAAGCTAGCATATATTGCTAACAACGGAAGCAATCAACCAACTAGACAAACAGACAGAGATACAGACATATAGATAGATACATAGATAAATAGATACATAGATAAATAGATAGATAGATAGATAGATAGGTTGTGAAAGAATAGTGAATAGAGTAAACATCAAGGACGCATGTTTTTAAGATACGTTTATTTTATCTCTGTTTAGCGATGAAGATGCAATCAGAAACAAGCGAGGCAGATCGACCAATCAATCAACCTACGAACGGGCAGAGCCTTCCATAAAGTTGATAGCACGCATCTAATAATAATAATATATATATATATATATATATATATATATATATATATATATATATATATATATATATAATAATAATAATAATAATAATAATAATAATAATAATAATAATAATAATAATCCAGGCAAGGTAAACATCCACAGGATAGTAAACCAAAGAATTTCAACCGGGCTTATAAAAAGTGCTCAATATCAAATAGAGCTTTTATATATGATTATTTTTATTTACACAGACATGCACAAAATCTGCGACACTGGCACGTCGATGTTATCGAGCAACATCTCTTATAAATTGAGATCTCATCAGGCAGAGTTAAAATGTGATCATAACCTTCATTCCATTTCATTCTTTCCAAATATGATTTTAGGTTAAGATCGGATTTTAACTCTGCCTGATGAGATCTCAGTTTATAACAGCTGTTGATCGATAACATCGACATCCCAATGTCGCAGATTTTGTACATGTCTGCGTAAATAAAAATAATCATATATATATATATATATATATATATATATATATATATATATATATATATATATAGTATGAAAATATATCTATGGCAAGTAAACTACCATGTTTCATTCCAGGATGAAGTCACAGGCTGAATTTAACCTGAATTTAACCGGATGATTTTCTGCGGGAATGAAACATGGACGCTTCTGTGTAGCTTACTTGTCATAGATATATTTTTATACTACTACTAAGCTGTACTCACATATTGAGCACTGTTGAAGTAAATAATGAAAATATATATATCTTTAGAAATCAATTTGTATATATGTAATTCTTTAAAAAAAATGATTTATTTTTTATTACTTATTACTTTTTTTATTAACTCAACTTGACAACACTCTCTGACAAGTTAGTGAGAGAAAGAGAAGCAAAGAGACAGATACATACATAGGTAGATAGAGAGGGGGAGAGAAAGAAAGAGAAGCAAAGAGACAGATACAGACATAGGTAGATAGAGAGGGGGAGAGAAAGGAAGAGAAGCAAAGAGACAGATACAGACATAAGTAGATAGAGAGGGGGAGAGAAAGAAAGAGAAGCAAAGAGACAGATACAGACATAGGTAGATAGAGAGGGGGAGCGAAAAAAAGAGATAGTCAACAGATGACGATTAGAACGGAAGTGACGCCGCCGTTACTGACATAGCGTTGTCACGAACGATAGCCAGGGAGATGCGTTGGAACAACCAGGATTACTCACGGGGCTCGTACCTAGACGTTGAAATCCTCCGTCCAATGTCCTGAAAAAAGTTAACAGTCTCGGGGCCAAGCACACCCGACGAGCAGAGCCGTCGTGCCGGGCTTCACCGCGGATTCCGCAATCTTTGCTGGTGAAAAGGAGTCGGAACAAGTGGCGTCCCAGATCAGCGGCTTTCCAGTTCGGAAAGCAAACACAGTCATCCCGCCAGGCATGCGACAGTCGCCCCTGACTAGGTCGACTGGTTCAAGGACTGATGCAAAACCTGACGAGTTGAGACTTCGCCTGACTACGTCGTTAAGGGCAGAGTGACGAGGCAGGCGGTCAGCACTAAATCGACAACAGAGAGGATGCAGGGCAAATTCGTCAACAACCTGACCACAGCGACACCGGTGTGGGTGGCATAAACGGAGTCCCAGCCGTTGTGAGCCGGTGATCCGGATAGTTTCATTGTCCAAGAGGGTTCCAAGTGTCGCCGAAGGGATGGCACTGAGCCGAGCACCGCTGTAAGGTGAAGCCGACGCTCTCAGGCAAGCAACTCTATGCTGGTTACTGCTACGGACGAGTTCGGCAAACACGGATGTACATTGAATGTCGTCCCAGGACGACTGATGTATGAGATCGGATGGTTACTGAAGGTTTGTCGACGTCCATGTAGACAAAACGGCTGTCAAAAGATCTGAAGACTGGGATTCGAGATATGAGGAGAGAATCTCGTCAACGAGACCTGCCGAAGCGTGAGTCGAGGAAGCATATTCCGGCAGCGCAGTATCGGTTGCAGAGCGCAAACCAAGACCACCGAACCGAAACGACAAAGTGGCTTGGCGCCAACCGGTGTCGTCAAAATTTACATTACAAATTTCACTGGCCGAGCAACGTAAAATTTTGTCGAAATTTTCAAGAAGTTTGACTTTGTTGTAACATGGAGCACTTATCAGTGTGAATAGAAGTCTGGGCATTGCAAAACAGTTTTGCAGCAGGAACAGTACCGCATGAGCGTCGACCATGTTGAGGCGCTCTGCCATAGACTCTAGCTTTGTAGACTTGTCTTGTAGGGATGCAGCTACACCTTTAGAGCTGATAGGCGACCCAAGAATTATTGTGTTGTCCCGTTCAGTTATTGAGACGGATCTCAGGGCGAGTCGTAATTCTTATAAATTATAAATATTCTAATATATTTAAAAATATATTTTTGATATATTATTATCATTATCATTATTATTATCATAATAATAATAATAATAATAATAATAATAATAATAATAATAATAATAATAATAATATATATATTTTTTAATCACTCAATAACTCCCGGGTATGAACTATTGATAGTCCTACAAATAAAAAATCCATATGATTTTAATGAATTACTAACCTTCAAATAGCACCTGTAAAAATTCGAACCAAATCGGATTATTAGTTTACAAATTACAGTTATTTAAGTGAAGCTACCGTTACCAATTTTCAAAACAATGGAAAAATCTGAATTTCGTGTGTTGATAAAACATTGCTTTCTGGTGGGAAATACTGTTCAAGTTAAGCGATTGCGTGATAAGTGTTATTCGGACTCTGTTTCGTCGGAAACAACAGCTAAGAGAGGGTATGATGACTTTAAACGCGGTCGTACAGACGGAAATTACCCTGAACGCTAAGGTCGCCTACATGTGTCAGTTGTTCCGGAAAATAGAAACATGTCCACAAACTTGTTTTGTCTGTTCATAAACTGAGGTTTCGCGATATATCTGAACGCAGTGTATTCACTATTTTGCACAAACATCTGTCAATGCGAATGCTGTGTTCAAACTGGGTGCTGCGTTTGCACACAGTCGATAAAAAAACAACAACGCGTCTACGATTCAAAGCGCTGTTTTCAACTGTTACAACGAAACAACAATGTTTTGTTTGCGTTAATATGTGACGATGGATGTGATATTGATCCACCATTTCACCTCTGGGTCAAATCGGTAATCAGCTGAGTGGACGGCAGCAGACAAAAGCCGTCCGAAACGATCAAAGACGCTAACATCAACAGGCAAGGTTTTGGCCTCCATATTTTGGTATGCGTATAGTATTTTTTTTCATCGATTACATTTAGAAAGGTAAAAATAAAACATCAATAGCAAATGTTGTATAGCATTATTGATGTATTTGAAGCAAGAAATCGCCAAAAAACGGCCGCAAATGAAGAAGAGAAAAGTGCTTTTTCACCAAGACAATGCACAGTGTCACAAGTCGACGGCAAAAATGCATATTTTCTTTATCTGGCCTCCAGCGATTAGTGACTTTTAACATAACTCAAAAGATTCAGCTCTAATAAACAAGTGGTATCGAAATGTGATGCGGATGCTGAGCTAAAAAAAAAAGCATTGAATTTTAAGAGAAGTGTTGGAATAAGTGTTTTACCCTAGAAAGAGACGATGTTGATGAACAAAATGAAATTTTGCTTAAAAGTTCTTGTTTTTATTAATTAGGCCTGGAGTTCATTGAGTGACGTGTTATATGCAATGGATAATTATCACAACTATTTGAATAATGAAAGACAATTTTCATTATGTTTCTTTTCTCAAATAAAATTTCTATAGAAAAAAACCCCAACTTTCTAAAGTTTGTCTTTTCTTCTTTCTGCTATTCGTGTTTCTTTTGTGCTCTGAGACAACTATACTCTTTCCGGAGTTGTCAGAAATCAATTGTTTCACTTTTTTCAACGGCCTCGTTCTGAGATGAAAGCCTCGCTTTGAAGCCGTCAAACGTCCTACTTAATTGAATCATCCTCGCTGTTTTAACACTCATCCTGATATTTGATTATGTTCAAATTACTTTGGCTTCACGTTTATCTATGCCCCATTCCCACGTTCAGACAGCCTGTTGCCCCCTTCTCAACTGCATCATGTGTCAGTCATCCATAAACCAAATCAAGATTTAAATGCTCTCTCATAGGCTGAAACGAGCTACTGTATATTCATTGTAACCACGGCCATTCAAAGATGATTTGTTTCATGCCATCATTATGTAACGCTAACGATGGATTCTTTTTTGAAGTTGTATTCATTTTTCGATTCGGTGATTTTTTTCTTTTATAGTTTTCTTAGAACGCGTCCAGTACACACGAAAATTAAAAATAATAAGTAATTTTAAACTTAAAATAAAAATAATAATAAAACAACAAGTTAGTGGAATTAAGTTAAATGCCGTAGTTAAACTGGAATGATAAAGAAGGGCGTGAATAAGACTTTATGATAATTAGATGAAGACATATAATCTGAACTACATAGTTTTGTAAATATTATCTCAAACACACACACAGAACAGTCACTAAGAACAGAAGTTGCTGTCTCTACGTGAGGGTCATCTCTCCGAAGGTTAATACCAGTATAAAGAAGAAAACAGGTGGAAGTCTTGCTTTGATAAGGACATGTATTTGTTGAAAGTCTCAGCTTCTAAAATAAACTATTTTATTCATTTTAATATATATATATATATATATATATATATATATATATATATATATATATATATATATATATATATATATGTGTGTGTGTGTGTGTCTGTGTGTGTGTGTCTCTCTCTCTCTCTCTGGAAGTGCTGTTGTGTAGTAGTTATAGGCGCGAACTGGAGACTTGGAGTGACGGGTTCGATTTCCGTCGGAGCTACTGCATCAATTTCATTATAAACTAAGAATTGAAGGCTCACCGCAAGGGAGCCTTGTATTATTGGTATTTTTTACATTTTCTATTTAGTAATAGTAGTTGTAGAAATATAGTCGTGCTTTTAGTTCATTTTTCTTTGTTTATCCTTTTTCGTTTTCTTTGTTTCTACTATGGACAATTATTATGAACATTCTCCAGGAATTTTGATAAATATTTTGAGATTTAATCTTGAATGAAGCGGAAGTCAGGAATGAAAACAAACATTACAAAATGGTTAGTTTTCTTTGAAATTGATACACTTAAATGTTGACTCACTCGGGCAAAGCCCGACAAGTGCGACCAGCTCGACCCCCGAAGTCGCCACTGATATATATATATATATATATATATATATATATATATATATATATATATATATATATATATATGCAAACATTGTTAAAAATAATAGAATTCGTCTGTTTAATTATACCTTTTTTGATTTTTTTCAATTTTTTATGGTCTTTTTTGTATTAAATAAAATATTATATAAAATATTAAATAAAATAATAAGTGTTCCATAGGTTTCACAGGTTTCACAAACGTTTTCGATTCTTCGTCGAATCATCCTCAGGTGTCAAAAACAAATGAACAAAAAAGCTGGAGAAAGAAGAGCATTTAAAAAAGACAGCGGAGAAACGCGCATAGAACGTTTTTGCATTGTTCCAGGAAGTTGTTAACGATTAAAATTCATCAATCAACGGTGGATGGCATCACAGAACAAAATCGCATTACGTTCAGCATTTTAAAATGTTACCACTGGTTTCATTAATTAAGGTTGTTGTGTTTTTATGTAGATCGATTTTAATGCAAAAAAGATCACCAGAGAAAATTCAAAAAATAAAATAGGTATAATTAAACAGACGAATTCTGTTATTTTTAACAATGTTTGCATAAATGAGAAAATGCTGCCTAAATACACACACACAATATATATATATATATATATATATATATATATATATATATATATATATATATATATATATCGTCGTTTCGAGTTATTGCTCTCTTCAGAGAAGTGATATTTTCAGAGGGTCATAAGCGTTAACCCGATTCACACAGCCACATTTGGATATGCACATTTTATCCCTACCCTCACGGCCATTTCAAATTATCACGTGGTAGGGCGATTTAAGTTATATTTATGCCATTACAGCGTAAACATTAAGACAGACTAGAGGACTCGACGACCTTACTCGGAGTCTTGCTTTGTAGCTAAGTGAATGTCTATGTTTAACCATCTCCTAACAGTGCTGAACTTTAATTTTACTTAAGGGACTTGATAATAATATTTATAAACAAATATTAAATTATATTTACCTACAGACGACGTCGTTTCCAGCTTATTTCTCTCTTCAGTGTAAGGAAGTGATCATTTCAGATTATCACCAGGCGCGATAACATTATCGTGGGGTCTGTGTTCGCGCTTGACACCCATGAAAAGAAATACAATGTTTTACTTTATTTGATCCTATTTATCAATTAAAAGTTATTGAATAAAAATATGAGAATAGAAATGATAATAAGAGGTTCAGAGCACATGAATCTTCATTATTTCCGGAACACGTCGAATATGTATCAGGGAGATGGTTATATAACCCTATCAATGCTGAGTATAGTCTTGAGCCCCACACTAAAAATTGAATGTTATAAAATGTAAAAATGAAGGTTAAAAATGATAATATATTTCTGAATTTTTTAGATGAGGATTGATAATTTGCATAATTTTGGTTATTCGGACTACATTTCTCATCTTGAGTGTTATCATCAAAATGTTTCGGCAGCAACGACCCGTGGATATAGTACAAAGTTAAATTCAGTTCCAAGTGATAGTCATCTGAAGGTTGAAGGTTCAATCCTCAATGCGGGCGATACGAAGAATTGCGAATTACTGTAGACTTCTCCCAGTCATGGCTGACGGAACAAAAGCATGCTACCCCTGTGGCTTAAATAAAGGGTTCCGTTCGAAATTCCGTCCAGATTCCCGAGTTCGGCAGAAATTTTCCCGAGTTCGAAGAAATACACCTGAAGAAGGCCGGAGGTTACAGCGGCTGAAACGTTTTGATGATAACACTCAAGATGAATAACCAAAATTATAAAAAAAGATAATATAGCGGTAAGAATGTTTTTTTATTTAATCCCGGGCAATGTCGGATCTTCCTGTTAATATCTCTCAAACATATCGCGTTGAAAAAAAAGCTTGATGGAACCAACCCCGCTACCCAAAAGCACTGATCAAGGTCATATTTTCAAATGCTTGTCGCAACTGCTTATCGTCAACGGACTCCTCGCTTTTTCTTCAAGTCTCAATAATTGAATGTAATTTTGTTTTACTGCTTGATGCAAGCAAAACCTCATTTCAAAGGTCGCCCCGACACGAAACCCAATGACTTTCACGCAACTGTTAATTCTTTCTCCTCGTTCCCGTCCGATTATTTCTGGGGACATTACCGTGTAACAATTTGGCAAATAAGCACTCGGAAACAGAAAAGAAAAAGGAAGGAAATTCGTTTGTAATTGTTGCCATTAGCAGTACCATTTCTTGATGAGCAGGAATTATATTTCCCAAATAACACCTCTAAATACAGCCATTTCGGAGAGGCGCCTTTTCCTACGACATACAAATTGTTTGGGAGGTTTGCTTTGGTTAAAACCACAGTAAGCAACGTTTAACACATTCCCATTTAACCCTTCAAGTGACAGTGTAGATATTTTCTACAAAAAAAAACCCAACAAAAAACAAAACAAATTTGAGCCTTGTTTTTAAATAAAAAATTACCCATCATCTATTATTATTTAGGCTATTTCATGTCACGCTATACCTAATTAGGTTACTGGTCAGAGCCTACAAAGTCAATATAATTGACATGCTTTTGGAAAATTTATTGCAGCAAATACAAGATTCGTTTTCGTCTTGGAGAAAGGGGAGACTTTTTGTTGCTTACCGCACGAAAACCTGCTATATAGACATTCATTGGAACTATAAAGACAAAACACGGAAGCGTATTAGACTTTTCGCGTGTCGGAGGATCGTTTTCGAAACAAAAAAATAGCTGTTAGAAATTGATATCTCATGAGGCAGAGTTAAAATCAGATCCTTATCTCAGATCATATTTTGTTTACATTTTGTTTATATATATATATATATATATATATATATATTTTGATTTTATTCCATTAATTGCGACAAAACAGGTTTTATATATATATATATATATATATATATATAAACACTTTGTACACCACGTTTAAAGATGCGAATATCTTTTATTAAAAACAATCTGATTTTTTTCTTGACTTTTTCTTCTTATTAATTTCGAATAATAACATATCCATCTTAAGAGAAAAGAGAGTCTGAATCAAAAAAAAATTAAAGGTTATATGTTCATCTTTTTTTTACTTCGATGTTGATGAGGTGATGGTCACGTGTTGTAGAACAGTGTACGATGAGCAACGTCTCTTTATATACGAAATTTATGGAAGCACGTGGTCGCTTAGAAGACAATAATATTCGGCAAAAGTTCTAGAAGCATCTCTTAAGAAATGTAACACTTTGAAAAACGCAAAAATTCCTTTGTAAACCACGTTTTAAGATGAGAATATTTTTTATTAAACATCATCAAAAAAAAATTTTTTCTTGGCTTTTTAAAAAAAATTAATTTCGGACAGTGACATATCCATCTTCAAAGAAAATAGAGTCCGAATCAAATCAAAATAAAAGGTTATACCGTTATTTTTTTGCGGCTAGATGTACGCACGAGTGCTTCAGGCTGAGATTGAAACCCTGTCGTGGTTTTAACATTCGGTACTTTTTATCGGGACAAGCGAGAATCTGGAAACCTTACTGTTTATATAATCTATATCACCAGTTAACGAGTGCTCTATTAGTTTTTACGAAGTGTTTTCCATTATAAATATATGCAATGTCGCCTCTAATTTCCCCTCCTTCCATTCTTCACATATTTTCTCTCTCACACCCCCCGCCCCCGCATGAATTTTTCCCTCTAATTTTTCTAACTCCCTCTTATTTTTATCTAATTCAAATTTTAATATGTTTTCTCCGAGTTACTTCAAGCTTTTTCTTGGCTTCTATATCTCTACAGAAGGAATATATATTAACCGAAACGTTATATGAAATTGAATAAAGCGTATTTAACAAGATACGTTTCTATTATCACTATTAATATAACATACAACTTAAATAAATTAATCCTAAATAAGAAATACTGTATTCTATAACAACACAAAAATGCATAAGTTTTTAACGAGGTGAATAATAATGTGCTAATGCACATAATATCATTATACTTAGATGCACCTCAAGTCTCGACTAAGAGAAAACATGAGCTAAACTTTGTTTAAGTCTTTACTCATGTCTCATTCAGAAAATAAATTATCACCGATAAAGCCCGTTAGGATTTGAAAGTCATGTTAAAAAGCAGAGTTCTGAATAGAATATCAATTTAGTTAAATGTCGCGCTAATAAAACACAGCGTTTCGTTTATCAATTTAAGACCACATGAGCGACACGAGAGCACCAAATCATGCGACCGTAGCGCTGTTTAGCGCTGAAGCCAATTATCTCCAAGAAAAAGTAACTCTACTTCCAACACTGCCCACTGCTATGTGTCACAGCTTTCTTTCGTGCTGCGGAAGGTAAATACTAATGCTTATTAATGACAGAGTTTGTTTCGAATAACATATTACCCGTAGTTCACGTAGATAATGAGAGGAGTGTTAATATTAAAATAAACTAGTACTTCTCAATCGTGGAAAAGATCACGAAATATCCTTTTGAAATGTAACTCATTTCTGTTATTAACAGACACCAAATCTCTATTATAATAATATCATTATTACAGAATTAAATAATAGTAACATTTAATAATAATTCAATGAAGCATGTTTTGTCGTTTGCGTGGTTATTAAAGAGATTAACACGGACTAATCTTGGGGAAGAGACTGAACACACGCCGAGAATTTCAGATTAGTTTTTTGTTATAATTTATCTCCTAATTCCTTTTTTACATCCACTCTCCCCGTCTATATATATCGCTCTCTCTCTCTTTCTCTCTTTTCCTTTGAACTTTAAAAACACCTTCTTAGTTGTTATTTATCTCCCCTTTCTTACTGCTCCACAGGCAAATTTGAATTATCTCCCTTTTACCCTTTCTCTTTTACTTTATTTAGTTCTTTTATTATTTATTTATTTCACTTATTTCTATTTTTAAATTTGAATCTTTTTTATGTGTTTCTATTTTCCTAGTTTTTCGTACAGAGAGGTCAGATTTGAAAAATGATTATTTTCAATTTTCCTCAGGCACGTTCTCTTTCCATCTTTCTATATCACTTCACCCACAGCCTCTCTATTTTTCTCTCTCCTTTCTCTCTCTCACACACGCATATACACATACACACATATACACCCCCCCCATATATATATATATATAGTCTCGGAAGTTTCTCAACCATTAAAACTATATTAAAAAAAAAAAAAAGAAAAAAAAAATTATAGTCCCAAGTCTTCCAGTGGAAAATCACTCATGTAAGTCAATTTATTTTTTACAGTTATTATATTAGTTTATTTCTAACACTATTTTAAGGGATCATCAGTTGTTTACCATGAAAAACTGTTTCGGGAATTTAAAAACAAGACAGTATTTAATTTCATGGCTTCCCAGCAATATATATATATATATATATATATATATATATATATATATATATATATATATATATATATATATATATATATATGTAAGATGAGAAAATAAAGATAAAAATCATATCGTTAAATTATACTCTATCTTGAATAGTCAATGCTCGATATACAAGATAGAGCAATAGCATGTGTAGATAAGTGATGAGAATAAAAATTGGATAAAATGCAATATTTATTAAATCATCAATTGTTCAAACAAAGGTTATATAAAAATGTTTTTTTTTAATGTAACCCTTGTTTGAACTACAGATGATTTAATAAATATTGCATTTCATTCAATTTTTATTTTCATCACTTATCTGCATATATATATATATATATATATATATATATATATATATATATATATAAAGGACGAAACGTATACGTACATAGATAATAAACAATAACAAATATTTATTATTTGTCGCTCCTTATAATGCATCGTTCCTTCCATTAAAAAAAAAGAAGTAGAATGCTGAGACGTTAAGCCCGCTGATAAAGTGTTAAAATTATCATCGTTTATTCGCTATTTAAAATTGGCAGAGTGGTTAAAGATGTAGGATTTGAGTTGAATAATACTTGTAGTCCGGGGTTTCGAATCGCATGACCGGTAGTGTATAGTCATATCTCTATGCTGATGAGTCCCGATTTAAAAAAGGACGAAGCGTATACGTACATAGATAATAAACAATAACAAATATTATATATATATATATATATATATATATTATGTGTTGTTATTGATGATACTATACAGCGATAAATCGATTAGCCATAGATACCAAATGTTTTACAGTATGGAGTGAATCCAACACAGGGGCGAGAATAATCATTACTCAGGCTGCTAACCGATAACAAAACAGTAGCGATTATTCTTGCCCCCCCCCCGATCGGATTTACTACTTACTTCGAAACCACTGGTACCAGTTTATCGTTGTATAGTATGATCTTATAACTAAAATAGAGTGAGATTTTCTGAAAAAACCACATACAAATATCTTTCATCATTTATTATAATCAACTCATTGGCTCATGTTCTGAAAAAAAAGGAAGAAAAAAATCATTTTTAAACATTATTTACATTTTATATTTAGTTTTATCGCCAGTTATTATCAGCGAAGGATTCGGAGGAGATAACTCTCTCACACTTCTAGGCCCTCTTCCTGCTACCCGGTTCATGTGTACTGATTTTATAGCAGATATTTCTTGCCATATGAAAATGCCTTGAAAATGATACGGATGGACATTTCCGTAATAATCTTTCATATTTATTTGCTTTAACAGATATGCATTAATACTGCTTCCCTCAACAATTACTTATCGTAAAGCAATTACCGATCATGTTGTAGTATTATGCAGGGCGTAACAACAATGACAACACATGTATCTTATGAAAATATAAGATGTATCTTTATTTGTTGGTGACGATGAGGGTGGTGGTTGGAGAGGATTTGTGCATATGGAATCAGACGGTTGATTCTTCTCCGAGGCTCGATCGTCAACTGGTCACTTTCAATTTTCGGTTGTTATTATATAACCATTTCGTGGCCACCTCGACGACCTCATCGAGGTTGCACTCGGTGACGGCTTGAACTCATTTAACAATTCAACAAATCTGTCTATTTTTACTTGGCATGATATATTTGCACCTGGTAAAATTGTCTTTAACCCTTCCGACATATCTCTTTCTTTTGACATTGGGTTCTTACCGTTTAAGTGATTCAACTGCAGGTGCATATCTTTTTGTCAACATGATTTTACATTATGACAATCGATCAGTCTATGTCGCTTCTTTCGCTGCAGGTGTTTCATGTTTTGGTACAGTGTTTCTTATCAAAACTGACCTTCATGTCATCCGATAGCTACCTCTTCCTGTGCAGGTGTTTGTCTGGTTGTGAGTTTTATTTTATTTTCAAATAACTTTTTGGTCATCTGATAATTATCTTACTTTTTGACAATCGCCAGGTGCATCTGTTTTATCAACAACTTTTCCGTACACCGACTTCGGATATGTAACAATCCAAGATGATAAAAGTAGTGCTAATAATCCAAATAATATAAAAATTATTGATAGTTTTCTTACATTTTTGTTGAGTTTATAATCTAACTATCAAACTAAATAACTTTTTGGTCATCCGATAATTATCTTATCTTTTGACAATCGCCAGGTGCATCTGTTTTATCAACAACCTTTCCGTACTCGAATATGTAACAATGTTATAGTCTTGATTTTTAAATTAATTTAAAATACACCTTACATACTCTCAGTGTATCGAATGGTTTCCTCATATTTTAAGCCGTCGTTTGTCAATTTCATGACATCTACGTATTGCATTTCCTGTAAACTTAAATACATACTTACACTACCTGATTATAAACATTATGACCATATATAGTAATCATTCAAACTAAAACATCTTCATTCTTCATTCTTAAAATCCCCTTTATGAATACATCGTAAATGGAAACAAAAAATCATTGACTCAATCATACGAATTCATAATGTCTCGCATATATTTTGATTATCATATATGTGTAATTAGTACTTTTCCCAATAACTTACTTTAAAGCAATTATCGATTATTTCATTTTATAATTAACTAAAAAATACACCTTACATACGCGCAACAGAATATTATCATTTCACATATTTTTACACTTCCGCGCTTCCATACATTTTCAGCGTTCGCTATTCGATATATTGTTCATTACCACCGTAACTAATTCAACGTATTACATTTCCTTACAATTAGTTCAATTCTTTAATTTACTGATTTATTAAGTTAATATACTAAATCAGAGGTTAGCAAACTATTGCCCGCGGGCCGCATGCGGCCCGCCTAAAGAAGTTTGTATGGCCCTCCAACGTATTGAATATTGCATCATTCTCATTTAATCATTTTGATCCTTCTGTTGTTCAGTTGCTGAGCTACTTTGTTTTTCTAATAAATATTTACTGTGCTTTAAAATATCAATAAAAATATTTCTTCTTTAAATTGAGTTACTTTGTTTTCAAACAAATGTGTTTAATGTGAAGTTTCTCCTTTAACATATAACTTTTTTTTTAGTTAATTTATATGTGTAGCTTGAAATTCTACTCAAAATTATTGATTAATAACATTTTTTTTTCTATTTCTTAAACAGAGTTACTTATCTTTTTTTTTCAAATAAATGTTTTTTTCTCAAATGCGTTTCATGTTAATCCTCTACAGTGCTTTAAAATGCTAATTAATGAAAAATTATTGCATTTTCGCTTTGAAATCCATATATTTTGGCTATTTCAGATATCAATTATATTGGAAAATATACTATGCGGCCCAGTAAAATTTGATTTTTTTTAATGTGGCCCTTGCTCTGAAAAGTTTGCCCACCCCTGTACTAAATAATTAAAATAGCAAAATTACAGTTACCAATATTGGCGATTGTGTAGAATTTCAAGGGGGTGAAAAACAAATAGTTAACAAATTAATGTTACCAAAGGCAAGAAAGGTTACCTTTCTACTTTCCTGACACATTTTTGTGTGTTTTAAAGTATTTTAAATCGCTCTCATTTAATGTAAATAAAATCACTTTAAAATACTTTTAAACACACAAACGTTAGGCAGGTAAGTAAAAAACGTAACCTTTCGTTGCCTTTTTTGGTAACATTAATTTGTTAACTATTTGTTTATTCAACTTCTTTATCTATGTTTGAAACTCTACGTAATTGGCTCAATACTTTCCACATTAACAAAATAGAAAATTAGCAACAACAAAAAAAAAACTACAGATGGACGTTTCCCAATAATGGATTTTTTATTAATTACTTCTGAAAAAAATATAAATTCGTCCCCCCCCCCCAAATTTGCATAGCAATTTTTTTTCTTTTCCTGTTTTAAAAATCTTTTTTTACTCTTTTACAATGATTGTGCTCTGCTTGAAATTCCTCCGATTACAGCACCAACCAACGCGGGTGACGCTAACACTCGAACGGAGTGCTGTTTCGGCGATAAGCAGGAAATGTAAGCCGTGTTTCCAAACCGTAATTCAATATTCCAGAGCCTTGAAAGGTTTCGCAACATCTTGCCGTCGGTATTGATTACCGCATTCATAGTCCCTACCCACCATCATACCATCACCCACGCTCGATAATAATAATAATATAATAACAATAATAATAATAATAATGATAATAATAATAATAATAAGAAGAAGACGAAGAAAAAATAAGAGTAAGAATAAGAATAATAAGAATAAGAATATGAATAAGAATAAGAATAAGAATAAGAACAAGAATAAGAATAAGAATAAGAATAAGAATATGAATATGAATATGAATAAGAATAAGAAATAGAACAAAAATAAGAACACAAATAAGAATAAGAATAAGAATAACAATAAGATTAAGAATGAGAATAAGAATAAGAAATAGAACAAAAATAAGAATACGAATAAGAATAAGAATAAGTATAAGAATAATAAGAATAAGAATAAGAATAAGAAGAATAAGTATAAGAATAAGAATAAGAATACGAAATAGAACAAGAATAATAAGAATAAGAATAAGAATAAGAATAAGAATAAGAATAAGAATAAGAATAAGAATAAGAATAAGAATAAAAACAAGAATAAGAATAATAATAATAATAATAATAATAATAATAATAATAATAATAATAATAAGAATAAGAATAAGAATAAGAATAAGAATAAGAATAAGAATAAGCATAATTAATGAAAACAGCAGCAAAATGTCGGAAACAGATCCTGATTTCTTTAGCGGTAGACGATAATCTTAACACTTTTTCGTTCTCATTTGTTAATTCATCTTTACTTATAAGCATGTCATAAACATCAAATTCGCGCGCAAATAGAAAAAACAAAATAGAGAAAAATATATCGTATAAAATGTGTACCTGTCGACAGTTAATAGACTCGGTAATGAAGCAACGATTTACATTAATGTTTCGCCACTAAAACCTGGCGTATATCGGACAGTGTTCATTAACAAACAAAAATCTATTTCAAATAAATGTTGTTGATAACATACTAATGTGGGTCTTCATTCTGTTTTTGGTTCACATTAATATAAAGAGGAAGTAGGAGGTATTCACTTAGAGAATGAAGTATTCCCACTTCTAATCTTTCAAAAGTGGTGACATTTTTATATTAAACGCCATGCTTGTTTCTGCAGTAAATATCAATAAAAAATAATATGTAAACAATTCTAAAATTCTAAAAAATATACATTATATAATGTATTTTTATTAAAAATATAATAAATTATATTTGATAAAAAGAAGAAAATGAAATTTGAACTATAATTATAGAAAGAAATAATTAGTACGGACCTGTAATCTGAGATAGATAGATAGATAGAGAAATATATATATATATATATATATATATATATATATATATATATATATATATATATATATATAAACAACTGACGATCCCTTATATATAAAAACATATATAAAAATATATTTATATTAGAGTATATTCTTGGAAGTAAACTAAAATAGTGATTGCAGTAGATTGATTGACTTACTAGACTTACTAGACTAAAATCTTTCAACGGAATTTTTTTTTTTTTTCAGTTTTGAAGGTTAAAAGAACTTCTGAGACTATATATATATATATATATATATATATATATATATATATATATATAGAGAGAGAGAGAGAGAGAGAGTGAGGGAGAGAGAGAGAGAAGGAGGGATAGAGAGAGAGAGAGAGAGAGAGAGAGAGAGAGAGAATGACGAATGCATACCAAACACAAATAGCTCTATCGTCACAGTCTATATCATTATTAAGATTCTTTGTTTAAAGACTATAGTTTGACACCCCTCCCTCCAGCAACGTTGGTTAATACCACAGACAGTGTTTTTTGAAGGTCTTGAATAGATAGAGGAGGGATAGCACCACGCTGACTTCAACTGAAGGTATACGGAGAGTACTGGAATCTACAGGCTTATTGCCATTCAAATTTCAGAGAAACAACAAGAACACGATGGTAAATGACTGGAGCGAGACCACGCAATGCTAAGTGAATTTCAATAGTGACGGTGAGAAGCGAAGACAACTGGAACTCCGAAGGGACTTATTGTCAGACTCCAGGGAACATTATTTGTTTTTACTAGTGGGCGATCACTGTTAATCAGACGCCTGAAAACCCCTAGTGAGTAAATAATAAGTATAAAGTAAATTAATAAAACGACCAACAAAATCCGCAGTCGTATCAGCATCAGTTTATTGTATAGACAGTGACTCAAAAAGATCTGAGATGATAGAAGAACTGAGGAGGGATAGCACCTGCCAGATCTTGACAGGAAGGGCACGGGGAGTACTGGAATCTCTAGGAGGCATAGTGTCACTTACATTTCAGAGAAAGCCATCGTGCGTTATCAACGAGAACACCATGATTAACACCTGGTGTGTAAACATCGACTGGGTTGCAATAGTAATGGGCTGTTACTCCGACTTCAATGAACACCACGTGTTTCCAATATTGCAAGATCACTGGTAAAGCCTCATGTGAGAACTCCTAGTGAGTAATCAAGTATTCTATTATTCTAAAACGTTTCAGCAGAGACCGATTTCGCTGACGCTAAAATGTATCTGGTGTCACTAAAAATCAATATCTGTGGCCAAAGATGAACAGATTCGTGCCAAATAGATGTTTCTAATTCTTAAACGAAAAGAAATAAAACAAATTAAATAAAGAACACAAAACTCCGAATATAAATCCAGGTCGCTATTGTTACAGTGGCTGTAGTAATTGACTTGTTTTATTTTTTAAATCTGCTTTTATTATTGCCCTGTGTCCGCTCTGATTTCTATAACCCCACAGTCCTCGTCAGTCGCCGTTTTGTTCTCTTTAATCATCTATAAATGCAGCTGCTGCAACATCTTTTAATGATCAGTCGACTTTGATATTTGCATCGGCGATAAAATCATCAGCACAGTGGTTATCTGTCCATATCGATACACGAGGAGAAGCTCATCCTGATTTAACTACAAGAATAGCAGTATTTGACCAAAGGTTGGTTATGATTAGTTATGGTGTTGTCAACGTCGTTGGGTCATTTTATGCCGAAACACTACATATATTTTATGTACGATTGGTTTTCAGATAAGCTTGTTTTGTAGATGTATAGTTTGTTAACCTTTAGTCTATACACAATAGTTTCTATTTAATCATAGGCGGGACCCTGACAGGTACTACCACTCCTCCGGGTCAGAGTAGATCTGAGAGTATTGATTTACTCCTCTCCAGGAGTTAGGCACAAGGCCAGTTTTATCTTACTCCCACAAGGTAAGATGTGACCCAAGGTCGGGTCGGGAAAGTGGGGTTTGAAAAGCCAGCGCCCTAGAGGTGAGCACTCTGGCCATTAAAAATTGCCTGGGCAGCATCGTCGGCATTCCCCGGTAAGGGCGCCTCAAGCAGTAAGCAATAAACTTACTCCTCCCCAAAGAGGGGAGGCGAAGCCTGGGAGGGTGGACCTCCTAGAACTGCACAGGACAGACCCATACACCGGCGTAAATCAAGCCCCGAAGGCCAATATAACACCAGTATGGGGTGCAGTATCCATCGGAACAGATACTACACTTTGATCTTAGCCAAAAGGCCAAGAGTACGCCACAAAGCTCCCAAATAAGAGCTTCACCAGGACGGTTGCGGTAGAGAGAGAGAGAGAGAGAGAGAGAGAGAGTGCTGAAGTAGTTGGGTTGGGAAATAGGGTAGGAAGAAAAAAGGTAGAAAGGGCTGGGGAAGATGAATTTAGGGGTAGTGGGTGAGGTAGGAGTGAATACCTTGCCCAAGGGTGTCCGAGGCAGTTTAGCGTCGTGCTCGGGACAAATTCTATTTTTAACTTATAAGTATGACCCTGTCAGGTATCTGGGAGTAATGGTAAGGGGATACTCCAAACTCTCCCAAACCCCCAAATTGGGGCTGCACTAACGGATGAACTTTAAGATCATACATAGGATCTGCTTTTTACCAAGGGAGATTTGATTTGAAATTGGAACCATACTAGGATCATCTATTGTTATATAACCTCTATTTACCAATTTATTTACTATGCACCTTTGTGTATATCTTGCTTTAAAAAAATAATCTAAATAATAATATATCCCAATTCGTATGTCTCGCCATTGGTGCCCAGGATTGTGTGTAATATTTGATATGAAAATTTATTAAAGTCTTAAATATTCTAACGATTACATTTGTTTCCCTTGAAATATAATTTCTAATCATCCAAAAAGAAAATAGAAATGTGATTATGAGATTTAAACTCATACTTAAAAATTTACATCCAGATTTTAAAACATTTTTTAACTTAGTTCACCCTAAACAAAACAAGTTGCCACAGTAGACGTAAGGGGCTACTGAGAATTAGAGTGAAAGTTTACGGGGTGCTAGCCTCAAGAGCGGAGGCGAAGATGTTTTTTTAGTGGGTGCCTGGTTAATTTTTTCTTTTGTATTTTAGATAAAGTGGGGAGGGCAAAGTGAGTGCTTGTTTGGTGCCAATAAGCTCTTTAGAACATCAGTTGAAGAAGAAGAAGAAGAAAAAGTAAGAGCAAACGTAAGAAAGGGTGAATCGACATTTGACTGTCGAAAGCTACTAAAGAACAAAAAGAGAGAGAGAGAGAAAAAATCAGTGCTTGGATATCGCCTGCTTAAGCCACTGGTTGATTGGTCTCTCTTTCTTCTTCTTCCTCTTCTTCATCTTCTTTTTCTTTCTCTTTTCATAACATTCCTCGCGTCCCTATTCCCCCTTTTTGTTGTTCTCTGCACGTGACATTTTCTTCCAATCGCATTCTTTATATAAATTTGAAAACTTTTCCGTTTTGAAATAAAGTTTACTAACCGAACGAAAATGGTCGTATCTTGACGGCCGAAATATCTCGGTAGAACTTTACAACATGAGTTTTTGAGTTTATTTTTTGTTAGTTGTTGAATTGCTTATTCTTTATTCCATTTTTATTTTGACATATTGTCTGAAACATTGTTTATTTTTTCTCGTATATATATATATATATATATATATATATATATATATATATATATATATATATATATATATATATATATATATGAAATTATTAATACTTACAGACGCTAGTGTTTCAAGCTTATTTCTCTCATCAGTGTAGGAAAGTAACAATTTCAGACGTGAACCCGGTCACAGAATCAGCCTAGAATCTGCAAACAGTCGTCAAATCCACTCGGCCAACGGAAACTGTCACGTAATTAAGGGAAATTAAGATCTATATGTACCTAAAAGCGGGCACAGATAGAAGACTAGTCGAGAGTGTTCGACGAACGTATTTGGAACTTTGCATTATAGCTTTTTGATAGTCTAGTTTTAACACCCCCGAGAGTGCTCAACTTTAATTTCTTAAAGACGCTTAGGAGTTGTTTCTGGCTAGGAAGTCTAAGCGTGCTCATTTTCCCGGGGCTTATACGACTATCTAACTTCACTAAACATCTGCAGCAACTAGCATTTATTTAAAATCTTTTTTATTTCACGTGATTAAGATAACGAATCAACAATTTACTCGTCACATTGGGTTGTAGCTGATCATAAGTTAATCCGCCGTCAGGCTAACCGTATAATACCCCACAGCTATCTACATGTATTTATAATTTTAAGGAATATACACCGTTTAAATGAAGCTATCCTTGTCATCGGAATTCGATCGGCTGCCATGATCATGGAAAACTAAAATCACTTCAACTACGACAAAAAATAGAAGGAATCTGATTGAAGGACTTCATCTTTTCAAGTAAACCTTTTAGGATTTCAATTCACTTTGAAAATTAAAGACTAACGATTTGCCTTTGATGTGTCTTAATGGGTTTTAAATTTAACTTACAACTCGAAGCTTTTGATTGCTTCGTTAACAAATGCCGATCTATTAATGACTTTATCAACTTCTCTCATCTAGGGATTTACTGAAGAAAAAAGAAGGGAAAGAATTCTTAGAATCCGGTCCTTTCAAATATAGACTACCTCCTAACATCGAATACTTTAGATACATAGATGATATTTTAATTTTCCTCCCCACAGACACACAAATCATTCATGTTAAAGATAAACTCAACACAGTAGAACCCTCCATAAAATTCACCCATGAGACTGAAATAAACGGCTCTATTCCCTTCCTTGATACTCTTATAATTAAGTCCAACAATAAACTAGAATTTAAGGTACACCGCAAAAACACTCACAAAAATGACTACATACATTTCTACTCCCACCATCATAGCAAGATCAAAACAGGTATAATTATAGGCTTCTTCCTACGCGCCCTTAGAATATGTAGCCCCCCACACATAGATGAAGAAATAAAATACATTTTTAATTCCCTAAAAACATTGCAATACCCCACACATTTCATATTAAATGCCAAGAAAAAAGCCTTCCAAATATTCTCCAGAAACACCACACAAAAAAATCAAACCCCTAACACCTCTCTCATAGACAGACCCCTTCTCCTACCCACGCATTCCAATAACACATCCATATGTAACACGCTCAACAAACTAGGCATTCCAATAGTACAAACCACTTCTCAATCCATAAAACAAACTTTAAACACATCTAGACATTTCCAAAAAACACCCACACTCCATGCCGGCTTATACACTGTCCCTTGCAATGATTGCCATCAATTCTACGTGGGAGAAACACAACGTGAATTAAAGAAACGATTAAATGAACATAAAAGGGACATAAAAAACAACAACCCTCTTAGTGCACTTTTCTCCCATGCTCTAGAATATGGTCATGCATTCAAATTTGAACAAGCCAAAATCACTAAACACATCCACAACAAATCTCGGCGAAGATTATTGGAAACTGCCCTCATCACATCCTCCACCATCATCAAGCAACGAAATGGTTTCTTTAACCTATCACCCTTAATAAGCAAGATCATCCTCACAGAACAAAGTCTTTTGCCTGATCATGGCTAACTTTTATTTTCATCTCTAACCTTATGACACTCTTCCATTCACCCACACCCTTCCTTCTTCTCCCTGAATCTTCTTTTTTTCCCTTACTTTTTTCCCTCACATTTTTAATACTACAGTCCAAATAAACTTTCTCATGTTCCAAATATTTCAAATATTCCTCACCCACCCTTTCAATCACCCCCCTCCCCCACCCACTCCAATCCCTCACTCATTGCTATCATTTTCCAAATATTTCAAATATTTCACACCCTATCACGACAAATCCTCCCTCTTCCCCCTCTCATCTATTTTCTCCCATACCTCTTCTTAAATTCCCTCATTTTCTCAAAACGCTCTCTAAGACCATAACTTTCGCCCATCCACCAAAATCACAGCCCCCCCTCCCTCTCTACCCATCCCCATTTTCCCTGCATACACCCCACACACACAAATGTCAGAAACATCGCTCATGAAATGTGAGGACTAAATGACAAATAAAGAGAAACGAGAGCTATGATGACGTCGAAAATAAACCCAAGGTACACGATTAAAACTGATCTTCTACATTTTCATTCTCTAACAAGTACGGACGTCCAGCAAGACGCTGCCATTATTTTTCATTTTATTTTATTTTTCTTCCCAACATGTCTACCCTACATGTATCTGTGCTTGCATGATATCTTTTCCCTATATCATCATCCTGATGAAGTCTTATAAATAAAGACGAAACGTTGATGTACACATAAAAAACATCCAGTTTTTGGTTTTCCTTTTTCATTTTACCATCACGTCGGATTACCTTCATCCTTCTCTTCCCATATATATATATATATATATATATATATATATATATATATATATATATATATATATATATATATATATATATATATATATCGTTACACATATAGTTATATACATAGTTTTATATGCATATATATTTATATATATACACATGAAAAGTTATATATATATATAAATATATATATATATATAGTTATATAATATATAAATCTATATGAGAAATACATAAATAGAATATTGACAAAAGACAAAGAAATATATGAAGACAATAGACAGAATTTAAAAATTAAAATTAAACCTTGAATATTAAAATTAAAATTAAATTACATATAACCATTATATATATATATATATACATATATATATATATATATATATATATATATATATATATATATATATATATATATAGAGAGAGAGAGAGAGAGAGAGAGAGAGAGAGAGAGAGAAAAAAATCAAGATGAAGAAAAAAAATGTTTTTATTTTTTATTTTGATTTAATAAAAAATATCTGAATCTAACAAATGGTTTCTAATGAAGGCATTTTGCCTCTATCTTTATGTTTAAAATTCAAAAGATGCTTAAAAAATGAACTTTCCCAAATATATATATATATATATATATATATATATATATATATATATATATATATGTGTGTGTGTGTGTGTGTGTGTGTGTAGGAAAAATTAATGCCAGTTGGATAATTGACAGGCGGAAAGATTGCCAGTTCTTTAGGTTCTATCCAAAGGTTTTGTAATATATTTATTTATTTGTGCTTTTATTAACTAAACTGATGTTCAGCATTATTTCGCTGATAAAAAGAATTAAATTCTTTGAATTTAAAAGCATAAATAGGTTATTTACTAAATTATATTTAAAATAAGGGTTTAAAAATTAATTTTGTTTACGCTATTTTTTATTTTAATAAATATTCGAATGTTCATAAATAAATGTACACAGTATTAATTCAATATGTAAGTCACATAGTCGCGAAAAATATACAGACACACGTGAAGTTTTCTTATAATTCTATCAATATAGATTACATTGTTCGTTTATTACGAAATTTATGAATATCAACTTAAAAGTCAGACCACGCAATACAACTAAACATCGAGTCTGACACTTTAGTCATGTGACGCAATTATCTTTACAAACGAATGTCGACTAATTACATATTCTGAAACAATTTTTGAACGAATATAATCATTGACCCTGAACTCATTAGCATATGCTAATATTTCAGACAATTAACGATGCGAAGTCAGTTTTTCTACTGAAAATCAGATAAGACGACTCATGCATATACATGCATCTTATCAGCGATGGGTGATTAGCATTACAGACAAAGCTGATTACTGGGTGAGAAGAACCACGGTCGTCGTAAAGGAGGCCAGAGCACTGGAAAATGACGTCATGCTCTAAAGTAACAAACGTATATTACGATGGCCGTGGAAGAACGCGTTATCTCTGCAATTCTCTTTCTCTGTCCCTTTCTGACAATCGTTATATTCAGCAGGAAGAACTCTTGGATTAGAATTCCCGTGTATTTGCTATGTTTGTAGAGTTGTCTTCTGCAAGACTTAGGCTTACATTTGTGGACAAGACGTATCGAAAATGACCAAACAGGGTTTTGATTGACTTTTACTAAGGGTAAACAAAATGAAATGTCTTGGAAGCTATTATGATGAATATATCGGCCGATATCTGTATTATCAAATATATTTGTGAGAGTATATAAAATAAATAAACCCACAAGATCCGATGCCTGTACAGAGTCCAGGGGACCCACGGCCACATCAAAGGAGTTTTTTCATTTTTGTTTTTATCCATTAGTCATTATTATTGATTTTTTAAATGGAAATCGCTCCAGACAAGGCATGAAACCACTTGATGTAAGGAGCTAAAAAATTTAAAAAATCCTACTTCAAGGTCAATCAATAGCCAACGATAAGTGTTATATGGATATATTTTGACCCAGAAAACAGCAATTATCCCCATTTTGTCAGAAACATCGCTCATGAAATGTGAGGACTAAATGACAAAATAAGAGAAACGAGAGCTATGATGATGTCGAAAATAAACCCAAGGTACACGATTAAAACTGATCTTCTACATTTTTTAATGATGTGGATTTCATCCTTGGATATGTCGGTATATATCTCGGCGCACTCTATTATAATGAATAGTTTTATGGTCTGAACTTGTCTATATTTAAATGTTAGTTTTTACGAGGGACAGACAAATTCAAACTTGTAAAAAGTGTTAGCCATAGTGAGGAATAGATGGTACCGCCATTAGGGTAAATTATGTAGTCCACCCCTATCTCTGTCCGACACTGCAAGAACAGTATTTGTAATAGCGTACAATTAAAAAAAAACTATATCTGTGGTATCAATGTCTGTGTGTGTGTATGATCTACTAGCAGGGATACTCGGTGTTACCCGGGATCATTAAAACAAAATAAAAGAGTTAAAACGTGTAACATCTTTCTTTACCCCCTCTCTTTCGCTCCCTTTCTCTCTCTCTCAATTTCTCCTTTTCTATCTGTCTCTTATCCATCCGGTTCAAGACAATTAACAGGAGGATGTTTTTGGAATTTCGTCTCTGGTTAGCCCAAGTAACTGAATTGGTTACTCGTCTGGTCCTACGTTATGTGGTCAAGAACTGGGTGATCATTTTTCTGTTATATTTATATAGTAAAGTGAACACTCTAAAGTTTCAAATATTTTCTGTGTTATTTTTAAAAAAAATACCTAGGTATTTCCATGGTGTTGACGTGTAATCGCAAAAAAAAAAAAATGGTGTCATTTTTATTTTGTCACTGACAGCGTGTGGACAAAGGGTAACATTTTACTAAAATCCCTATTTTCTATGTAAAAAATAGTGGACACTAAGTTGTATATTAGGGAATTAGTGATGACAATTACATCGGCTATAAAGTATGTGTATATTTTACAATATAAGTGTAATCGCGTGTAAAACTGATACACCTCGCTCTTTAAAAGATTCAGCTCGATGATTGTCAATCAGTAACAGAGCATATATAAGTCGATGTTTAAAATAAATAAATAAAATAAAATAAAATAAAATTAAAACATGGTTATTCGAATATAAAATGAACCTGACTTATATATATATATATATATATATATATATATATATATATATATATATATATATATATATATGCAAACATTGTTAAAAATAACAGAATACGTCTGTTTAATTATACTTTTTTATTTTTTCAATTTTTCTGATTGTCTTTTTTGTATTAAAATAATAATAAAAAATAAATGGTCCATAGGTTCACGAAATTTTTCGATTCTTCGTTGAATCCTCCTCAGATATCAAAAGCAAATGAACAAAAAAGCTAGAGAAAGAAGAACCTTTTAAAAAGACGGAGGAGAAACGCGCAGAGAACGTTTTTCGCATTGTTCCAGTAAGTCGTTGACGATTTAAATTCAGCAACGTTGGATGGCATCACAGAACAAAATCGCATTACGTTAAGCATTTTAAAATGTTACCACTGGTTTCATATGTGATGTTGTTAATTTTTGGTTGTGTTTTTATGTAAATAGCTTCCAGTAGTTTTTAGTTTTTAAAATTGCTTTCGGAATGTATAAGTTTAGTGTTATTAACTAGAATTTGTCTTAAATCAGAGGGAGGGCAGTTATGCTTTTGTAGATGTTGGTAAATTGGGCTAGAGTTTACAAGATGCATGGTGAGGCGGCGGGATAGGGTAGTGCTTGTAAAACCAATGTAGCTATTAGCTTTATTATTATTATGTGGGTTACCTTCTCCTAAAGGACATTTAAACTTATAAATCACATTGGTCCTTTCTAGTGGTTTTTGAGTTGGGGAGGAGCTGTGTTTTACTACAAAGTTTTCGGTTTAAAATGTTTTATAGTAAATAATGAGTCTAATTTTATTGTTATTGTAAATTGGGGATATGTATCTGTGTATAATCTTTTTCATGGTGTTTTCTAATCTGAAGTTTGGTTGCATTTGATTACAATAGTATATGTTAATATTGTTCGAGTTGTGATGTTGAATATTATTATTGGTACTGGTATTTTTTAAGTTTCGAATCATTAATTTTATTTGTTCATCAACGATATAATTAGGGAATTCATTGTCAATAAGTAATTGTTTTATATGTATAGTATTTTATATGAATAGTATTTTTTTAGAGGATAAGATTAATTTGGTACGGTTTAATAGATTTTTAACAATAGCTATTTTGTAGCGATAGGGACACTCGCTCTTGAAATTTAAAAGACTAGAATTTAAGCTGGTTGTTTCTTTATAAGTGGAAGTGCTAAACGATTTATTAGAGGCGTCAATAAGAACATCTGGGAATGAGATTTTATTATTTACGTTCAGTTCTATGGTGAACAGAGTTTTTCTGGAAAAGGTATTGAAGTTTGTGTATTTGTTCATTGTTATCAGCTAGAATAAGAATAGCGTACGCAAATAAGTTTTTTTTAATGTTATTAAATATTTTGTTTTCTAGGTTTGAGATATAGAATTCGCTAAGAATCGGACGAGAACCGAACCCATTGAAACTCCGTCAATTTGAGTGTAAATGTTTCCCTTGAAGTCATAAAAAGCTACTTCGGTGGTGCAGATTGATAGTAAATTTTATAGAAATTTTAAAATTAATTTTAAACGGAGGGAAAGACGGGTTAATGTATATATTATTGATGATTATGTTTAGTGTTTCCTTTACAGGTATATTGGTGAATAGGCTTTCTACGTATAGAGGGGCAACGATTTTACTATCCGGTTGTTTGCTTTGTAAAATTTGTAATAGTTCTTGTGTGGATGTAACACTATATTTTCTAGGTAGATACGGGTTGATAAGTTCATTTAAGGTCTTTGTTAAAGAATATATAGGAATAGTAATTTGGGATATGATAGGTCGGAGAGGGGAATTAGGTTCATGTATCTTTACTGTTCCGTATAAATATCCAGTTTTGTAATCGCCAATTATTTTGGGAAGTTGATAATTATCAATTTGAGCATTGTTAGCAGTGATAAGTCTGTTAACTTGTGTCTTTAATATGTTGGTAGGATTGTTGTTAATTCTTTTGAATTTAGTGCGGTCATCAAGAATTGTTTGAAGTCTAGTGTAATAGTCTGATTAATTAAGTACCACAAATATGTTTGTTTTGTCGACTTTTTTCATAATAATATTTAGATGATTGCGGAGTTCATTAGGGGCTTATATATATATATATATATATATATATATATATATATATATATATATATATATATATATATATATATATATATATAAATATATACATATATACATATATATATATATATATATATATAGAGAGAGAGAGAGAGAGAGAGAGAGAGGGAGAGAGAGATAGAGAGAGAGAGAGAGGGAGAGAGAGATAGATAGAGAGAGGAGAATAGAGAAAGATAGAGATGAAAGATGAGAATAAAAAATTGTAAAGATACAATATTTATTAGTCCACCCTGACTCTACGCTCTCATCTCAACATAAGACTCTTTACCTTTTGATGTTTATTTTGTTTTATTTTATGTAAACATTTTCAAAGTTAAATGTTGCCGATAATATTTACAATTACATTGTCGGGTTTTCTCTATCCTCTGATGAAAAGAGTTTATCTTTGAAAATCCATGGATTAAGCAATATGAAGCTCATTGCTCTGAACTTTTGATGTTCTAATAAATATTGTATCATTACAATTTTTTATTGTCATCTATCATCTCTAGAATTCATTGCTCTATTCAATATATTGAGCTTTATATTATCACGATAGATTATTATTAAACGATAATTCAATTATCTTTAATTTAATTCAACATTTAAATATTATATATATATATATATATATATATATATATATATATATTTATATATATACGTATCAGAAAAAATGTGAACTATTGGATCCGCATTTAACGCTGGTTGTTTTCAAAGTCAGTTAAATATATAACAAAAAGACATAAAAAAAATAGCTTCTAATATTTCTCTTCTTTTCTTTGCCACTACGATTTGTATTATATTACTACCTGTGGTGATATTCTCTTTTGTTTATAATTGACTATTTATTTAAAAAATATTTCCCTTCTTTTTTATCATCGTCTGTATATAAACACACAATGTTTGCGTGTGTGTATCTGTGTGTGTATGTGTCTATGAGAGAGTGAAGAAGATTAAAAAATAAAAGCATTGGTCACATAATATACATTGAGAGAGATTGAAAGTGATAAATAGGAAGATAGTAAGAGATGTAACTTGATGCGTTATTTTCAATGAGGAATATGTTAGCATGTATTTTGCATGATTAAATATAGAGGAAGACACTTATAAGGAAATAAACGCAGATTAACTTAGTTTTAGTACACACACACACATATATATATATATATGAAAATCCATTGTTAACAAAAAAATAGGATAGGTATAGGAGCGTCACCAACAAAGCCTTTGTTCGCAGGAAGCCCAACGATTGGCTGAGGGAACAACAAAGAATCTGATTGGTTAACTAGCAAGCCATGTATATAAAAACACCTTACAAAAATAACTCCATGCATTTAGCCTGACGACTCCCCCGGGGAGGAAACACGGGAGCCTTTGTGTAGCTTGATTGCCATATATATTTTCATTGCTTACTACCTAGCTCTACTTACGTATCGAGCACTGTTGAAGTAAATACTGAAAACTGATACATAAAAAATTATATCCTCTTATATTTTATGTGGATACATGAAATACTAATATATATATATATATATATATATATATATATATATATATATATATATATATATATATATATATAGCAATAGATGAAGTGAAAGAATAGAATAAGGTGCGAATCAAATGTTATTACAGTTCAATGTTCAAGCAAAGTCCTTAACTCATGAGTTTTCAAAGAAAATCTTCTCATCAGAGGACCATTACCGCAATGACATTACTGCAGGTAATAAAAATTAAACTTTGAAAATATATAAAAAATATATATAAGAATACATAAAGGTATATAAAACATCAAATATATCGGCCCAAAGCATACTTTTTTGTAAACCTATACAGTTCATCCACGTCAACAAGCTTAAAATAGCTCCAGGCAAGATATCAAAGAGGTTGACTAAGAAATAATCCAAATGATGAATATTCGCACCTTATTCTATTCTTTCACTTTATCTACTGCTATTAATGCTCTATCCAGTATATTGAGCTTTATTTTTATCCGGATGTTCACTCATTAAATATATTAGTTGCCTCTTATATCTTTTGTTGTATTAACCTTATATATATATATATATATATATATATATATATATATATATATATATATATATATATATATATATATATATATATCCAGCATCTTCTCTTGCATGCAAGTATTGTTGAATATAAGAGATAACTCATGTCTAGATATCCTTTGGTAGATCCTTTCAATAGTCCGAATCAGGATCTTAGTTTTGACTACCACGACTTTGTCGAGAAGATTGACGATGCATTTGTCTGATACTAGCGCCATGGCACAACACTTAACTAACGACCACTCCTGCCACCGATCGGAATTCAGAAAACTTTTAGTAGAAGATACCAAAATCTTAGAATATAGTACTAACAAACAAAAACTCCATATATTAGAAGCCCTATATATAGAAACCAAAAAAAAAAAAAAACTAATTAATAGAATTAACTTTAATATCAGTAATAATATTCTAAAATGTCTATAGCTCTAAATATAGTTTCGTACTTAGTACATAATTCCCGCCAAAACCTTCTATAACACTAACACATGGACTGTACCTGATTAACCTCATTCCACTGAAGATGGACCCGGATGGGTCTGAAAGTACTTGGGAGACTAATCCAAACTATGGCAAATTCATCAGCCAATTCCCCTCAGAAACTAAGATCCTGATTCGAACTATTGAAAGGATCTACCAAATGATATCTAGACATGAGTTGTCTCTTATATTCAACAAGAATATTTTTAAATCTAATAGATAAACATTTTAAAACGACTAATCCTTTAAGTAAAATTTTCAATAGGATAACTGTAAAAATTAGTTATTCTTGCACCCAAAATATGGAGAGCATTATTAATACACATAATAAAAAAATATTGAGCACACCGAGTAAGAAAACCAAAACAGAGGGAAAAAATGTAATTGTCAGATTAAGAATAACTGCCCACTTAAAGGAAACTGTAACGTCGAAAGCGTTGTATATAAGGCTACGATTTATCCTAAAGAGAATACTAATAATAAGAAAATATACATAGGAATATCCGCCGGGAAGTGGAAACAACGATTCTACGTACACAAACACTCATTTTTAAACCCGGGAGTCACCAATAAAACAGAATTAACAAAACACTGGTGGTTTTTAAAAAACAACAATTTGACACCAACTGTTTCGTGGTCCATACTATGTCATTCGAACACTCCGAAGGGATTCAGACATAGATGCAATTTGTGCCTGGAGGAAAAAATTAGAATACTAAAATACGAAGATAATAACATTTTAAATAGACGAGATGAATTGGTGGCTAAATGTAGACACAGGCACAGGTTTTAAATCAATAGCACGTTATCTAGTTCTTTGTAAATAACAATTCTTTTAAAGTATAGTTACAATAAGAGTTATAACTATAAAAATAAATGTTAACAAATTAGTAAGTTTTTTTTTCTTAACCAATTTAGTAAAACACTAGTTTGTAAATAAATCGTGCTTAAATGTCGCCAAACTTTAATTCCGTATTGACGTTATAACCAATTAAGTTTCTTATAATTTCTTATATAAATCGAAATCTTCGTTCTGAATTTTCGTCTTTTAATTTTTAATATTTAATCGTAAATAATTAATCGTGAACGCTCGAATCTTTTTCAAATTGTAAATAAACCGTTTTTAAATGACGCTAAACTTTAATTCCGTAGTGTAAATCATCTTGAATCTTGACGCTATACCAATTAAGTTTTTAATATGTTCTAATCTAAACCGAAATCTTCGTCCCACATTTTCGTCTTTTAATTTTTAATCGTAAATAATTAAGCGTAGTTTTTAATCGTGAACGCTCGAATCTTTCATCATATATTTTTACCCATTCACATTCGAAATTTTAAATGAGATAATTTATTTATTTAAATAGTAAAAACGAATTCTCTTATATATATTTTTATATTCCTGCATATGTAAAAAAAAAAAAAATATAGTCAAATTAATCTTTCACTTCTGTCACCCCTCCTCGATTATTTTAACATTTACCTCTTTTTTACATCGACCAACCCAAAAAAGTGAATTTATCTTTTTAAGACGATTATCAATTTCTCTCATTATTTGGTTTTTTGACGTGGTTGTTTATACATCTGAGGTGACCTAATTAAGGGGTCGAAATAAGTTATAATGTATACAACCTTAATGTGTGTATAGTTTTTCTTTTTTTATAATTATATATATATATATATATATATATATATATATATATATATGTGTGTGTGTGTGTGTGTGTGTGTGTTATGCCAGATATATGATTCTCATGAACGAAGAAAAACATAAAGCAAATGTTTTATTCGAGAAAATTAACATTAAAACCAAACCAATGTTTTTTCTCCTGTTCTTCATGTACATATTTTCAGTATTTTAATCACATCTAGAAAAATGTCGGTTTTCTAGGAGATCTATGAAATTACTATCCCTTCAACGTGGAAAATGTAGTGTTATTTTGGGGGGAGAGAACAAATGGTTGGAAATACAGCGATAAAATGACACATTTTGGCCCAAATCCAATTTCCAGTAAGTTACCGAGTTTCATAATGAAAAGCAAAACTAGAGCAGACCTTTTGTAAACGTGCGCTCGATCGATTTCTATTGATTTTGAATATATCGATTGAATTATTTGTCTTTTTCTCTCTCCACAATAACTCATTTAATATTCCTGTATTTATCAACTTTCAAAGACGGATTTCACATTAATTAAATGTGTAACAGGAAGGTCACATTGAACCTACAAAACCGTTAAAATGTATGACTCGATTCTAAAGGCCTAAAGTTGTAATGCAGAAACGCCTTTCCACAAGCACGCTCTTTATATTTTCAATCTCTTATTTCAAAATAGAAAATTTGATTGAAATTATGATAACAAAAATTTCAAACTAAATAATATTGATATATCATATACTAGCTGTACCGACTCAGCATTGTCCGGTAATGTATTTTAGTTGCCATTTCATTGGCTTTTTTTTGGGGGGGGAGGGGGGGGAATTATTTGTAAATTTTATTTTTGGCTCCAAATAAAGAGAAGACATTTTTGGGGATGTATACAGAGAAACGCGCCTCCTCCCCCATTTTCTTTTTTTTTAAACATTACTTCTACCCGCGTTGCCTGGTATGTATTTCATAAATTATTATATTTTTTACATTCGATTCACATTTTCTTTTCAGGATAATTCATTTTGATCTTTTACCAATCATCGGTCGTTGTTATTAAAATTATTTAATGCTTCGGCATAACTTTGTCACTAAATCCAAACTTACTGCGTATAATATCAGTTAAAAAACAGTATCGTCGTGTGAACATTATAAACACTATGAATACTATATTCATATGTTACTAACGTTTGCTATTGTTTAATATATACTTAATTATCTTTCTTAGTGAATAGTTATTTATACATATTGATATGAATGAATAAATGCGAATTCTTTTTTTTATTTATCACAACTATATTACCATCCGAACGAGTTACTCTAATTTAAATCAATAATACGTAATACTCTTTTGAAATACTGTACATATAGTAACAAACAAAATAAATAAAACGGTCTTTTTTAACGTCTGCTCTGAATATTTGCCTATTTTACAATATTTGTTTCTTTTCGGTTTATTCATTTATTTATTTTTACTTTTCAAAATAGAATTTAAAAGTAGTATATGTTCTGATACCATACTATATATATATTTTTCTGTCCTAAGTAAGTGAAAACATCCTTCTAGACTGCGGCAATTGTAGTATTAGAGCGTTGCTCCTGGCCTTAGTAGGGCTATTTTTAGACGGCAGTTGCGTTTTTGCGGTTTGCCAAGAACCAGGCCAAGAACCGCGTTGACACTTGAAATAATATTGTTATAACATTTATTTCTCCTGTACTAACCAAGGACAGGAAATATAAAGTATAGTACCAGAAAAGAAAGCAAGGAAATTCCCAGATTTTTACACTTTTATTGTCATTAAGGGTATGACTACATATCAACCAAAGCATTTCATTATCACATCACTACAGTATAAATCTCTATGCATGAGTGAATGAAGTGTGTGAGGTGCGCTGAAGAAAAATTCCTACCAGTAAAATACATAACCCTGTTGTGCTCGCATACCCTTAATTACAATAAAAGTGTAAAAATTTGGGAATTTACTTTGCTTTTGTACATTTAGTGTATATGAATTTTCATCTTAACCCTATAAAGGGCATATGATTTCAGTATACTGGCATTTATCATGGAATTATAAATAGGATCCGTTGTAATATATTGAATGTCGGGTATGTTAGCTAGTTTTTAATGATGTTTTATTGTAATTTTACTATTTGTCAAGCGCAATCTGTTTCGCAGAGCTAAAGGATAGATCACTCATAGACGTGGGGATATAGATTAAAAACGGTAACCGGAAGAGGAATGATGTAATCAGAGAATATATTGTTAGAAAATAGACCAATTCACGACGTAAAGCGTAGTCGACCATGCATGAAAATGAGCTCTTAGGCCAGAACAAATAATGATCTACCGCCCTCCCCCTCGTTGTGCTTACTGTGTGTGTATCATCAGATGAAATACCACTGTACAACTACTAAAATTAATGGAGTTGATTTTCTTTTCACGCATGGTTGAGCGTCGCAATTTTCCAGTTCACATCTCATAGTCTTCAAGGTATTCAAAGAACACTGAGCTGCAGCTAAGATTTCCGATTTTTTTAAAGCCGGCGCGGCTCATCATTACGCAGGTCACTTTTTTTTCAATAATCCAGCGCTTCCGAGTCGTTCCTGGTTTCCACTTCAAACCAACTAATAGTATCCCGAAATAGCTACACATGTTTTTTTTTTTAACATAGTTCACCCCAAACAAGGCAGGCCGCCACTGTAGACGTAAGGGGCTACTAAGGGGAGAAGGTTGGGGGGGGGCAACCTAAATTGGGATCTGCGCAGCGAGATGTCTGTTTACATTAGTTTTAAATTTCTGCATGTCAGTACTGTCGGAGAAACAGGGGCAGGGAGGGAGTTCCAGAGGCCAGCAGCACGAGGAAAGAAGCTATTTGAGTAGAAGGCTCTCCGGCATCTGGAGACCTCCACAGTGAATGAATGGGATTTAGTTGATTGTCGAGTTGGTCTAGTGAATTTTCGTCGAGGGGGCACCAGAGTAGCCAATTCATCGGAGCATAATCCATTGAAGTATTTGTAAAACAAGCACAAGGATGTAACATTGCGACGATGGGACAGAGACTGGAGCTTGGTTGGCAGTGAGGGACCTATTAGGTTGGCGACTCTTTTTTGGACCTTGTCAAGGTGGGAGAGACTAGTAGATGATGCACCAGCCCAGATGTGGCAACAATACTCCATGCATGGCGGATGGTGGTTTTGTAGAGATACAGGATAATGTCAGGTGTGAGGAGTTTACTAGCACGGTAGAGGGAGCCAACCTTCTTTGCGGCAGCCTTGGCAATCTCTTTACTGCTATTAAATACTTCAAATGGTTCTGAAATGAAAGAATATCAAAATATTATCAAATTTGTCCCGAACACATCTATAATATCGTACTTGCATATATGTTGTATAGGCACATATTCGTGAACTTACACGGAACATATTTGCACACACAATATTTTAAGACTTAACACGCACTACTCTGTAGGTTTCATTATTATGTTATTACTAAAGGCTGTTCTGAACACTTAGCTATGGTTTTCGTAAAAAATCCACTTTTCATCGCCGAGTTCAAATATGCCTCGTTTCTGTGTTGAACAGGAAGAGGAAACATTCGTGTTTCCAGTGGTTTTCAACCTGAAGGCATTGTGTAACCGAATCGAGAGTTAATGGTTTCGCTGACATCAGAAACCAGATACTGCCTGAAATGTGGCCGCGTTTTGTGTGTTCGTGTGTGTGTGTGAGGTTTGTTAAGTGAGTTCCCATATTTAGATCGTTTCTAAGGTAACGACAGCATGAGAATTCGAAGCAGAAAGGAGACTAATGACTTAGCCCCCCCCCCTTAGCTACACTGATGTCACATGCGCATAACCGAATCCCTAATCAGTATCAAACAATGTCAGTATATTTGATCTGGCTCAGTCGAATCATTCCAATTCATAAAAGACACGTGTTGTTTTAGACGTCCTCTTTTTACATTCTTTTCCCTTTCTTATGTCGTAATACTCGCGAAATTATTGTTTTACTTTTTCAATTAAAACCTCCATACGTGACTTGAACTATTTTTTTTAAAACGATTTTTACATATTTTGTCACTATTTACCTGCCTCTCCACGAGGGCAGAGTAAGACACAATGTCGGTTTATAATGTGGGAAAATCAAGCTCCCCGATTGGAGGAGAACTCAACATTTCTTTATATTAGAAAAATTTCTTCTTCAGATACTACACTTTGCATTGTTAATTTGCTATACGGTAAACAATTTTACACAAGGTAGCAAATTAGGCACAAGACCATCAAAATGGGGGCGTTGGTCCTCCTTGGTCCAAAAATATATAAAAATGTCTATCCTACTGTTAATTAGAATCATTTCAGTCATCACAATACCACAATTACTCTCGGGGCCATCCTACTTTAAATATCTCCAAATTGTTGAAAATTTTTATTTTTCATAAATATATTTACGTACAGAAATTCATTGGAGTGAAATGGGAGGTGGGGAAAGAACAACAAACAAAAATCAGTTAGTAAGACCTTCTCAACATTTTCTGAATGATAGACCTCCCACTGTTTTCCGGTTTGTTCAGAACCGAAAAAAAAAACAGATCAGTCTCTAAATGGGAGTTGTATCTAAGTGGAGGAAACACGAAGGATGGAGTTTGGAGAATGGATGGTGTCCTTCCAAGGTAAATACAATTTGGGAGAGGCTTAGGACAAAAAATTGAAAGTGGGGAGTTGGCATCTTGGAGGATTTTTATTACCATGGGTGGAGGGGGGGGGGTTAACTCGTTTGTTCGACTACACACGTTGATCCTAGCTCAAAGGCCGACGAATTGTGTCACTAATAATAATTCAATTTAATTTTAGACTTCAATTCCGCTCGAGTGTTGTCGTGCCTCAGTTAGACTCATTGGTTCAAGTATTGGTGTTTAATATTCTTTTGTAATAATATATTTTTAAAGTTTCCGCTGATAAATAATGTAGACAACTCTTTTCACATGTTAAACCTGTTGAAAGACGTTATTAGGTATGATTGACATGGTATTACCATGAGATCAGGTTTAAACATACGAATAGGCTATATTGCCGGTCCCGGCAAAATAACGATTCCTGCGTTATTTTGCCGTGACCGGCAATATAACGATTCCTGCGTTATTTTGCCGTGACCGGCAATATAACGATTCCTGCGTTATTTTGCCGGTTCATGTATATTTAACTAAATTGTTAAACATACAGTGACGCCCGGCACAATAATGAGCCTTACGTTATTTTGCCAGCTCGTGTTTATTTAACTATAAATTACTTTTTTTTTTATTATTTAAATTATTTTTTTTGTATTATTTAAAACTTTATCAAACGAAATTTTATTTATAATTTAAAACTTTGCCTGATTGATTTTTTTTGTTTGTTTTTAATTAATCTTTGCCTGATTGATTTTTTTGTATAATTTAAAACTTTATTAAGCGACAATATATTTTAAAATAACGATAAAATTAATTTTTACTTCCGGTTGATTCGATTAGGAGTGAACTCTTCAAAATTACGACTTATTTTATGATTTCATTGAAAGAACATTTTAAAATAGAAACTGTTTAAATCCAGTGATTTTCTGTATATTTTAACATTATCGAAGTTTTTCTTCATAAAGTAAAGTAAAGCACATTTTTAACAAGTAAATGTTACCAAAGGCAACATAAATTATTCTTCTACCTGTATAAGTTTATTTGTTTATTTGATTGTTTATTTTTATAAAAAAAAATCATTTATCAAAATAAATAATAAAATAAACAAATAAACTTATACAGGTAGGTAGAATAATAATTTATGTTGCCTTTGGTAACATTTATTTGTTGCTTATTTTTTTCTTTATATATAACTTATATATAACTTAAGGAAAATTTCAATTACTTAAATCGAGAGCAGACTTAGTAATGTTGGGAAAATTCATCAACATTAATTCTATTATGAAAAGTAAGCAGATATTTCTTTAACCGACACAATAGGGCAGGTCGATTTTTTTTTTATTTCTTTAACCGACACAACTGATGATGAAAACAAATTGTTTTTAAATATTTGCCCTTATTTATTTAATTACCTTTTCTTTCGCAAGGCCATAACAATTAGGTTTTTAAAAATAATGAACCGGCATAATAACGATCCCTTTACATTAGTAAATAATTATTGTACCGGGCGTCACTGTATGTTTAACAATTTAGTTAAATATACATGAACCGGCAAAATAACGCAGGAATCGTTATTTTGCCGGGACCGGCAATATAGCCTCTTCCTTAAACATATGTGATAACATTCACTTGCCCCCCCCCCCCCACCAGGGCTCGCGTTGGTTTATCACATTAAATACCATTCAATAATAATAACAGTATGTAAATACTTATACACTTCAGAGAAATGTATTTGATCGAACCTTCATGAGAGAAGAACGCGTCCAATAATCAGTCAAATCCGAAAACGAAGTCCAAATACTGTCATTAGAATAAAGGCCAACGAAAAAGGAGCACACACAAAGTAAAGTTTTAATGTGCGAAGAGACGCTGTTGATGAAATATTATGAAAGAAGGAAAGAAAGAAAAAGGGAAGTAAAAGAAGGAGAAATATTTAATGTAAATAGTGTTGGGATATCAAAAGTCTTTAAGCAGCCTCAAATCAAAATTAGAGCCCCTTTGTCTGTCTTATGCTGATGTAGATAGATTCCAAGATGTCGAGATGAAAGCAGGAACAAATTTTAATTTTAATTATTTTAACACAATTGTCTGTGTAGTTAGATGAATTGTTTTATTACATAAGTAGTTTTTGAAGAGTTCTGAAAATAATACAATTCATATACAAATAAAGAACCTGCTACACATATTTCACTAATTTTATTTATCTTTTAAATTTTACGAAAAACTTCGCAGTGTAGTGAATCTTCTTTATAAAATTAGATCTGGCACAAGGTCAAAATCGGGTGGGGTGGATGATGTTCGACTGTTGTCCTCTAGGTATATTCTCTAAACTAATTTCAGTCACCAAAATACCACATTCACTCTAAGGATAAAACCTACTTAACATTATCTCCAATGGTTTTACGTTTTTCAATTTTTTTATTACACTGTGATATTTTCGACTATTCTTTCATTGAGCGACTTTTCCTTACGAGGAAGTGATTTCAAAATAATTATGGCCATTCAACTTAATAAAGTAATAAAAAGAGGGTTTAGACGTGATTAAAAAAACTAAACAATTCCAAGATTTTTATTTTGAAAAAAAAAAAATTGGTATTTCATTTATTAAGTTGTCTAGAGATGAGCCGTCTTTTTCATTCTGGGCCTCCATACCTGATGATCGTCATTAGTTGTCGAATAGTGATGGGTGATTAAAGACTGAACCGCTGGAAAGCTAAAATTAAATCCCTCTAAGAAAACTCTTTCTACCTGATTAGAATACATAAGGCTCCATGCTTTTAGTATTTTGACAGATCGCCTTTTATTTAGGGTCTCATGTACGAGGGGAAGAAAACATTTGAAACTATATGTTCTGATCTACGCACTCATACTAATTTGTGTCTGTCCGGCTCCTAGAAACACACTGAATTATCATTTAATAAAGCTTCTCTTCATTTTTTCAGACGTAATTTCTCATCCTGTTCTGCTTTCTATCTTTTCTTATTCCAACGTGTGTCTGTTTTGACCTCTGGCCACGCTAGACAATTGTGTCCTTGAAAGTTCGCAATACAGGCGAACGAAAAATAGTCGTTATTCAAAACTAGCTAACGTACCCACCTCAACACATAACAATCATTTCTTTCTGTTTTGATAACTAGAACTGCTGTCTGGATACTTTTTGAATATCGCCGGGAATATGAAATCGGCCATGTCGAGTTCAAATCCAGAAATGACATTTTTAATAAATAGTATATCAATTATTAAACAACTTTTTTGCAAACAATAATTACTGAAATAAATTAAGTACTTTCGCTTTTCATTTCGTCCCTTACAGCTGAATATTTACAAAAATGGTTACAACAAACAATTTTGTTTGTTGTAACCATTTTTGTAAATATTCAGCATTAAGAGGCGAAATGAAAAGCGAAAGTACTTAATTTAATTCAGTAATTATTGTTTGCAAAAAAAGTTGTTTAATAATTGATATACTATTTATTTGTCGTTCGAGACAAAGGTTACTTCTTATTTTAGTCACTTAAATTATTTAGAATAAACTGAGTTTCTACTTGAAACCTTCTACAATAAAAAAAATAACATAAAAAACACAAAGAGTATTGATTTACTCCTCTCCAGGAGTTAGGCACAAGGCCAGTTTTTATCCTACTCCCATAAGTAAGATGTGACCCAAGGTCGGGTCGGGGAAGTGGGGTTTGAAAAGCCAGCGCCCGACAGGTGAGCACTCTGGCCATTTAAAAATTGCCTGGGCAGCCTCGTCGGCATTCCCCGGTAGGGGCGCCTCAGACAGTAAGCAATAAACTTACTCCTCCCCAAAGAGGGGAGGCAAAGCCTGGTAGGGTGGACCATCTAGAACTGCACAGGACAGACCCATAGACCGGCGTAAGTCAAGCCCCGAAAGACAAGACAATACCAGTATGGGGTGCAGTATCCATCGGAACAGATACTACACTTTGATCTTTGCCAAAAGGCCAAGAAACACAAAGAGTAAAACAAAAACTATTTCATGTAATTTTTTTTGGAGCATTTTGCTTCGTGTTTTTTTTTTTCAACTAAAATATTGTACAAAAAGTAACAATTGCAATGTGAGTGTTAGTAAATAAAGTAAAAAGTAATCCTCGCCTTAATGATAAGAAATCTGTGGCACCTCACGACATTTAAAAATGTACAGTATTGCTTAACCATGAAATAATCTTTATATTAGGCAACTATCATATGCACTATTTATGGGAAAAGGGTTACGTCACATAAGACAACGACGACATGATAACACTTCCAGGGATTTCCTCATTTTTCCATCCTCTCTTTATACATGAATAAAAAAATAATATTATTTTACTGTTTTTTTAGTAATAAATAAAATGGTTGTATTGCTATTAGTATTTATTAGTAGTATATTCATTTGTTGCTATGAGCAAAGATGATGGCGATTTTAATTTGCTGCCGATAAAAATATATTGCTTCTTTCTGAAATATATTCCGAGCAGGATAAAGTATATTTGCCAAGAAACTAAATCGAATTACACTTTATGGAACAACGGGTAAGAAAAGAAAAAAAAGGCTATTCAGAATAAAATATTGATTTTGTAGGAGAGAACGTATCGATGACGAAAGTCGAAAATCCGACTAACTTTATTATGTAGAAGAAAGATACAAACGTGGTCTCCACATAAAATATTATTAATGATTACGACTGAACTGACAGCGTCCATTTTGGGTACTATTTTGTCGATTTCTAGTGTCAGACTATAGACTAGGTAACTAAAATAGTTAACCTACTATTGCAAAATATACGCCTACAAAAATCATATAAAAGATCACAAAGCATCTGTGAATACATATTTGAAAATATTAAGACCTGAAAACATAAATAGTTTAACTAAAATGACTCGACTCGGAATTAAATGACTCGAAAATGATTGATATGCCGTAAACCAAAATAACCGACCAAGCAATGTTTCGAGGAGTAATAAATATTCAAAAATAAAAATTTGAAATAAAATTTAACGACGGTAGAAGCGAGCACATCAATACCGCTGGAGTGGGGATGGGGGGGGGGGAACGCCTACTTTTGAAATCATCCATTAAAAAAGCCAATCCATTTCAGTCGTTATTGCGTGGGCGGGTGATATATATCGACACGGGTGGAGGGTTATTGGAGGGGAGTGAGGTGGAATTATTTTTATTTACTTTTTCGGTTTTCGTTTTGCACGTAAAATAAAAAAAAGTCAAACTATTTTATTATCAAAGAAGAAATAAAGAATAAAAAAAGAAAAAAACGTAGAAGGAGAAAGTGTTAAAATAAAGAGAGAAAGAAAGAAAGTAAAAATAGAGAAAGAAATACATGCGTGTGTGAGAACAAAGTACTAAAAATAATTTAGGAACGCGGAGAGACAGAAAGAGAAAGAGAGAGAGAAAGAGAAAAAGAGAAGGAGAGGAAGCCAAAGCGATAGTATGTATTAAGCACATACACGGGAGGGGGGGGGGCTGAGATGGGTCCAATAGATAACTTCATGGACTATGGAAACAACTATGCTAATGATATTAAATTACACAGGTGTAAGGCCAATTTTATAGCAACTGTTGCCACATGGGAGCTGGTGCACCAACCACTATCCTCTCTCTCTTGAGCAAGGTGCCTAAAAGAATTTCTTACCTAATTGATCCCGCATTGTCTGTCAAACTCCAGCCCCTGTTGCATCACCGCAGTGTTATACCCCTTTGTTTGTTCTACAAGTCCTCCCATGGAAAGTCCTCCAATGAAATTACTACACTTGTACCCTCTCAACGAAAATACCTCCGATCCACCCGACTAACAGCAAAATCCTACCCCTTCACTGTAGAATTCCCTCGATACCTGAAGATTTTCTATTCTAACATCTTCTTTCCCTGGACTGCTTGCATTCAGAATTCCCCCCTGCTTCCTGTTTCCCTGACTATACCAACATGCCAAAATTTAAATGTAATGTAAACAAACATCTTGCTGCCCAAATGCCAGCCAACTTACCCGTATACATCTGGCCCCTGCCACATTAGCCCCTTGCTTCAACGGCAATATGCTTTGTTTATGGCGAAGAAAAATAAAAAAAAATAAAAAAGATAAAAACTGATGAAATGGCACCACTTTTCTTTTTATCCCGGCAAAATTACGAGAGTGAACTTGATGATCCCTTTACCGCCAGCTGATCAACTTATTTCTCTGTGTGCAGCGCGCCATCAATATTTTTCGTTACATTGTACCTGCTGGTGGTAGACTCCGTTAATTTTGATGGTATATTTTATTTTGCTTAAATGATGCCTTAGTTATGGTTTCACGGGCCAATTCAAGTGGTAGCCGCGGTGTTAAACATAAACAATGGTCTATCTCTATCAACAATGTCATTCCATCATTTTTTTTACTACTTGTCAATAGAAAAAGATATGTATAAGAAAGCATCTATTTATTTTTTAAATAATAATAATAATACATTTATTTGTTTAAGCTCTCTCTCTCTCTTTCTATTTCTCTCTCTATTTCTCTCTTTTTACATTTCTCTCTCTCTCTTTCTGTAGGTAGTTCGTTTATTTTTATTTGTAACAAAGGCAGCTATGCGATTGGCTAATGAATATAAATTACTATCCATAGAAGAATAGCGGTGTTTAGCGTGCGCTTTCTTTGATTAAAGGATATATATGGCTGGACATAGTATATCATTGATGAAATAGATTGGAATTCTGTTCTCTATATCTGAATAACGCAAAATGAAAAATTCCATAATTGTGTGGGCAGGCAGAATCAAATATCGATTTGGCAGTTGAAATGCTATTTAGGTCTGATGTCGAGAATCTAACAAAATAACTTTATATGTTGGATTATTTCTTGATGCTTAAAATTTTAAGCATAAAATGATAATTGCGACTGAAGTAGTGACGTAAATTTTCGGTTACATACACATAATATCAATTATAATGACATGTACGCCGACGAGTGAGTGAATGGATGTATACATGCATACGTTAATGTGAGTGTATACATGCATACGTTCATGTGAGTGTATACATGCATACGTTCATGTGAGTGTATGCATGCATACGTTAATGTGAGTGTATACATGCATACGTTCATGTGAGTGTATACATGCATACGTTAATGTGAGTGTATACATGCATACGTTCATGTGAGTGTATATATGCATACGTTCATGTGAGTGTATACATGCATACGTTCATGTGAGTCTATACGTGCATACGTTCATGTGAGTGTATACATGCATACGTTCATGTGAGTGTATGCGTGCATACGTTAATGTGAGTGTATACATGCATACGTTAATGTGAGTGTATACATGCATACGTTCATGTGAGTGTATACATGCATACGTTCATGTGAGTCTATACGTGCATACGTTAATGTGAGTGTATACATGCATACGTTCATGTGAGTGTATACATGCATACGTTCATGTGAGTGTATACATGCATACGTCTATGTGAGTGTATACATGCATACGTTCATGTGAATCTATACGTGCATACGTTAATGTGAGTGTATACATGCATACGTTCATGTGAGTGTATACATGCATACGTTCATGTGAGTGTATACATGCATACGTTCATGTGAGTGTATACATGCATACGTTAATATTTACTCCCTCATACATTCATATCAGTGCGTGAGTGGGCGCATGCGCATGATGTCAGCAAATTTAAAAACTGAAAAAAAAAAGATGAAAGTCGACAAAAACGTAGATTCAAGCGATTGAGAAATTTTCCGAAATTGTAGTTTTTATTGAATTTTTTTTTTCCATTACCATTGAATGATTTGTCATCTATTGATATGACCTTCACCCCTCTCTCTCTCTCTCTCTCTCTCTGTTTTTATGTCTTTCTTTCTCCCTCTCTCTCTTCTCGTCGCCTACTTCATTCCCCTTTTAACTGTAAATGCGTTCGCGCGTTGCACAATCATTCTGGTCAGAGAACTATTTAACACATGCAAGTATTATTGTTCAAAACTAGCTGTACCTCACCGATTTTGCTCGGCAACATTTTTTTTGTGCCCAGGAGTATTATATATATACTAGTGTACACCGTCCGTGAAGAATAATGGAAAAAGATTATGGTTCATCAGTGTTCGCATTAATATTCATGTACCATAATAGAATTACGTCACTAATTTAATTTTTCATACATGAATTATTATTATAATTTCTGATGACCTAAAGAAGAAAAAAACATTCACCGTTGAGATTTTATTTAAAGTGGAGGATATCTTTCCGAATTCATTTCAGGCGATGGAGTTGTTTGACTTGCAATTTGCTTTCTCGATTCCCCTCGCCGCGTGAAATAGTTTCGTCCGGTGGTTTAAAAAAGGCACGTTTTGTTTACTCGTTATATGTATTTCGATACAAATAAATATACAAATAAATATACAAATAAATATACAAATAAATATATATTAGTATTTATTATAGAGTAGACGATTATCGATGCAAATAAATAACAAAACAAAAAGAAATTAAGTAAATAAATAAATAAATTTATTTCGGAATAAAATAGCGTGAAAACGGTAGAGATTGTGAAAAATGAATCCCCGCAGAAAATCGAGTTAAAATCCCAAAATAGGGCAAAACATGAACATTTTGGCATATATATATATATATATATATATATATATATATATATATATATATATATATATATATATATATATATATATAAATTTTTATTTATACAAACATTCTCAGGGGTCTTTGGTCTGAAGAGGTTCACTCTCTGCGAAGAGTACAACCGAAACATGTATGCACATATATAACCAATAATGTTTCTATAAATAAAAAATTATACTTATGAACAGCTCTACTTGTTATTGAGCACTTTTTATAAACACTGGAGTTTCAACGGATTTACATCTACGGAAACTAATACAATACATGTACTATATATATATATATATATATATATATATATATATATATATATATATATATATATATATATATATATATATATATATATATTGAAACTAAGTTAATCAAGGTTTATTTCCCTAAGGCTTTTTCCTATATATTTTAATCACACAAAATACATGTTAAAATATACACAAATGTTTATATTGATTTGTATTTTTCTTCCTCCTCCCACTGCGCAAGATGTGACACAAAGTCGGAAATTAGGTTAGAGCACTCTGGTCGAAATAATTGCATGAGAAGTCCCGTCAGCATTCCCCGCGAGGGGCGCCTCAGGCTATTAGCAATAAACTAACCGCTTTTCAAAGGGTGAGAAGGCAGAGTGAACTCCCTAGAACTACACAAGATCATATCTCAGACTGACAGCGAACAGGCCATCCGAATAAAAATGGCAGAGACGTTGCCGCACTGATTTTGGTATAAACCCCGATGGGTTGAGTTATGTTTGAAAACATTTCCATTTTAACCCTTCTGATTATCCGCAAATGACAATCAATTCACTATGTGACCTGTATTTTACTATATTTCTATATATAAGTTTTAGCCCCTCTTCCTTTATGTTGTTTGGCACTTCGTTTTTATTGTATGCAGTATCTATCACTTTCGCGTCCGGTTGCTGAGTGATTAACGACGCGGACGGAGGACCTGGGTGTGTCGGGTTCGAATCCAGTTTGTTCCACAAAAACACTTTCATCAAAACCCACATCTAACCTTGTGTCTAACTTCCTGGAGAGGAGGTAAATAAAAATACTTAAGTTTGAAGAGTCAGCCATAGAATACACTCCACTCGAGGTAATGTGGTAAAAAAGCAATCGCTCATGGATTCTTCATAATTTGATTTTAATTTGAATCTCTCTCTCCCGCTTTATTCCCCCCACCCTTTCGCCCTCTCCGTGTTTATTAACAGACAAAGATAATAAAGAAAGGAAATAATAAAAAGATTGGAATAGTCAATTATAAGCAAAACAGAATATCACAACAACCGGTACTAATATGTATCCCATAGTTAGAAAGAGAGAAAGAGAGAGAGAGAGAGAGAGTATACAATTTTTAAAATAGCAACGCTTATTGAATAAAAATAACTTTCTTAAGTTGAACTATTTTAGTCCCCCAAAAGCCGAGTGAAAGAGAAAGAACAAGACTTACTTGCTGAAACAGATAAAATAAAAGCAACCGCGCTCACATCAAGCCTAGAGCAATGGCGAACCAGCTACTCTCACAGGATTTATCTTGCCAACTTGATCTTTATATATGTACTCTTCCCCCCTCAGTATATTGATGAACATAGGAGGACATATTGAGTGATACCTTCTGTTAGGGGGATCTCTCTCTGATAATCTCTACATTTTTATTTTAGAATAAGTATTGAAGTTAACAAAGTTTTGTTGAATATGTTATCACAGATATCTCCATAATGGCCTTGCAGCCATGTTTGCTTAGGAAAAGCTAGGTGACTTCGGTTTCACTTTCTATCGCTTTGTTATCATTCAATTCTTTAGACTTAATGTCGGTCGCGAAGCTTTGTGCCACGTTTCAACACAGTCAGATGATTACAATAGCAAAAATACAGCGTTCTTGTTCAGTACGTACGAGTCTGTCGCCATTAAAACATCCGAGTCGTATAGAAATGAGCACGTCATTATTAATAGAGCTAATGCCTTGACGGAACTGGAACTCGGCTTGTCTTTCTTCCCGGCTTGCCTTTCTTTGGCTAAAATCAAAGTGTAGTATCTGTTCCGATGGATACTGCACCCCATAGACTGGTATTGTCTTGGCCTTCGCGGCTTGATTTACGCCGGTCTATGGGTCTGTCCTGTGCAGTTCTAGGAGGTCCTCCCTCCCAGGCTTCGCCTCCCCTCTTTGGGTATTAGTAAGTTTATTGCTTACAGCCTGAGGCGCCCCTACCGGGGAATGCCGACGGGGCTGCCCAGGCAATTTTTAAACCCCACTTTCCCGACTCGACCTTGGGTCACATCTTGTGGGAGTAAGATAAAAACTGACCTTGTGCCTAACTCCTGGAGAGGAGTAAATCAATACCATCTCAAACCTGTTACCCACCTCTTTGATACATAGTCAGCATCTTAAAGAGGCAGGTCTAATGTACATCGCATTTAACAGACTGAAAGGGAAAAAGTAACATAACACCTTCAATAAATGTTTATCGATGCAAATAACAGAACAAAAAGAAATTAAGCAAATAAATGAATTTATTTCGAAATAAAGAAGCGTAAAAAAAAGAACGGAAAAAATTGTGAAAAATGAATCCTCGCGAAAAAACGAGTTAAAATCCCGAAAGGGGAAAAGCGCATGAAATTCTGCCAGAAAGCATGCGGAAGCATGGAGGCTGGCATGCTCGAAAGAAGCGTGTTTGACGCCATGTTTCATAATTTAAAGCCATAAAATAACAGCATTCGTGCCGGCTAAAGAAAACCATTAATTTAAAAGGGCATTTGATGTTTTCCCAATCAACTGCTAACGATATCGCAGAGTTCTGGCACAAGTCAGTCAACTTTAATAACACATTCTTAGAAGGTTATGTTAAAAATATGGACGATAACATTATTTTCGCGATGGAATCGTAACGCCTTGTATTGTAGGAAATATATAAAAAACATGCGCCATCGTTTTTTTTATCTCTCTCACTCTTTACGGTATCTCTGTCTCTCTCCCTCTCCCCCTCCCTCTTCCTCTCCCTCTCCCTCGCTCTCTCTCTCTCTCTTTACGGTATCTCTATCCGTCTCTCTCTTTCTTTCTCTCTCTCTCTCGTTCTGTATATATATATATATATATATATATATATATATATATATATATATATATATATATATATAATCCAGGTCAAACATCCACAGGGTGGTAATTTAAAGAATTTCAACCGGGTTTATAAAAAGTGCTCAATATACAAATAAAGCTTTTATATATGATTATTTTTATTTACACAGACATGTACAAAATCTGCGACATTGGCATGTCGATGTCATCGATCATCAGCTATTATAAACTGAGAGCTCATCAGGATGAGTTAGAATCCGATCTTAACCTTAGATCATATTTCCAAATATGATCTAACGTTAAGATCGGATTCTAACTCTGCCTGATGAGCTCTAAGTTTATAATAGCTGTTGATCGATAACATCGACATGCCAGTGTCGCAGATTTTGTACATGTCTGTATGAATAAAAATAATCATATATCACACATCAACACATATCAGAGTTAACTCCCCTAAGTTTTGAAGCCGTCTGCTCTCTATTGCTTTGTACGCGTTTTTATTTTGTACGGACTAACAGAATTGCTTAAAGAACAACTTGTGTTGCGCAATCTGATTGAAAACATGTGAAAGGTGCTAGATGCTGGCGGAAGTGTAAATATGGCGAATTCTTAATGGCTGCATACGTCATCATCGCACGTTTTCTCCGTATACTGCAGAATCCGATCTAATCCAAGAAATGCTGTATCTTATTACTTTGTTCAGCTGACTGATTCATCTGGAAGTCCAGAAACATACGTCATAACATCATCTTTTTCTCTCGTTTTCTGCACTCTTCCACCATTCCTTCTAGACATACATTGCCTTCACATACAGTTGATGTTTTTGTGTGTCCTTAAAATCCTAACATCTTTTATTTAACTACAGAGCATGTGAGCGCGAGTTTCGTCTTTAATAAAAAAAAAAATCGTTTATATTAATGTGGTTCGTTAATTTCACTCTACGCATTGCTGTCATTATGTTATTTTGAAAGACAGTGAGTTTTTCCATTGAGTTGCTTTTCCATTTGACACACTTAAGTCCATATAGCACTGCTGGATTCATATATGTTTATAATCTCAGTTTTCTTCCAATTCAAAAACTAGATCTGTTAACCAGTTATGTTTTTTTGCTGACAGAGTAATATGTTTTTGGAATAAGTTACCAGATTGGATTAAGAACAGCAATAGCGTGGATCAGTTTTAGATGAGGTTGGATGAATTCAGAGAAAGTGGTAGAAGTGAGAAATTGAGGGGGGCACTTTTGGGAGTTGTCAAATGAAATATTTAACAGAATTTGATCTGGATATCGATACTGTACTAAGAGTTTAATTTTTTTAACAGTTGAATTGAGTAGATAGTTAAAGGGGAGATGCCCAAGGAGGCATAACAAACAACTAATAATGATAGGTTTCACAGGTTTCACGAACGTTTTCGATTCTTCGTCGAATCATCTTCAGGTGTCAAAAGCAAATGAACAAAAAAGCTGGAGAAAGGAGACAATTTTTAAAAGACGGCGGAGAAACGCGCATAGAACGTTTTTCTGCATTGTTCCAGGAAGTCGTTGACGATTTAAATTCAGCAACGCTGGATAGCATCACAGAACAGAATCGCATTACGTTAAGCATTTTAAAATGTTACCACTGGTTTCATATGTGATATATATATATATATATATATATATATATATATATATATATATATATATATATATATATGAAGCAATCCAACAAAAGATATAAGCGTCAACTAATATCTTATAATTAGTGAAACATCCGGATAAAAACTGAAGCTCAATATACTGGATAGAGCATTAATATTATAGTATAAAATGAAGTAATAAAATAAGGTGTCAATCAAATTTTATTAGAATTCAAAGTTCAAGCAAAGTATCCTTAAGTCCTTAGCTCATGAGTTTTCAAAGATAATTCTTCTCTTCAAAGGACCATTACCGCAGTTATACTACTACAGGTAATACAATTACGCTTTGAAAATATATAAAATTATATACACAAATACATAAAAATACATAACATCAAACATATCAACCCAAAAACATACTTTTTGTTGAATCCATACAGTCCATCCAGGTCATACAAATTGAGAAGCATAATCGGGAAAGACATTACTCCAAGTTACAAACAGCAGTCCATATACGTGAAATTGAAGGGGCCGGCAAAGTTGTCCAGTCGCGAAATGTGTCAATATTCAATGTTAATGATAAATAAATCAAATAATACAGAAAGTCCAATCAAAGTTCCAAACTCCCGACATGTGCAACCCAAGTCAAATCAAAGTTCGCTGTTTAATTAGAAAACCCGTTAAATCCGAATTGAGCAAAACAAGACTGAATCCCCGTCGCATCTTGCCAGCAGAGCGAAAAAATAAGCAATCTTCTCTCCCCAGCGATTCAACCAGACATGGCAAATCCCTAACGAACAGAAGGCGATATTAAATTGTCTACATCTCTGAATGACTTTAATAGATCGGAAATAATGTCTGTGTTACTTCCTGTTTGATTGACTCAACGAAGAAAGCAACATACAACCCCGCCATCCACCCACCCAGATTAGATGTTCCCTGTCTGGGTCGAGTGAGAATATTCTATGTCAAAGGGGAAGGGGTTAAGAAGTTAAAAGAAAAAGAAAAAGAAAAAGAAAAGGGAGTTAGGAAATATAGGTCAGATCGTGTAATCATGTACACATCCAAAATTATTACTTAAAATCTAGCTTACAGTAAAAACCGATTTCACAAATCTCGCCCTATCAAATAATGTAGAATATTTAAGAAATTAAAAATTACGAAGTTATTAAATTCCAATAATTTTATAGTTTAATTTAAGATTTAATTTTATCAGGTTAGAAATTATTCGAGTGTTTAATAGTTTAATTTAAGATTCAATCCTATCAGCCCAGGAATTCCAACTCAAAGTTTAACGACTCCCCACGGACACGAACATTGATCGAGATAATTCTTGTCTAAATGGCATCTAACCCTCTTTACCTGTCCGTAAAAAGAAAATGTCCGGTTAAGGAATTGTCAAAAGTGTACCAAAGATATATGAAAGAATTTACTTTGTAAACGTGCAATAACAGCTAATAAAGAAATACCTTTTTTTAAAAAGCTTTGCTGTGTTTTCTATTTGTTACCTGGATTAAGTAAATTAAATTCCCTATATTGGCAACAGATTAGCACAGTTCTAGAGCCATGTAAAAGCAAGTTATTACAGAGAGGGTGGGTTATGTACAGGGGTAATATCCAAAGATCGACGACCACCTCACGGCTTCCAACGCGCCGTGAACAGTTTTGGCGGCTGCGGGCTTACTGCAGCTTCCGGGAGCTTAAACCGAAAAAGAAGCTTTCCGACGATTCAACCGAAATCGTCTTCGATACAGCTTCTTTGAATTTCGACGAAGTCCTCACTGCGGAGTCGATACGAAGAAGAGGTCAGGCGGTACATAATAGGTGCCGCACATGATGTGAAAGGTGGGAGGAGGTCGCCACGCAGCCGTCTACGCTCCGGATCTTTTAATGTGAATTCCATGAGTGCTTGAAATTGTTAACTAGAACGTCTCGTTTGTTCATTTGACGACATATCAACCTTTTAGTAGATGTTTTGCGGTGTGTATATTATTACAGGCTAACAAGCGGCATAAGACTCGGCTAAAGAATAATCAACGTCTCTACCGGATGAGCATTAACTCTGGTCCAACATGGTGGAAAATAGATACAATCTGCTTCATATTTTCCAAGAGGATTCTAATCAATCAAACGTCTGTTCGTTGTTAATGCATTTTTCTTTACAACTGCTTAAATTGTATTCCTTCGCTAAAATCATCTAAATTACATCGAATAGAATTTGTTTACCACTCATCATTTCATCCAATTCATCTTCGTCCACAATTTCTAAACATTGTCAATCATGTGCTGTTAGATGAGTTTGGTAAAAAATAAATCGTAATTTTAAGTGCCTACGCAATTCGTAATAGAATAAAGCACTTCACCGAGACTAAAAACAGAATGAATGGGTCCTTTTAGGAATATGAGTGAGGAAGAAAGACGAAACAAGTCCCCCTCTCCTCGTTTCTCTACTGCCTTTTTAAGAAGAAATTCTTATTTTAAAAGGGTATCCTCCCCTCTATTGCTTCTCCAAAAATGTTTACCTCTTCTCTTTTGTTTGACAGACACAATTTAAATGTCTTCTGCTCGTTATATAGTGGAATCCCAGAACGTATTTAACTTACCTATATATATATATATATATATATATATATATATATATATATATATATATATATATATATATATATATATATATATTTTAAAGTGAATATTAAATTATTTTTACCTTCATACGCCAGCTTTTGCTATCATCAGTTTCTCTCTCGCTCTCAATATATATATATATATATATATATATATATATATATATATATATATATATATATATATATATATATATATATATATATATATATTAGAAGAATACCAGTCCAAGGAATCTTACTTAATTGGTGTCTAATGACTCTGGATAAAATTTAAAGCAAATCTGAAATTAAAGTGAAATATTTAGAAAATCAAACAATAATTCTCAAATCGGAGGTTGTGCCCATATTATTATACCCTTATACCCCTTTAAAATACTCCAAATAAATTGTGTCTGTGTATGTGAGTATACTCATGTATGGACAGGGGCAGACGCACATGTATATGCGCTGGTTAACCTGCGTTCACGGACCGGAACAAACTATACACCACCACACACACACCCACACACGCTCACACACACACACACACACACACAACTAGACAGAGTGCCGACAGAGTCATAAAATTTGAGAAACACCTTTAAGCATTCTAGACCAAATGTACTCAACCGCCGCACACGAAGATGACTAGAAAGATACAAGTCAAAATCACACATACTTAAAAAAATACATAACTTTGACCCAGAGAAGCAAAAACTATGAAAACACACACATATACGCACGCACGCACGCACGCACGCACATGTTCAAAATAAAACATTTTTTCAAATTGAAAATATATCTGAAAAGTGCCGCACAAGGCTTTAAACACGTTATAAAATGATAAAATAATTAGATAACAAACAATTGTTAGAAAAAAGTTTTTACAAATGTTGGTGGCCTCACTTCTTTAAATATATATATATAAATTCCATAAAATGTACAGAACACTCATCACATTATTTCTATTTCTGCTACGTTTCTGTTAATGCGAGTTCGCTCTTGTATATATATATATATATAGTACCCCAGGGTATGTTGAAAAGAAATCCATAAAGTGCTCGATTGTAAAGAAAGAGCTAAATACAAATTATTTATTTAAAAACCATGTTACATATTTCAGAGACGTACCGCGGTTTCATCGAGATGGACTGAGCTTTTATCATTTAAAAAGCCGTTGTTGTCTATTCAAATCATCAGCGACTACCGAAATGAAAACAACACGAACAATGGAGTTAAAAAATCACCCTTAATCCGGTGTATTCGCTCAAGCCTCACTTTTGGAGAGGACGTGTTGTTGGGTGCGGGAATACTTACTTATATCTAATGAACTCTTCATCAAAATATGATGACAAAAGATAATAAACAGATCTAAAAACAACGTTTTATGAAGACGTTCAAGTTGCGTTTTACGTAAATGTTTCCGTTACGTTATGAATCTATTTCTAGGAATTAAGAATAAACGTGAAAAGCATCAGTTCGTTGAATTTAAGTACGTAATAAACATCAACGTACATAAATAATCAACAATAATGATATTCAAATACGGGGGAAAATTTACCATAAAATGCAGAATACACATGAAGAAGACCGGAACTTGCACCAACAGAAACGTAGCAGAAATCGAAATAATGTGATAGGTTTTCTATACATTTTATGGAATGTGTGTTATTGTACTTATTGTTCTCATCTTTCTAACAATGGGACAACAAAAGCAACTCCTAAAAAGTTCACGTTGAAATGTAATAAGCTTCCCTCCAAGTCAGCTTCCATTGCATTCAAAATTGTATTCAGAATTATGGCTTTGTTCCACAGTTTGTTACACTGACTCCCTTTCTCGTCTGTAGAACTACATAATTACTTCTGAAACCACTAATGGTCTTTAAGCAGAGTTATTTCAAATTGAAAACCAAATTATATTCGCTATAAATGTCCGTTTGCTTTTGTAGTTTTATGAGAAGCAGAATAAAAGAGTCCGTCAAATTCCATTACTACAAAAATCGAACTTCATCCGACAAGCTACAAAAAAAAAAAAAAAAAACAGCAAAAAAAACAAAAAACAAAACAAAAAGAAACAAAAAACGCCGCAGCTTTCGTAAAACATGACGGGGTTTCTTGTCGGTGAAATTATATCAACCTGATTGTATCGGGGGGGGGGGTACACATTGACATATCTTTTTAAACGTTCTTTTTTTCAGTTAAACGTAGTTGACAGCTGCGCCAGATAAAAAAAAAAGTCTAGATTCCAGCTGATGAATTAGAACTACGGTTATCTCTTCTACAATTCAATATATTCATTTTTTTACATCGCAAAAAGAATATTTTAGTCTCGAAGATTACATTTTTGGGAAATGGTGGTTTGCACTAAGCAATATCTGTGAACCAATGGAGTGGCTTAGCGGCTTGTGATAAAAGTCGAGTAGAGAATCATCCAATTGATGGCTGAAGATGTTTGCGTGTGACTAAATGTCAGAAACCACACAAGATACACATACAAACCTTACATCAACAGATTCAGTATGACTCCAGTCTGGTTATGGTAAAGAAAATATTGTAATATTCATACGCTTCGGGTCACCAAGGACTAAATAACTGTGGGGGGAAGAATTTACTTTTTTCACATTCTTTTTTAAACTATGTTAAACAGACAACTTTGTCTAGAGCGAGTAGTTTGTTTTGTTTTACGGCATATCAAACGTTTTCGGGTTATTGAATGCTGAATCAGATCATTTTGGTAAAGGTTTTTATTTATCAAGTTCTTTATATCTTCAAATATTTATTCATGTTGTTTGGTTTGGTTGTTTTGTTTTATGGCATATCAACCCTTTTCGAGTTATTTAATGCCGAATCCGGTGATTTTGGTAAAAGTTTTTATGCTTCAAGTTCTTTATATGTTCAAATAATTATTCATGATGTTAGGTTTGGTTGTTTTGTAGAAACAAAATGTTTTTTTTTTTTAGCTTTGCAGAACACGATTGAGGTTTGCAAAGGGAACGACAAAAAACAAACAAACAATAACATCAATGTTTGGTGCATTTAAAGCCAGGAAGCCGGAATCTTCAGACAGCCTGATCTGGTAGCACCTGCCAGAGTGAGAGAGTGAGAGTCGAAGATATATATATATAGAGAGGGATAAATAGATAGATAGATAGATAGATAGTTAAGGAGAGAGAGAGAGAATCAGTCGGAGGGAGAAGAGTAAGTTAGCTGGATATATATATATATATATATATATATATATATATATATATATATATATATATATACATATATATATATAGTGAATGCTTTTATTCAAACATGTACAAGGTCTGCTACACTGGCATGTCGATGTTATCGATCTACAGCTCTCAAGAGCTGAGGTCTCATCAGGCAGAAAATTATTTTTTGATCCAACCTGGTTGCTGGATTCCAGGGAGAATGAAGTCAAGCGAGAAAGAAGAGGAGAAAGAAATAAAAGTCATGTGACCGATTTTAAAAAATATGATTGCCGTTAGAAATTAATATTTTCATTATTTTAATTCTTAATTTTTATTTTTTATATTTTATATCCAACGCTGAGCTGGGGTAGGAAGGGGGGGTCGAGGAAAAGAAAAAGAGAAGAGAAAGAAAAGGGAGAAAAATATAACTGCCATTAGAAAAGTTTAATTTACAACTATTTATATTTTTATTTTTTATCCAACGCTTAGCTAGGGTAGGGGGGGGGGGGGTTGAAGGAAAAAGAAGAAGAGGGGAGAGGGGTAGAGGGATGTTATGGGTGGATGTCTGTAGCCATTTAATATTTGTTGCGGGCTGAGAATGGTTAATGTAAGATTCGAGTTAAATTCATATTTATTTTTATCCAGCGCTGGGCTGGATAAAAAAGGGGGTCGGAGGAGATGAAACAAGAGAGAAAGGGAAGATAAAGAAAGAGAAGGAGGGGAATTAGTGATAGGGTTAGTGATAGGGTTAGTAAACTAAAAGTAAGGGAAGCATATACAGGGTGTTTCAAAAGTCTTGGGAACATAACAACTATTAGGAGTTGAAAAATGAAATTAGTACCGTTGGAAAGGTTAAAGTTTCAAGTTTTGTGGGGAATCTTCAAAGTTGCTCAATATGAGCACCATTCGTCACACGGCAGACATCTAGTCGATAGTCCATTTCCTGCCAAACGCGTTCCAGCATCTTGACGTCAATGGTTCCCACAACTGCCGTTACTCGAGCCTTTAGTTCGTCAATATCTCTTGGAAGGGGCGGCACATAGACTTGTTGCTTGACAAAGCCCCAAAGGAAAAAGTCACACGGGGTAAGATCTGGAGACCTAGGAGGCCAGGGCATGAGAACGTCATCACCTCGCCCAGATCTCCCAATCCATCTACCAGGCAGCCTTGTGTTAAGAAACTGCCTTACTCTAAGACTCCAGTGTGGTGGTGCACCATCTTGTTGAAAAATGAAGTCATCAGATTCTGCTTGTTCCAACTGAGCCATTAACCAGTCTTCCAGCATGTTGAGATAGGATTCACCAGTGATAGTTGCCTCTTCAAAGAAGAACGGTCCATAGACACTTTTCTTGGAAATTGCACAAAACACGTTCACTTTTGGTGAATCTCGCTCGTGCTCAAGAAGTTCATGAGGATTCTCAGTACCCCATATGCGAGTGTTATGCTTGTTAACTTTGCCATTCAGATGGAAGGTCGCCTCATCGCTAAAAACAAGCCGGTCATCAAAGCCGTTATCTTCCAACTTCTCTTGCATTGCAATGCAAAAGTCACGGCGAAGTGGCTTATCAGTGTCCTTCAAATTTTGGACCAACTTGAGCTTGTAAGGTACCATTTGCAGTCGTTTCCTTAAGACACGCCAGACAGTTGCTGGAGCAAGCTGAAGTTCCCTGCTGGCTCTTCTGACTGATTTACGGGGGCTCCGCTGAAAGGCTGTCCGAACTTGCTCAACTGCATCTTCTGAAGTTGAAGGGCGACCTGTTCGCTTACTTGGGCGCAAACACCCATCTTTCACAAATTTAGCATGCCATCTGACAATGGATTTCCTTTCAGGGGCTTCTTTTTTAAATTTCCTGCGAAATGCACGCTGAACACATGTCCACGATTCAGTCTTTGCAAATTGGAGGACGCAAAATGCCTTGTCTTGTTTAGAGAACGCCATTACTGCACCTGGAAAGATAACACGAAAATCATTAGTATGACCAAAAACTTGATTAAGCAAGCTTTAAAATGGCACCAGTTTCATTTTTCTACCTGGAATAGTTCATGAGATATACGCATTTGTAATGTTCCTAAGACTTTTGAAACACCCTGTATACTCCTTAAAGACCACAAACCTGACTTTCAGACAAAGCCCACAACTAGACTAATTAATCCTACAAAACAAGAAACCGGAAAAATTAGCAAAATCATTCTACAAAAAATTAACAAAAACATTAGATCAACATACAAACTCAATCAATTGATCAACACGACCGATACAATTAATTGGTTCCACAAAATAAAAAACAAAATAAATTGTTCCTTCATCCAATTTGATATAATTAATTATTACCCCTCAATTTCTAATGAACTCTTCGAAAGCGTCATGGAGTTTGCTAATCTTCTCTCGGATATTTCTGTGAGAATATTGTGAGAAAATGTAGGAAAACAGTGCTAATTAGTAAAAAAGATCAATGGACAAAGAGCAACCAATCTGGCTCTTTTGATGTTTCGATGGGTTCTTTCAACTCTGCAGAAATCACCGACCTAGTTGGCTTATATATCCTCTACAACCTAACTAAAGATATAGATATTGAAGACATTGGCCTATATAGGGATGATGGACTTTTAGTAGTCAGAAATTCTAATGGGCAAAAGTACGAAAATATTAAAAAGATTATTATTAGAGAGATGAAGAGGATATGCCTTAAAGTTGAAATAACTTCCAACATTAAAATAGCAAACTTCCTAGATGTAACCTTCAACTTAACTAAAGAAACATACGAACCATATAATAAAGAAAACTTTAACCCAATTTATGTACACCCCCTCTCCAACCACCCCAAAACTATCATTAAACACATCCCTAAATCTATCCAACATAGGATAAGCAATAACTCATCAAATGAAACAATCTTTAACAGACATAAAGAATTCTATAATAAAGCACTAAAAAACAGCGGGTACAAGAATACACAAATTAAATTTACTAAACCTACAACGACTAATAATAAAAACAATAAAGCAAGAAACAGGAATATAATATGGTTTACACCCCCCTTCAATCAAGCCGTTAAAACCAAACTTGGTAAAAAAATTTAAAACCTCATAAACACATATTTCCCCCCAAGCAATATCTTACATAAAATATTCAACAAAAATACACTTAAACTAAGTTACAGTTGCAGTGAAAATTTAGAAATGATAATTAAAAAACACAATAACAAAATCCTAAACAGCAACCTAAACCCTGAATTAGATAGCAATAAAACAACTAAAGTAAAGCCCTGTAACTGCATAAATAAAAATGAATGCCCCTTGCAACAAAACTGTTTAATAACAAAAACTATTTACCAAGCAACAATCTCAACTAAAGAAACTCCAGATATAAAAAAATACTACATAGGTATGGCAGGTAATACTTTCAAAGAAAGATACACCGGCCATAAATGTTCATTCAACACCCCAAGCTACCAAAACAGAACATCACTCTCTAATTACCACTGGGAATTAACTAATAAAAATAAATCACCAACTGTAATCTGGAACACTATCAGAAAAACTAGCACCTGTAGCTCCTTAAACTCACCATGCTATTTATGCCTAGGCGAAAAACTTGAAATAATTAAATTTATCGACAGAGGAAAGCTTTTAAACAAAAAACAGGAAACATCGATCAACTGTAGGCATAACAGATCACACCTCTTTAGTAATTTGTACAACACCCCCTAAATAACACCATTAGAACAAAAAACAATACCCAACAACCCTGCTAAAAGTAACACTCACAAACACCTCCAAATCAAATAATTTTAACCCTCAACTACAAATATAATACAATTACCCCCCCTTTTTGAATAAATACTATAACACGTACAAGTAGAACTTTTAGAGATATATGTATAGGTGAATTTTGTGGACATATGTATATACGTATGTATGAAGATATAAAATTTATAAATATTTATGTGTGTATGTGTACTTGTGTGTAAGCGTATGTATTGTGCACATGCATGTGTATCTGTATGTTCGTGTATATGTGTATGGGTATGGGTGCTTGTGCATATATGTATTTATGTGTATGCACAGGTACGTGTATGCGTTCATCATCCAGCCCACTAAGTCCCACAAAAGTAAGACACATATTACCAAAATCAATTTTTAAATAATTATATACTGATCACCTTAACCAAAATTACTGGCCCCCATCATTTCTAACCCCCTCCCCCCTTCATAGACCATAACTTGCGTTAACAACTTTAACTAGAACACCTTACCACTAATATTATAACAGGTGTTTACCCCACCATTAGTAATAGGATTACAACGAATAATAAAATTTACCTATACCACTAAAATTAATTTATATATAACTTCCATTAAAGATAAAAACAATTACTAATATGTTTTATTAATCCATCACTAAATATTACTTATAATCGAAATACATTTATTTATACTCCAAAATAATTAAAACTAAATATAATAGTATAATCCATCATTATCAATGTCATAAACTTATATACGACCCTTACCAAGAATAATTCCCAATATATTTTAACGCATTATTATCTAGAACTAAATCTACTAATATTACTGCCACTAATCCATATATGAATCTTACTAAAAATAAAGATAATTACCAATATATTTTATTAATTAATTGATAAATACTATTTAAAATACATTTAACTATCCATCAAAATAATCAAAATTAAATGCCAACTGATCAAAATATAACAGCATAACTTATTAATATTAAGGTCATAATTCCATCACTAATAATAATTCAAACTAAAATATCCCTGTAAGCTTTGTGTCATGTAATTGTTATATGTCTGCATTGAAATAAATTGAGAACGCAATATACAGGAAGCAGACACAGTAACTTGCTTAAACGGCCAAAAACATACAATGTGACACTTCCCCTCCTTCTCTTTCTTTATCTTCCCTTTCTCTCCTGTTTCATCTCCCCCGACCCCCTTTTTTATCCAGCCCAGCGCTGGATAAAAATAAATATGAATTTAACTCGAATCTTACATTAACCATTCTCAGCCCGCAACAAATATTAAATGGCTACAGACATCCACCCATAACATCCCTCTACCCCTCTCCCCTCTTCTTCTTTTTCCTTCAACCCCCCCCTACCCTAGCTAAGCGTTGGATAAAAATTAAAAATATAAATAGCTGTAAATTAAACTTTTCTAATGGCAGTTATATTTTTCTTCCTTTTCTTTCTCTTCTCTTTTTCTTTTCCTCGACCCCCCCTTCCTACCCCAGCTCAGCGTTGGATATAAAATATAAAAAATAAAAATTAAAAATTAAAAAAATGAAAATATTAATTTCTAACGGCAATCATATTTTTTAAAATCGGTCACATGACTTTTATTTCTTTCTCCTCTTCTTTTTCGCTTGACTTCATTCAGCCTGGAATCCAGCAACCAGGTTGGATCAAAAAATAATTTTCTGCCTGATGAGACCTCAGCTCTTGAGAGCTGTAGATCGATAACATCGACATGCCAGTGTAGCAGACCTTGTACATGTTTGAATAAAATCATTCACAATACAGCTCTATATTTTATTGAGCACTCTTTTATAAGCCCGGTTTGATTCCCTTTGGATTTCTACCCTGTGGATTTTTACCCTACCTGGATTATATATATATATATATATATATATATATATATATATATATATATATATATATATATATATATATATATATATATATATATGCATATATGTACACACACACATATATATATATACATACATATATATATATATATATATATATATATATTCAGAGAGAGATTTTAAAAGAAATCTGTTATACGCAGTTTTTAAACTCTTCTAATTTGTTATTCATGACAAATAAAAGAGACCAAATCCCCACATACTTTACAGAAATCGCATGGGTAAAAATGAGTGGAAAAAGAAATTACACACCTGAAGTTATGAACTTAGAAAACAGAATTTATTTTGAGTAAACTTTCTATTAATGGGTCTTTAATGAAGAATTTTGCTAATACTTTGAGAATCATATAATTTCTTGTCTTTTGCTGTTATTACAATTAGAAACAAACAAATCGGCCGTGGAGGTGGGTGTAATGGTCCCCGAAAGACCTTTTTAAAGATTGCAAGAGGGCATGTGCCCCAAAATATTTCATTGCAATCAGAACCGTAGTATCGTAGCGCAATCAATGTGAAAATACAGCTTACACAACTAATATTGTGTGCATAGAAAAGTTTTAACTTTCAGAGATTTCCCATGAGAGGGTCTTAAAAAGCGTACTCGGTTTAAGTGTGTGTATTGAAACTCTGCTTTAAATCGCATTAAACTCAGTGCGAAACATTTTAAATGGGGGGGAGATCAGCTCCCTCCATTGGGGCGTTCTTCGAACAGGTAAAGCTGCATAATAGAGGATGATTACTACCAAATTTCAAATTTGTAAATAGAATAAACTAAAATTATCTTGCTGAAGAGACAGACAACTTTTGTCTTGTGTCGAAATGGCTCAAGGGCAAAAACGCTGACTACTCCACAAGCGGTCGGATTTCAAATCTCATCTTAGTACGCGTAACATATCAAACTATACTGAGAATGGAATCCTGTTCGAAGAAAAGGGACACGCCTACGGTTGACAGACACGAGCTGAGTCTTAACAGGATTAAATGAAACAAGCCATTTCGTACCGCTATCCACAACTGAACCCAGATCAACTTCTAGATCAGCTCCATAATTCATCCCTCCTAACGTCTCAAAATAGTGGAAGTATTAGATATATTATTCATTAATAGCAGTTTAATTATTAGTTTATAACTTTTAACTTTAGCCTAGTTCGATTTATTTACTGAAATTCACAGTGCATCCAACCTTTCACTGCAAGTTATAAATTTAAATTACCTATTAAATAGTTAGCTTAATTCAATTACAATTATTAAAGGATTTAAAGTAATATTAGTTGTATACTTAACCGGAAATGTTTTCAGTATTATGTCATACCAGAAAGTATATTACAATTTCCTTATTAAATGTTATGGATAATTCACTAGGTTATTACTATATTTATACAGAGTGAATTGTTTGAAATGTCTACAACTAATACATACTTCATCTCTTTGATTCAGCAATTTATTTTTATCAAAGAACGTAATAATAGCCAGATTTTAATTCAGACAAATAAAATAGGTGGGATTGTGTAGTATAGGGGTTAAAACTTTATTCAAAACACTTAATTTTTCTACTGGTATTTTATTATTCTGAACCATATGTGTTTGGACAATGAGGTGTCCTTTTTCTTATCAAGGTTATAGAAAGATATTTTATGGTTTCTGTATCTAGCCTTAAAATTAAGGCCTGTACCCCTTATGTAAACATTTTCCTGACTAAGATTATTTTCAGAGAAACATTTCCCAATAAACTATACTTTTAGTTAAATATTTTTCTTGTAAGGAATAATTATTTTTTATCTCTACAGTAACATTCATTATTATCATTATTATTATGTTGTGCATTATTAATTCTATTATTATTATTACAGTTTACGATCTGTCTATTATGGCTCTTAATAATTTTTCTACTTTATTTGTACAACTATAGCTAAGTTTATCAGTATTTTTATTAACTATTTTATGTAAAGGGATGTTTGCAGGAAAATGCCGACTTAATAATTTAAGAAACATGTCCAATTTTTGATTTAACTAACAGAACAGATTATGTATATATTTATAATATATATATATATACGCGTGAAGGTTGTCAGTATCCATAGTTAACATGGTGCTATTGTATCAACAAAATTTGAATCTGGCATGACCACTTTGCTATTCACTACGTATATAATATATATATATATATATATATATATATATATATATATATATATATATATATATATATATTGTTGGTGATTTTATTATTCCATTAATTGCGACAAAATATATGCGGTTTCATTAACGCTTGCAATGAACGTCAACTCTTCAAGCGACAATGGAATCACATTTGATTCCATTGTCGCTTGAAGAGTTGACGTTCATTGCGAGCGTTAATGAAACCGCATATATTTTGTCGCAATTAATGGAATAATAAAATCACCAACAAAAAATATATTTTTCTCTGAATTTTCATTGAGCACTCTCATAAACCCGGTTTCAACTTCCTTCGAATTTATACCCCCTGGATATCTGTAACAAGTTAATTATATATATATATATATATATATATATATATATATATGTATATATATATATATATATATATATATATATATATATATATATATATATGTATGTAATTGAATTAAGCTATATATATATATATATATATATATATATATATATATAAGGTTAATAAAACAAAAGATATAAGAGGCAACCACTATCTTCAATTAGTGGACATCCGGATAAGAATAAAGCTCAATATACTGGATAGAGCATTAATAGCAATAGATAAAGTGAAAGAATAAAATTAGGTACGAATCAAATTTTATTACAATTCAAAGTTCAGGCAAAGTATTTTATTCTCGCTTTTTTCGTTCTTGGACTACCATTCACCATTTGGATTATTCTTTAATCAACACCTTGGATGTCTTGCCTGGAGTTATTTTAGACTTGTTGACTTGGATGAATTGTATAGTTTCACTAAATAGTATGTTTTGGGCCGATATATTTGATGTTGTATATACATTTATGTATTTTCCTATATATATTTTTTTATTTATGTTTCAAAGTTTAATTTTTATTACCTGTAATAATATCATTGCGGTAATGGTCCTCTGAGGAGAAGATTTTCTTTGAAAACTCATGAGTTAAAGACTTTAAAGAACTTTGCCTGAACTTTGAATTGTAATAAAATTTGATTCGTACCTTATTCTATTCTTTCACTTTATCTCTCTCTCTCTCTCTCTCTCTCTCTCTCTCTCTATATATATATATATATATATATATATATATATATATATATATATATATATATATATATGGAGAGAGAGAGAAAGAGAGAGAGAGAAAGAGAGAGAGATGATCTGAATACGTACTTTTGAAAAATAACATAATTTATTGTAAGCTGTTCAAAAATCACACAGAAAAGTCTTCAATTATTTTATTGGAACCGTGTAATCGGGTGAATTTTTTCTGAGAAAAATCGATAATATGAACGTTATTTGTGAGGATGTTGTCAACGCACTTTGTTAGATTGAAAGAACGAAAGATTTAAAGAGATTATCTCATCGATAAGCGGAATCTGTTCTCTTTATAAAGAAAGTGATTTTGTAAAACATTAAATAGTTCACAATAAATCGATTCCTCTCTTACACATTTATTTGATGTTTTCACTCCAGAAAAATATGATTTTCCCTGCGTTTATTATCGTACTCTTTCCGATTTGGTCGCCAAACTATTTAATATTATCTCTATTGGCCTGTATATTGATTTCATTTATAAATATAATCGATATTTAGAAACAGGACTCATATTGACCTAAATACGAATCGTTATATCATAGGGTTTAAATGTTGATAATAATATTCAATATTATCTCTATTAGTCTGTTTATTGATTTCATTTATAAACATAATTGATATTTAGAAACAGGACTCATATTGGCCTTAATACTAATCGTTATATCATGGGGTTTAAATGTTGATCATAATATTCAATATTATCTCTATTGATCGGTCTATTGATTTCATTTATAAACATATCGATATTTAGAAACAGGAATCATATTGACCTAAATACGAATCGTTATATCATGTGGTTAAAATGTTGATAATGACATTCAATATTATCTCTATTGATCTGTCTATTGATTTTATTGATAAATATAATCGATATTTAAAAACAAGACTCATTTTGACATCAATACGAATGGTTATATCATGGGGTTTGTATTTTGATATTAATACTCAATATTATCTCTATTGATCTGTCTATTGATTTCATTTATAAATATAATCGATATTTAGAAACAGGACTCATATTGACCTCAATACGAATCCCTATATCATGGGTTTTAATGTTGATAATGATATTCAATATAATCTCTATTGATCTGTCTATTGATTTCATTTATAAATATAATCGATATTTAGAAACAGGACTCATATTGACCTCAATACGAATCCCTATATCATGGGTTTTAATGTTGATAATGATATTCAATATAATCTCTATTGATCTGTCTATTGATTTCATTTATAAACATAATCGATATTTAGAAACAGGACTCATATTTGACCTTATAGTCCAGTCAAAATGTGGCTGAACCTCAAACAAATTGCTAACAAAGGTTTTTAACTGGGATATTGAGTATAAATAACCTCCTTTTCAGATAAAAATAAGTTTACTAAAATTAGCCTTGCGGAAAGGGGTCAAGGGGTGCCATTTTTAAAATCCAACTTAACAATATGAACATTTCAAGACATAACATTCCTGACATTTCCTGAAAAGTATGTCCATTATTCCTGACAATTACTGACAAAAATAAACATTTTACCTGACAAGAAAACTTTATTAAATTAAGAATAAAAAATATTTATTGCATGAAAACCCACACAGAGCCAACCACAAGCCAGCTTGACATTTTCTTGGTGTTTTAAATTGTAATGATAGGTAGCTATATGCTTAATAATAAACTAATACCAGAAAATGACTAGCCCCTGCCATTGTTTTCGTATTTATTTTATTTCTTATACAAATATGAATATAAAAGGTAGAAAAACAGACTAAGTAGCCTTTTTCAAGGCAACAATTTTAACATTAATTCCTAACATTTCATAAAAAATAGGTACAAAATACGTACAATTTACAATAAAGGAAGTGTCAGTTTTTCGAATGCTTGGGCTAGGCTCTTGCATAACTACCACAGAACAAGTTCATGAACGGACCAAAGAACATTTATCCTCAAGAACTAGTCAAAAGTAACTTCATCATCATCATCATCAAGATCTGGCTGTGGAGGCCTTTGCAATAACCACACAAGTTTTAACAGTCAATGCCACGTTTCCTGCAACTGCATCTTGCTGTAGTACACCCTGAAGTACAGTTACATCTAATTATAGCCAACAAATTTACAGGAACAGCTGGCAAGTCAGTCTTGATTGGTTGTAATTTACAATATGAAAGTTTCTATCCCCACTCGTCAGGTTTTAGCTGGTTTCTACATTTCCATTCCTGAATTTGGAAGTAAACCTGAAGGCTGTGGAATTTCGTAGCTGCAATTATTGGCGGCAATGATTTGGCCTCAACATACTTTGAGCTTTTTTCAACCTTTTCCTTAAAACACCTCATTCGGAGATGATTGAAGTTTTCCCCATCATTACCATTGTACAGGCACACTAAAGCCTTATCCCCAGCTTCAATAACCTCTTCATCACTGCTATCCTTGCCAAACACTTCTGCCAGTTTGAGAAAGTTTCTATTGTTCATCACCTTTCGAAGGGATGCTGCCTTCCCAATTCCATAAACACTGAATGTAGAATCACAACCCAGTAGTGCATGGATGAAAATAATGTGTGAATAGACAACATTTACCAAATATTTCCTCATCTCTTTGATGTTCCAGACTTTCAGACTTTTTGCACTATCCTTTGGTTGTGGCATGAAGAAGACGTTGTAACCATCATCTCTATTGGCATGATAACATAGAAGGACCAATAGGTCAGTGTCATCTGCTATCAAAATGGTTTCTCCTGTCTGTGCCAGTTCTAGAGCAGTCTTCACAATCAATACGTCAGCGTCTCCAGATGCATGGACTACTTTACAACCTGCTTCCTCCAAACTCTTTCCCAGCAAGTTGATGAACAATTATTTGTTTTCTTAATTAGCTAGGAAAACATATTTTTTTAATTTGAACACCATTAAAAGGGTCAGTGACACATTAACACCAAAAGCGCTCTCTACTCGGCGTCGGTGAGTTCCGTCTTTAATGGCTGGACCACTTTCATACCCATCAAAGACAATGCATGATTTTCCACATCTAGTTGTGACATATCTGCTGTATTGGGCACCAATCTCATCAAATGTGTGACCTGTTTGCCATGGGAGGCGTTGAAGTCGTGCTCCACCATCTAAAAGATACTGTGGATCTGAAGACTGTGGATCTGAAAACTGTGGACCTGATTGTACAGGGGAAGTCAGTTCCCATATTACGTCTGCCAAAGCCAGTTTTTGCCTCTCGCGGTAGTCCGAAAGAATCAAAAAGTGCAGGTGGGTAACGACAAAGCTCATACTGGAAATGTTTTTGCTGCTGCTGAGTTGAGAGTTCATTGGTAGATAGCATACACAGTCTCTGGAATATGAATTGTTGATCAGTCTCAACTGCTTCATCTTTTCTGAGCGAAACTTTTGATCCAAGTATAATCGCCTGATCCTTTCTTTTAAAAGTGTACTCGTCGACATTTTCTCCAACCATTGAAGATATGATTGCCGATCATATGGAGCTTGCTTTGTTCACATTAACCTTTTTGTCTCCAGCTACTACACTTGAAATACTGTAGAAGGGTCATATGTCTGAAGAAACGCAAGGAGCTTCCATGTATCTCTCACATCTCGCTCATTTCTTGCTGAAGTAGCCTATTGGTGCTGGTCACTAGTGCCATAACGAATGCCTGCTAGTTCTTGCATTGTAAACTTGATTTCAGCGCACACTGGCAGTGATAGCATCCACACAAATCGTTGAATTTCGTCCATTCCTCTGTCATGAGTAAGACCTCCAGACGTCTTCATGCTTCTCATTAGCACCTGCTCAATAACCAGATCCGTCGACAAGCCAGTCCAGTAGCAATCACTCCGTCTAATCACATGGAATCCTTCAGAAAATTTCTGCTACACTTCAGGATGGCTTTTCGGCAGCCCCTCCATTTGCTGCAAATAAAAGAAGGCTGACTTTGCATATAGGATGTGTCCTGCTGCAGCGAATATTGGCACCATTTTCCTTACAGCGTCAAGGTGCAATTCCCAGTTCCCGGTGCGTTCTGCCTTGATAAACAATTGCAGGATCTTCACCATATCAAGGTATTGAATCCAAAATTTTGCTGTTCGCTGGTCAATCATCGCATCTTTCACATGGTTGATTCTCTGGGCCATTCTGGTCATAGACTCTGATGACAGAACATTATTCAATGTCTCAGTCCCATCAAGGAGACCTTTCAATAGCCCCTGAGCTTCCTTCAGTTCTCCATTTTGAGGAAATGACTCTTCTGCATAAGTGTTGGGTTGATCATCCTCAGTGACATGTGAAACTGGCAAATCATAGGCTTTCACTAACAAAATAGCATTCAGAGCAAACAAGGCAGGTCGCCACTGTAGACGTAAGGGGTTACTGAGAATTAGGGTGTAGGTTTTAGGTGTCACCCCAAGTTGGGAGCAGTGTAGCGAGATGTCTGTTTACATTAGTTTTAAACCTCTGTATGTCGGTACTGTCGGGGAAACAGGGAACAGGAAGGGAGTTCCAGAGGCTAGCAGCACGATGAAAGAAGCTATTGGAGTAGAAGGCTCTCCAGAATCTGGGGACCTCCACAGTGAATGGATGGGATTTAGCTGATTGTCGAGTTGGTCTAGTGAATTTACGTCGAGGGGGCACCAGAGTAGCCAATTCAGCGGAGCATGATCCATTGAAGTATTTGTAAAACAAGCACAAGGATTCTACATTGCGGCGATGGGACAGGGGCTGGAGCTTGGTTGATAGTGAGAGACGTATTAGGTTGGCGACTCTTTTTTGGACCTTGTCTAGGAGGGAGAGACTAGTGGATGATGCACCAACCCAGATGTGACAACAATACTCCATACATGGGTGGATGGTGGCTTTATAGATATACAGGATAATGTCAGGTGTGAGGAGTTTACTAGCACGGTAGAGGGAGCCCACCTTCTTTGCTGCAGCCTTGGCAATGTCTCCAATGTATTTGTTCCAATTCATGTTACATGTGAAGGTTAGGCAGAGTAGCTTAAACGTTTAACTCTCAGGTAGGGTGTTATTTGCCATGGCAATCGGGGGTTGATCCAACGCTGTCTGCATTTCTTGTGAAGACGTTGACCAATCTGAACTATGATCTTTGTCCACGTTGTTTAGAAGCTCTGTTAATGGAATCGATTCCCTTTTGGCTGACGATGAATGTTTCTTCATTACTGGGCAGTTCATTGTTGCAAATTGCACACTTGTCAGCATCCATAATTATCGGTACTTCACTTTGGCCAACCTGAAATTAGAATATGACAGAATATTAAGCTCCTGCAGTAATACATCAAAACAGACAAAAATAAAGCATAAGAAGTTTATAATTATATTTAACTTTATGAAAACTGTTTGTTTTATCCAATTTCACATTGCTAAATTTATTATTTTTGAAGATGAATTTGCAGAAATTGAGTTGAGAGAGGGAAGGCTAGAATCGGCGGCAATCTTTAAAGGTGGCACCCGTTGACCCCTTTCCGCAAGGCTACTTTTGGTAAACTTTTTAAAAATCTGAAATAAGGGTTATTCATGCCCAATATCCAAGTAAAAATCATTTGTTAGCAATTTGTTTAAGGGTCAGCCAAAAAATCAGCTAGATTGATTGGACTGTTAATACGAATGAGTTTTTAGCCTTGATAAGTGTTAAATCATTAGTAAAAGAAAAAAGCAAAACAAAAGTTTCTTGTGAAATCAGTTGATGCGGTTTCCAGACAGCTTTAGAAGCTGGCGGCGATTGCTGGCACCCATATCGAATTTTGAATAAAACCCCATGCTATACAATTTCTTATATTCATTTCTTGTAAAAAATATATTTCAGTAATAAATTACGAGCACTTAATAATAGGACGTTACTTTCCAATCACCCTGTATATATATATATATATATATATATATATATATATATATAGGATGATGATACAAACAACGTAAGTAGCATACAGGATAATGAATGTAATTGTAGAAATAAAAGTGAGTGCCCGTTACAAGAAAAATGTTTAATGAAAAATGTAGTATATCTAAGTACCGTTTTCCCAGAGAATGATCGTAATTTGAAAAAATTCTACATAGAGGATACTAGTACTGATTTTAAGGATAGGTATAGAAACCATAAATGCTCATTTAACAACATAGATACTGATAGAAAAGGCACTTCATTATCTAGATATATTTTATCCCTAAAAAGAAATGGCATAGTTCCTGTAGTGAAATGGAGTATTTTAAAAAAAAGGCACCAGTACCTACACTAAATAACCCTACCTGTTTTCTGTGTTTAAATGAAAAACTGGCTATAGTTTTGTTTCCTAATAAGAATGCTCTACTGAACCAGAGGGACGAGGTAGGTTACAATTGCATGCACTTCAAAAAGTTCACCTTAGATAAGTATTGTGATAACGATGTAAACATAACTCAAAAAAAAAAAAAAAAATAAAAATAAAATAAATAGAAATAAAAATAAATAAATAAAATAAATAAATAAATAATAAATAAATAAAAAATAAAAACAAAGATTAGAAATTGAAATCATTATTTCTTTAAATATAACATTAAATTATTACAAATGATAAAGGATGGCGTAATTAATGTAGCATAATTAACAATGATAATTAGGATTAAGTTAACTAATTAATCATAACTTAATGTAGAGATCTTTAGTATATAATTAATAACAACAATAATCTTTCTGAGGGAAAATAAAGATAGGTTAATCAAAACCACTATTAATTAAAATTTTGGAAAGTATAGATATTAATGTTAGTATTATAGATATAGCTTTCAGATTATTTTGGTGGGTTATTATTATACATATTGGACTATGTAACTGATTGTATTGGTATGACTCCAGATGATGAGATAACTATTAATAACCAGGAGATCTATAAATTAATAAGTTACAAAGTTTAGAATTTATATTGAAAGAAGAGGTTTATTGAAGGGTAAACATAATGATAAAATTAGTGAAATCAAATTAATATCAATTAAACGTCCATTAGACTAAATCAATATAGATGGACACATAAAGAGAGAATACAATTAATCTAAAATAAAATAAAATAAAAATGCTATTCCTTTATTAAATAACGCAAAATTATTAATAAAAAATAAAGTTTTAAGTAGATTATAATAAAAAAAACTAGATAAAAATAACAACTAGTCAATATTAAAAACATGGTTAATAATTCTCAATTAATTAAGGGAATAATATTGTGGTTGGATTAACTTAATTCGTCGGTAAATATGATTGATATTTTTAAAGAATTTTAATTAAATAATAAACAGCGATTGTCTTAATGTATATAACACTATATTTGGTGGCTTATTGGGAAAATGTTTAGTAAGAAGTAAAATAAAAAATTAAATCCTTAATACAATACGCAAAATAGATAAATATATATATATAAGTGTGTGTGTGTATGTGTGGATATATATGTGTGTGTATATATATGTGTATATGGATATATATATATATATATATATATATATATATATATATATATATATATGTGTGTGTGTGTGTGTGTGTGTGTGTATGGGTGTCTGTAGATATATATATATATATATGTATATATGTTTTTATTTTTACATCTATATATTAGTGTGTATGTGTGTTTGTGAGTATATAAATGTGTACGTATAAACGTGGATGTGTGTGTGTGAGTGTGGCCCGGTGTGTGTGCATGTAGTTAAGGAAGGAGAGACGAATATGTCTAGTCTGTCCTGCCAAAGGTTTGAGCAAAATAGATAAATATATTTATAAGTGTGTGTGTGTGTATGTATATATATATATATATATATATATATATATATATATATATATATATATATATATATATATATATATATATATATGGGTGTATGTGTGTATGTGTATTTATGTATATATGTTTTTAATTTTACATCTATATATGTATGTGTGTGTGTTTGTGAGTATATAAATGTGTACGTATAAGCGTGGGTGTGTGTATGTGTGAGTGTGTCTCGGTATGTGTGCGTGTAGTTAAGGAAGAGGAGATGGTCGAGTCTAGTCGTTCATGCCAAAAGTTTGAGCATGACCGAATTTCTTATGCGTAGATAGGTAGGTGTCAAAGTTGTCATCTTGTAGAAAGGGGTTCTCGTCTGAAAAGTTTTGAAATGTAATTTGTCTGCTTGTTTTTTCTTTTTATTTCTTTCTTATGATTGTGTATTGGCGGGTATAATATTTGCTAATCAGTATATCCCCGAGGAAGAGCCGAAAAGGTTCTGAAACAATTGTCGGATACTCAAACTACGTTTATTTTAATATATATATATATATATATATATATATATATATATATATATATATATATATATATATATATAGGACGTTACTATAGAACGTTAATCGGACGTTACTTTCCAATCACCCTGTATATTTCGTTTATATATTTTACCTTATTTTTATTATGATAACTCAAACACTGGATCGAGCCGGTTCAGAGTAGACAAGTGACTGTCCCAGATTAACTCTGCCGGATAGAATCAACAAAGTCTACGTTTACCATTTTCCTGCGTTTTATCTATCCTGACTTTTATATAGTTTCATGTGATTGCATTGTTTTCTGCAACAGTCAGTAAGGATCTTATTTCTCTTTTTAAGTGCCCTTTACGCAACCATATTCATGTTTCTTTATGATTAATTTATTTTGTCTCTCTTTTAAATAGATTATGCACTTCTTTTATTTTCCGTTTTTATTTTCTCCTTTTTTTATTTCCGTTTTATTGTTCTCTGGAATTTTTGCCTTGGTACTGTCTTTGGCCGCGATAATCAGCCTCTTTGTGTCGTCTCCACAATCTTCAGTGCTTGTGAGTCATCTTCTGCATAGTACTGCGTTTATTACCAGGCTTACAGCCAAGGTGTTTATTCCTATTATTAGGTTTTTACTATAAAGTTTGGTTTCCACAGATGTTCTGCTTCTTTTGAGATATTCTCTTTTTATCCCTTTCATTTCTGTTTGTTTGATAGCATCCGCTTCGAGGATGCCAATGTATATGTAATTAATGCGTTCATTAAGTAATCTTATTACTTCTTGGTTGGGTAGCTCTATACCTTTTGATATTTCGAGCTATCCCTTCTTCATCAAAAGTGCAAATGTTTCTATTCCAAATTACATTCTTATATCTCAATGAAAGTTTATAGTTCCGTCCTCGAAGGCAGTTATGTCTCTGTTGCGTTTATTTATATATGTCTGCATCGCTTGACCAACTTCACACAACTTGGTTAAAATATCGGTTATGTTCTAACTTAGTACTAGTTTAATTTTAGGATATCTAGGTCAAAGGTCACGGAAAAGATGAACGTCATATTTTGGCGATAACTTTGGTTCTGTTCAACGTAGAGATTCCCTACTTGGCCCATAGTGTAGTCAATGAAGTTTCGCATATTATGTGACATTGACCGAACTTTTCAAGGTCAAATGCGAAATTTTTAATTTGATTTAAATGTGATTTATTGATCTCAATAGCCACCATACAAAATTACAGCCTGATCAAATATATAGTTTTTGAATTATCAACGTTTACATTGTATAACTTCGGGAATACTTCATACAATATGAATAAGTAAGGACAATATGAAAAAAATTAACCCATCATGACGTAGTCAGGTAAAAGTATGCAGTGTCACCACTTACTTATGTTCTTGCTGTGCTTATTACTGTTTTCGTCAAATCATCATCATCATCATCATCATTATTAGAACTAGTAGTAGTGGTAGTGGTAGTAGTAGTAGTAGTAGTAGTAGTAGTAGTAAGCATCATTAGACATTATGAGATTTATTGCAGTTTCTGTTCCTTTGTTAGTGTGGTGGTGTTTTTCTTGTGGTTTTGTTTTCTCCCTATTATTATTATTATTATTATTATTATTATTAGTAGTAGTAGTAGTAGTACTAGTAGTAGTAGTTGTAGTAGTAGTAGTAGCATGCCCCCTATGACACAGTGAGCTTCATGCCAAATTATTTGCAATTCTATGCAATAGGTTTAGAGTCTATAAGTGCGTTTATTGTTTTATCAGTAGTACTAGTATATACGACATAATCACATTGGCTGACCGTTTCCCTTTAGATCACCGAAGTTAAGCGACGTTGGGCCTGGTCAGTACTTAATGGGTGACCATTTGGGAATATCATATGCTTTATGTGCTCTTCGCTTATCTCGGCATTGTTTCCAATCGCCCTGGATTTCCCATTGCCACTGAAATCAAGCAGTGTAGATTCAGAATAAGTGTGGTTGTGGATTGCGCAACCCTTGCTTCACAAGACACCTTGCAGACACCCTTACACCCTAACAGGGGGTATCCAGTGTCTCTCCTGACTGAACGGAGGCCATGAAGTAGTACTAGCTGTAGTATTACAACTAATATTAGGAGTATAACCATGTTCCCCCTCCTATGACACGCTCGTTGAGTACTTCCGGAGCCTATAAGTGACCAAGAGACACACAGACAGACACACTTTTAATATAGATGTAGATTCCAATGTGTATTAAGAGAATCTGAAAGATGTTTAGGAAAAGGATCCACTCTCTTGTGTGAAATGGATATATTTCAGTGCGATACCCTCGGGGAGCGAATGTATTTCATGAAGCTTCGAAAACGATTAACGCGTTCCCAGATCTCCGACGCCATTCTCAAAAACGAATATCTGTCTCTGTCATTTTATTTGCTCTCGTCATTTCTGCCGGTTTCATTGCAAAGAACAGCCGGACTCTAAACACTCACGTCTGGTCAGATCTATTGATTTTCTGCCTTGTGCCAAAAGGAAGTCCTTTGAAATCGGTCTCATCTCCCTTATCGCCGATCGCCTGGTGGGCGTGGTGGTGGTTGTGGCGTATTTCTTTCAGGAATTGTACGGATGTTGGTTTAGAAGCGAAGAAAAATGCAGACGAAGAAAGGGGGCTACGAAAAATGATTAGTGGATAGAAATACAGAAATACGACGGCCGAGAGAGGTCATCTATCTATATATAAAATATGACCACTATCTGACTGGCTGTCAACTAACTACGCTTAGGTTATAAGACTTACGACCATCACATTTTTCAGAAATGACCGCTACAAAACATGTTTTTTTAAGGGGTCAGATTTATATTTTCTGATGGAGCATCGACACACCCACCCTGACACTTAAAATATGCTTACCTCAAATTCAATTAAATTTTAAATAAATATGATATATAACGAGCATGAAAAGGTTCTTTAAAAGCATCTTTTGCATTTTAATTTTGTAAATTAAGCAACATTTTTTAATTAAAATTGCCCCTATCTCTTATGAAGGGTAATCTACTCGTAAAATTTAAGACCAAAGTTAACATAATAATAATAATAATAATAATAATAATAATAATAATAATAATAATAATAATAATAATAATAATAATAATAATAATAATAATAATAATAATAATAATAATAAAAATGATAATAATAATAATAATAATAATAATAATAATAATAAAAATAATAATAATAAAAAAAATAATAATAATGATAAAAATGATGATAATAATAATAATTATAATAATAATAATAATAAACATAATAATAATAATATATAATAATAATAATATATAATAATAATAATAATAATAATAATAATAATAATAATAATAATAATAATAATAATAATAATAAATATTTGTAATTCATCTATGGCTTATAACGTTTTTTTCTTTCTTAATTTGAAAATGCAAAGAAGCTTGGAAAGAACATTTCTATCCTCATTATACTCCATAGCATACCACGTGCTTATAAGTTCTGAAATATAAAGGACTGTTTCAATCACACGGTTCCGTGACAATAAGAGACCCTAATAAACACCTGGTGTCAGACCCTAACCAACAAGTGCCTAGCACCGACCTCCCAATGAGAGAGTGGTCAACCATCAATAGATTCAGGACTGGACATGTCCCGTGCTTGGCCAGCCTTCACAGATGGGGCAGCAGCCCATCCCCACTGTGTGCTTGTGGAGAGGAGCAGACAATGGAGCACGTCATTGAAGTCTGCCCTCTCCAACGACTGAGAGGAGGATTAGCCACCCTCCACACAGCAGACCAGGAGGCTACTGCGTGGCTGAAGGACTTTGCATTCGCTAAATAAATTGCATACAAGTATTTTTGCGCTTGAACTCATTTAGATTTTAATGGCATCATTACCATAACGAACAGGAGTGGTAATAGGGTTGCACCCTGTAAAAATCATCTCTTTATCCTTATCTCTGTCCGTTTCTATCTGAATTCACCATATCTTTTAACAAATCATCGTCAGTGATTGCTTACTGATAATAACCAGTGGTGTTCCCTGGAGTATGAGTGACAAAAAGCCTTCCCATATTTTCAGTACTATTCACCTCTTTTCAATAACCATGCCGCTTACCATTGATTTCTCTCTGGGATTTGGGTGGCAATAAACCTCCCGAAGGTCCAAATACTCTCTGCACTCTTCCAGTGGAGGTCTGGTTAGTGCTCTCTCTCCTCAATCTTCCCATCCTCCTTGACCCTTCACAACTATTTTATGTGTAATCAGCCGAAACTGGTGCCATCACTTTTTAGGGGTGGGGATGGGGTGAGGGCCAATTTATGAAATTTCTTGCAGTTTCTGTTCCTTTGTTAGTGTGGTGGTGTTTTTCTTGTGGTTTTGTTTTCTTCCTATTGTAATTATTATTATTATTATTATTATTAGTAGTAGTAGTATTATTATTATTATTATTATTATTATTATTATTATTATTATTATTATTATTAGTATTATTATTATTATTATTGGTATTAGTAGTAGTATTATCATTATTATTATTAGTAGTAGTGTAGTAGTAATAGTAGTAGTAGTAGTAGCAGCATCAGTAGAAATTAACCCCTATGACACAGTCAGCTTCATGCCAAATTATTTGCAATTCTAGGAAATAGGTTTGGAGTCTATAAATGTGTTGATTGTTTTAACAGTAGTAATAGTTGTAGTATTACAACATATATTAGGAGTATTAACATTTACTCACTCCTATACCACACCCGTTGAGTTACAGGCTATAAGTGAATAACAGACACACAGACAGACACAATTATTATGTAGATGTAGATTTCAAAGTGTTTTAAGAGAAAATGAAATATGTTAATGAAGAGGACCAATTCTCTTGTGTTAAATGGATATATTTCTGTTACGATCCCCATAAGGAGAGAAAATCGCTATTTTCCAATAGCTTTCGCCAAAGCAGTCTTATTTTGATTGCATTCAAGTATTTTGAGCCGGACATAATTTAGGTTATAAATGGATCGTTGAAGTAGTATGAACCCCTTTTTCCATTGTTGTTCCACATATTTTAATGAGATTAAAATCATAATGTCGATTATTAAAACTATATTTTTCAATTTCAATCATTTTAAAATGTTATTATGCGAAGTAACACTTTTCTAATCTTATAGTTTCATCAGTATAATCTCTGTTTTCATACAGTTTTCACGCTATCATTTGTGTGCGTGTATGTTGGGATCTCATGCCATTAGTAAAAGTTACAAGTGTTCCAAAATTATGAGCATTTTCTGGAATGGGTAGTTGTGGTAGTCCCATGATATTGCAAAAGGTCTGCCACAGCGCTACTTTTGTGTAGCTGTATCTTTGATTCCAACAAACGTTTAATTGGGTGACTACTCACTTTGCCACGGCGTGGGTGTATTTGGGTTGAGAAGGCTTTGATTTTAATTGCCAATATAACAAAAGAATAACAAATGACTGACTGGTGTACGATGGAACCGAAAAAAATAATTTCATGGTGGTATTTAATTTCGTAATGAAAATAATGGAGGATATTAACTGATTTGTTTGCTTGACCGCGGTTTTTATGTGTTTTGTTATAATTTACAATGTCAAACAGGATCGCAAACCTCAGGAGTAAATTGACTTGGAAATCGTCAGAAAGACTCTTTTAACCTAAAATGCTAATTTTCTATCCACAATCTAAAAAATATGCGTAAATAAACCTATGCATAATAATGAAATGAAGAAATTAATTGAATCAGAAAACAGTAGTACGAATATTGAATTAATGAGAATTCATTTTGAAATTCAATATGCAAATTAGTTAGGTCGATTGCATGAACATGCTTAGTAGATTAGGACGATTGAGTTATTTTGTATATGAAATTAGAAGTTTAATGTCACTGTTTTGAGTGTTTGCTTTTTATTTATTAAAATTTAACCGGTTTTCTATACTTACTTTTCCTGATTCAACAATCTAACGAGAACCCAAATGGGTAACGTTTATTTCTAGTATATATATATATATATATATATATATATATATATATATATATATATATATATATATATATATATATATAAGGCGAATTTGTTCAGAACTCAAATGCTGAAATATAAGATGCTTTGTAAATTTAAAAAAAACTATGAACGATAATATTTTATAAAACTATGATAAAAGTAAATAAAAAATTGATGGAAATAAAGTGAATGAAAAAAACAAAATGGTGGACAAGTGAAATTTGTCATTCTGCTTGTGTCTTGGATAAATTCCTTTCTCGCGTCAAATTCCAACTTTTTTCTTTTGCCTGTATTTTCTTTTGGTTAAAATTGCGCGTTTTGTCGTTTGGTGTAATCTTTGCCTGTCATTTTCAGTCCATCTTTTTATTCCGCTGTTTAGCCATATCTCCTCTTTTAATTCCTTTCTTTAGTTGTTACTTTTGTCATCTCGCTTTCGTATTATTTTTAGTCTTTTCTCATTCTTTCCATTTGTTTACTTCTTATCTTCTTTGGTTTCAAATTTATTTTTTGTCTGATTTGCTCTTTCTTCATTTTTACCCTTTCTATTCTTTCCTGTCTTTAACGTTCATTGTCTCGTTTTTTTTTCTTTACTTAGTGTTTGCCCGCCATTTCTTTCCTACTTCTCCTTTCTTCATTTCTTCATTTCTTCTTTTAGTTGTACTTTTTTTTTGATAATACTTCTATTTCTCCTTTCCTTCATTCTTTCCGTCTCTCTTTCTTTCTTCTGTACTTGTTTGCTTACTCTATTTTTTTCTTTTTTGCTAACTCTATCTTTTCTTCTTTTCTTTTAGAATTTTTTCTCATTTGTTCCTTTTTCCACACTTTATAATACGCAACTGTTATTTTTACTTTCTTTCTTTGTCTCTTCGACGTATTTCATCTTTCCATTCTTCTCTCTTTCTTGCTTCCCTTTCTTTCTCTTTTTCCACCTCTTTCCCTCTTCCTTTATTTCTTTCGTTTTATCTCATGCATTATTAGCTTCATTTCTTTCTTTCCTTTTTTCTTTCTTTCTGTTGAGAGGCACTTCCTGTCCTTTTCCCCTCTCTTCATTTTCATTATTTTTTATTTGTATCGTATACATTATCTTATTTTCCTTTTTTTACTATGCAGAGACACTTTCCTTCTTTCTTTCTTTCTTTCTTTCATTCTCACTTCAACTGCCTTCCTTTTTTTGAACACTGTATTTAATGTTATTATTCGCAGCCATTTATTTATTCATTTCGTTCCTTAATTAATTCTACCTTTCCTTCTATCGTCTTTCTTTATTTCTGTTTCTTCTTTAATTCTATCTCATTTATTATTTCAATCACATAAGCTGAATCTCATTTACCATCTCTATCCTGTCGCCTTTTATTCGTCCATTTCCATCCGCCGGGAATTGAACGACACCTTCTGCGCACGCGCCATTGGATAACCTTTATCGCCTTTCATTCCCTTTTCACTCTCACGCATGCGCGTAGACACAAAAAGAAACTTTTGCTTTTCGGCATTGTAAGAAAGCCGGTGCCATTTGTTGTCTGCAAGAGAAAACGTGAACGCTGACGGTCAATCGCCAGCAGGAATTCCACCACCATCACCACCACCACCACCACCACCACCACCACCATCATCATCATCATCATCATCAGCAGCAGCAGCAGCAGCAGCAGCAGCAGCATCAATCGCTCGACGTTGAAGCGTCGAAGAATGACTCTATCAAATTCTGATCAACCACCGAGCGGAAATGGAAAGAAAAAAAATGTAAATGAAAAGAAAATAATTAAGTAAATTCAAATCAATACAGCTGATAGAAATCTTTATGTCTACTCTTTTTCTTTCATATCGCCCTTTTTATTTAGGTTTATATATTAGTAGACATATTCGACGTTGTTCGGGTGCCAAATAGGTCAAAACGTTTTGCATATTACAGAGATTACAAAATAAATTAAACTCCTCTTCAACTTGAAAATTCTTTTAAAATATTGAATTTCTTTCCACTTTTATATATTGTTAGAATATATTTTACTGAAAAGTGTATGAAAGATTTTAGGCAGCCAATATTATAAACTTCATTTATTTGGCTAAAATATATAATTACACTTTTAAACATATTATTTTTAAACATAAACTTACTTTAGAGCTTATTAATAAACATTATTCTTTCTTATATTCCTTTATGCGAAGATGAAAGAATATTTGATGATTTTTTATTTGAAGTAATCGATGAAGAAATGTAAGATAAATTTAATCAAAGTTCAACAACTTTAAAACTTTGACCTATTATTAACAATTTGAAAGTCAATTGCCCAGTTAGTTTGATTGACTGAAAACTTATGGTAAAAACTTATGGTAAAAACCTATGATAAAAACTTATGGAAAAACTTATGAAAAAAACTTATGGTAAAAACTTATGGTAAAAACTTATGGTAAAAACCTATGGTAGAATCTTATGGTAAAAACTTATGGTAAAAACTTATGGAAAAAACTTATGGTAAAACCTTATGGAAAAACTTATGGTAAAAACTGATGGAAAAAACTTATGGAAAAAACTTATGGTAAAAACTTATGGAAAAAACTTATGGTAAAACCTTATGGAAAAACCTTATGGAAAAACTTATGGAAAAACTTATGGAAAAAACTTATGGAAAAAACTTATGGTAAAAACTTATGGAAAAAACCTATGGTAAAAACTTATGGTAAAAATACATGTTTACGTTTATTTTTACCGACTGCTTCTTCAATTAAATGAAATATTAGCTTTTACCAACCAATTCGGTATTATTACACAGTTCGAGTAGATGCAAATCTACGAATAGAATTAGTGGTGCACAAATTAATTGAAGGATATTTGGTATTGAAAATTATTTGAAGAGTTCGAATGCATAGCGCGATAAATCCAATTTGTTTGATTTGAGACATTCGTCTTTTTATTGCTTAATCGAACAATAAAAAGACGAATATATTAAATTCAGACTTCGACACAAAAAAAAGGTTCTTTTAAAACAAAAGGAAATTATCCCCGTATCATATAATGTAAAAGATTATTTGGGTGCGTTGTCGAGTGTTGAAATGCAACAGTTTTTGTAGTGATAGTTTCGTCATTTTCAAGATGGCGTTTATCGCGTCCAAACTCTTCATTTTAAACTGAAGTCTTATAAATTAAGTTATTAATGATAAGATTCACCGAAAATTCCTTAACTAAAAATCATTCACTGAAACAGTAGATTCATTGCTTTAGAATGATCCGTGCCGCAACGGATAACCAGTTCTAAATGGCAGTCTTCTAGAGATAGATTGAAGGCTCAATCCTTAGTACGGGCGATAGTAAGAATACAATTACGAATTACTTAAAATTCTACCCGGTCATGGCTGACGAAAAGAGAGAAAGCTACCTCTTGGATGTTTAAAAGGGTTACGTTCGAAATTACGTATAGATTCCCGAGTTAGACATAAAGACTCCCAAGTTACAAGATACACCTGAATAATATCGAGGGATACATCGAACTAAACGTTGTGAGAATACGATCCAAGATGAGAATAGTAGTCCGAATACTCCAAATAATGCAGTGGATTAATTTTAATTTTACAATTGAAATTTTCAATTTAAAGTATTGTTCGCTCACTTAAATTCATATCAAAGTATTTAAAAATATCTTTTAAAAAACCCTTTTCCAATTTTACATATGTTGAACTCTTGTACCACTCTTGTTATTTCTGATTAATTCCATACAATCTTGTCGTCTCCAGTATCGGAACTCAACGTTGATGAAATGGCTGCATAATCCCTATGTTTGTAGTCTTTGTTTAAAATCATGAATAGACTTTTTTCATACTTTAACTACATCTGTGTAAATTGTCTTTGTGTAAATAAGAGGGAGAGTTTGGCGAAAATCACAAGAAATAATGAAATCGGAATTTACTGTTGTACTGTAATACATGATTTCGATGTCTTTCTTGTACCATAATTGTGTCATATTGTTTCTTTAGTATTAAAATACCTTCCAAGTTGATTGTGGAATTCATTTTTATTAAACTAACAACATCCCAAAATTAATAGGAGCATCACAGAAACCTCTAGAAAAAATATAATCATCCAGTAATAAATCTTCTGGGAAACAAAAAGCAAAAGAAATAAAGAGTTATCTTTTTATCAAATTCATTTTTTTATTAGAAAATAGAAAATTAGAAATAATAGTTACCATTTAATAATCTTAAAAATATACATTTAAAGACAAAAATCTAAAATACTTATGATGTTTTGATTTATAAAAGCGCTTGCTGTAACTTTAAAAAATGATACTGATTATGGAGTTTGGCGTAAATCCATGCAAGAAGGAATCCATCAGCATCAATCTTGCTCGTCTCAGTAATGAAAAGGTTTACTAAATATTTACTGCATTTTATAGAAAGTGTTCACATGGACCAGAACCTTGATAAATGAATAAAGTATAATAAGGTCCTCTAAATGCTTTGACAATTCAGTAGAAATCATTTCCTTATAATGAAAAAAAAAACGTAAAAGCAGCTTTGATTAAGACATCTATACAATGAAAGATAAAAAATGTTAGATTTCAAAATTAAATTTGTAATTTTCATAGCATATTCTAAATGTGCTTACAGCTTCAAAAAGCTAACTGTTTTGTATTAAAATATGAAAATCAGAAACAGCCAAGAAGACAGACTAAGTTACTCATCAGAAAACTGAATTCATAAAAATCCATGAAACGGTATAAATATTATAGTGGAAGCTAAAATTAAATATACACTCAGTGATAAAGAGGTTAATTTGATTGAATTCAATGTTAAAAATATAAAATGCAAAATAAAACATAATACTAACCATTAAATAATCTTAAACATAAATAAAGTTAAGCATATGTTATGTATAGGAAGTATAAAATTAACTATTAAACTAATGAACCTATAATTATGAATTATGTAATATATATTCTAAGCAACACAGTGAGATACGTGGGCACATTATTATTTTGTAAACTGTACCATTTAAGGTGCGTGCTCCTAAACTTGCATCCCCCAAAATAACTTTTAAAGTAAGTGAGATACAAAAAGTTTAAAACAAGAAAGAATGAGCGTCAATACTATGTATGAACGAGGTAGACTTCTAAACTAATGCACTTATCATGATGAATTATGGGATACATATTCTAGGAAACATGGTGATAAATCTGAACGTATTATCTATTTTGTAAAATTTAACACCAAAATGTTTAAAAAAACAATTAAAAAATAATGCTATTCATGTTGTATATACCCGTCCCGGAAAAGGCATTTTTCTAATTATACATAAAATAAATAAAAATAAATAAAAATAACTGTGATTCTTTGTTTAACTTTAATACATTGATAAAAAGTCTATTCATAATAAAATGAATAAATTTAAATATAATATCAGAAATCAAATCCATTCGCAATGAATCATTTACCAAATCGTGTTTGTTAGGCAATGAATGACACATTAGCTGTAAAACTGAGAAAGCAACACATTCAACAATACTTAAGAATATTTCATTATTCGACAGGCTAAACACAATTATGACTGAATTTTCGTAATTCTTTGAAAATGTCTCCTTTACATACTAGATATTCAGATTATAAAACAGAATATTTTTAAAAATTCACAGATTTAATGTTTTAAGGAGGATTTAATGCAAATAAATTGTTTATTTCCATTACTTGTTATGTAAATAGTAGGAGCGGGTGGGTTATTAAAAATACCATTTTAGAATAGCTAGGCTTACTCACATTGCCTGGAAATTAGAGATGTGAGACCGCTTCGAAAAATGACCAAAGGAAGTCCTACTTACATTGTATTCAAGTGATGTATTGTTTATTTCTATTACTTGTTATGTAAATGGTAGAAGGGGTGGGTTATTAAAATATCATTTTAGAATAGTAAGGCTTACTCACATTGCCTGTAAATTAGAGATATGAGACCGCTTCGAAAAATGACAAAAGGAAGTCCTACTAAAATTTTATTCAAGTGATAAATTGTTTATTTCCCTTACTTGTTACGTAAATGGTAGGAGGGGGTGGGTTATTAAAAATATCATTTTGGAATTGCAAGGCTTACTCACATTGCCTGTAAATTAGAGATGTGAGACCGCTTCGAAAAATGACCAAAGGAAGTCCTACTTACATTGTATTCAAGTGATAAATTGTTTATTTCCATAACTTGTTACGTAAATGGTAGGAGGGGGTGGGTTATTAAAAATATCATTTTGGAATAGCAAGGCTTACTCACATCGCCTGTAAATTAGAGATGTGAGACCGCTTCGAAAAATGACCAAAGGAAGTTCTACTTACATTGTATTCAAGTGATAAATTGTTTATTTCCATTACTTGTTACGTAAATGGTAGAAGGGGTGGGTTATTAAAAATATCATTTTGGAATAGCAAGGCTTACTCACATTGCCTGTAAATTAGAGATGTGAGACCGCTTCGAAAAATGACCAAAGGAAGTCCTACTTACATTGTATTCAAGTGATAAATTGTTTATTTCCATTACTTGTTACGTAAATGGTAGGAGGGGTGGGTTATTAAAAATATCATTTTAGAATAGCAAGGCTTACTCACATTGCCTGTAAATTAGAGATGTGAGACCGCTTCGAAAAATTACCAAAGGAAGTCCTACTTACATTGTATTCAAGTGATAAATTGTTTATTTTCATAACTTGTTACGTAAATGGTAGGAGGGGGTGGGTTATTAAAATATCATTTTGGAATAGCAAGGCTTACTCACATTGCCTGTAAATTAGAGATGTGAGACCGCTTCGAAAAATGACCAAAGGAAGTCCTACTTACATTGTATTCAAGTGATAAATTGTTTATTTTCATTACTTGTTACGTAAATGGTAGGAGGGGTGGGTTATTAAAAATATCATTTTAGAATAGCAAGGCTTACTCACATTGCCTGTAAATTAGAGATGTGAGACCGCTTCGAAAAATTACCAAAGGAAGTCCTACTTACATTGTATTCAAGTGATAAATTGTTTATTTTCATTACTTGTTACGTAAATGGTAGGAGGGGGTGGGTTATTAAAAATATCATTTTGGAATAGCAAGGCTTACTCACATCGCCTGTAAATTAGAGATGTGAGACCGCTTCGAAAAATGACCAAAGGAAGTTCTACTTACATTGTATTCAAGTGATAAATTGTTTATTTCCATTACTTGTTATGTAAATGGTAGGAGGGGTGGGTTATTAAAAATATCATTTTAGAATAGCAAGGCTTACTCACATTGCCTGTAAATTAGAGATGTGAGACCACTTCGAAAAATGACCAAAGGAAGTTCTACTTACATTGTATTCAAGTGATAAATTGTTTATTTCCATTACTTGTTACGTAAATGGTAGGAGGGGATGGGTTATTAAAAATATCATTTTAGAATAGCAAGGCTTACTCACATTGCCTGTAAATTAGAGATGTGAGACCGCTTCGAAAAATGAACAAAGGAAGTCCTACTCACATTTTATTCAAGTGATGAATTGTTTATTTCTGTTACTTGTTATGTAAATGGTGGAACGGGTTGGGTTATTAAAAATATCATTTTGGAATAGCAAGGCGTACTAACATTGGCTGTAAATTAGAGATGTGAGAGCGCTTCGAAAATTGACCAAAAGGTAGGTCTACTTACACTTTGATTCAACTGATTAATAGACTCTCTTATTAACAAGTAAGTCTTCCCAAATGTGGTTTTCATAATCAGACTATTTAGTGTTTAATCGATATTATTTCAAAAAAGTAGAACCAAAATGGAGGGGGTTTTGAGTCTGCGTCGATAGACATCGAAAAAGCTTATCTATGAATATTAAAAAAACAAAAAAACAAGCAATTTTTGGTAAATATTATTTTTGATGTCATAAATTATTTTCAGGAAATTAAATTAAGTTAGAAATTAGTTGAACACAACTTTAAAAACATTACACATTTTTGATTTAGGTTGTTGAAATAGAGAATCGTACATCGAGATTTATTTATATAGCAGATCGATATTTTAACATCTAGCAAATATATGATCCCGTCGCTTGCACATTTTGTAAGTGTTATCAACTTAGTAATTTAACATAATGTTTCGTTTCAAATAATATTCCGGGTGTTAATTACAAGCATACAGACACAACATCTCCATTATAGTAAAATAAAGGAAAGTAAGTATTTTTATGGAATTCGTCGTCTTAGGAGTTACAGATTACGACAAATTGAACCGGAAAAAGGCCGGAGAGTTCAACGACTGTAAAGTTGTGAATAAAATAAGATGAGGTCAACAACAGAAACATGTAAATAAGTTTTATGACACCGATATATACATAGACAGCATAACATTCACACCAAGGTTGATCTATCATTAAGTCGAGGTATTCAATTAAAACTAAACGGAAAACAAATTATTCAATAAATACATAGTTAAACATTTGACAAAATATCAATATTTAATTAAATAACTGCAAATAATTGTCTATTCTTATTCTGTGTATCTGAAACGAAACGGAACTACCATGAACGAGGTTTATTTCCAAGAAAGTTTTATTTGTGAAATGCACTACTACAGGGCTGCTTCCCAGCTGGGTACAACATGGTTGCTTTTAAGTCTAATGTTAACAAATTATTGTCGATGTGCTCATCTAAATAATCAAATTCTGACCATTTAACCCTAACACTAAATCTAAACACTAACCCTAACGCTAATCCTCTCAAATCTGTTGTTCATTGCCAACTAACAATTTCATTAACCCATATCCTCGAGTTGCATTCAAGCCTTTATATTACTAACATTAGTATAAAATCCTCTTCGTAAAACTTAATAAGTTTCATAATGATTTTATATGAGGACATTTTTATTTTCAGAATTTCAGATTTTATTAAAAATTAAAAAAAAGTTTGGTTCCATAAATTGTTTAAATTCTTAGAATTCAAATTGGTAGAAGAATTAAAAGAGAAAAAGAGAGATAAGGAAATAGAGGGGGGAGCATTTTGGATTTGAAATTGGAAGAATGTCCTGATAGTCTTAGAATCACTGATTTATGCTATTCCAATTTCACATGAATGAGAGCACCTGCTTAATATGACAAGTATGTTCCTCAACACACAGTGTTAAACTATATACTCCACTTCCTGTCATATCCATGTATTGTAATTAGACTTTTCCTATGATAAATTAACGATGTAATTACAATTAGCTAAAATTATTAAAAGTAATTCATTCTTTTAGGGTGATTAAGCAAGGATGATGTTTTGGGCGAAGATTCTAGAATTGTCATGGGTAGGGGACACACAACTTAAACCCTCTAACACTGTTTAACCAAGAGCTTCTTTCGAAAGCTGCTCATGGCAGGTTCAATTAATCCAATGAAAAATTTGTGGAAGGCCTTCAAATTGGTGACACCGCCCCCCCCCCTGACTACCACCGTTCAATAAGTGTTACGTGAACGCCTAATACGATACTGACATGTGTAGAAACGATTTATTTTTCCCTTTCGACCACGGAGTCAAGTTGACGACCAGAAAAAAGATAAACCGGCTTGGCATGCAAGAATAAAAGTGGATATATAAAGAGGGAGACAGAGAGAAAGAGAGAGATAGAGAGAGAGCGAGCAAGAGAGAGAGAGAGAGAGAGAGAGAGAGAGGGGGAGAGAGGGAGAGAGGGAGGGAGGATTGCTTGCTTCCTTTTTCGGGGTCAAGAGGTAAATGACAAAAAATAAGCTCCTTTCACACAACTTATTCTCTCCTACATTAAATCCCCCGAGCCTCCATTGCTCTCATCTCTCTCTTTCCCCCTCTCTCTTTTTTCTTTCTCTCTCTCTTCCCCTCTCTCTCCCTCTTTATATATATATATATATATATATATATATATATATATATTGATGTCTCCTGTTTTTGTTTCACTATTGGCTATTTAAACCCTTTTTTATTTTATTTACTTGTTATTATAATTTTTATTTATGAATTTTCAAACGAATGTTAAGTCTACAATATCTTGGATTTAGTTAGTTTATCTGGGAATTTAAACTGCATTTTCCTTCTTTTTTTTCTTTTGTTTAAAAAGACTCAAAGCTTCTTTAGACTATATATATATATATATATATATATATATATATATATATATATATATATATATATATATATATATATATTGATGTCTCCTGTTTTTGTTTCACTATTGGCTATTTAAACCCTTTTTTATTTTATTTACTTGTTATTATTATTTTTATTTATGAATTTTCAAACGAATGTTAAGTCTACAATATCTTGGATTTAGTTAGTTTATCTGGGAATTTAAACTGCATTTTCCTTCTTTTTTTTCTTTTGTTTAAAAAGACTCAAAGCTTCTTTAGACTATATATATATATATATATATATATATATATATATATATATATATATATATATATATAGATAGATAGATATATATATATATATGAAGGAGAATGGAAAGGAATTAGAGAAAGCAAAAGCCAAATCAAAATTCAATTCAAAAGTTCAAAGCAAGGTATATTCCGCAATATATATATATATATAGAGAGAGAGAGATAGAAGAAAAAATAGTGATAAATATGCGACGACTGTCCAAATTTATTTCAAATTTCAATTGTTCAATGCAAGGTGTATTCAGTGAACAATTAAAAATTGTAAATAAATTTGGACAATCGTCGCATATTTATTACTCTTTTTTCTTCTATCTCTACAATTGCTCTATCTCGTATATTGAGCTAAACCTCTTCACAATAGGTTCCATCTACTAAAAGTTTTACTTTTGGTTTATATTTGACTCTCTCTCTCTCTCTCTCTCTCTCTCTCTCTCTCTATATATATATATATATATATATATTTTGTAGTGGACAAAGTGCACGAGTTATGCAGTTACAGCTTTTCTCTTCATTACTAACTTATTCATTTCTATTTGGGTGATTGCTATTAGGGTTTAGATTATTACGATTTCGAGTAATTATATTTTTGTTCCTCTTAGTTTGATTTTTGCTATATTAGTCACTTTTTGCGCAATTTGTTAGTATCTTTTTCTTCTTTACTGTTCTCCTTTAGTATTTTGTTATGTGTGCCTTAATTATCATTTCTAAGTTTTCGCAACAACTGTAGGACAGTTTTAAGTTATTTTTACTGAATATTTTATGCAGAGAGTTGATTATAGGGAAATTTTTTTTATGAGATTTAGGAATTTCTTGCTCAAATTAATTTTTAGCATCTGCTTATAGGGAGGTGTATACCAGATTATATTCCTTTTTCATACATTTTTAATTTTATTATAATTATTGGCGTCCTGTTTCTTATATTCAAGTTCGATATTATGATACCCACAATTTTTTAGAGCTGTATTGTAAATGTTGCTATACTTTGCGGCTGTGTCATGAATTGTGTGTACGAACATATGTTGTGTTTGTGCGTGTATGTGAATTGCTAGGCTTGTCATATTTTTGTCGTGTATATGTATGCAAGTTTTATAAGTAGTGATAAATGTATACGCTTATATGCGGGTGTGTATATTCTGTCTCTGCATGTATGCTACAGAAGAATCTAGTTTCCTAATGTGTAAATATTTTAGAGGGAAGGGGGAGACTTGAATTACGCTTGCCAATGTTAGTAAAAATATGTTGACATGCTCAAAATTTCTCCACGGCCTTATTCAAGCATCCAAGCGAGGCCATTAAATTTTTGAAAAGAAAAAAAGAGAAACTCACACTCACTATTTAATACACATATAGAGAGAGCGACAACATATTTAATACATATATGGAGAGAGGGGGAAATGAACTATTAAAGACGTACATTGAAGGGAAAGAGAGTGACAACATATTTAATATATATATATATATATATATATATATATATATATATATATATATATATAGAAGGAGAGAGAGAGAGAGAGAGAGAGAGAGAGCTGAAGACTGCCCGATTTATAACGGAAGGCAATACAGTGAGGGGGGAAAGAGAGCAATACGTATACATAGAGAGGGGGAAATTGTATGATTTACAACGGAAAGTATATAGGAAGGGGGAAAGAAGTTGAGGTATTCTAACCAGGTCATTTGGTCTAGGCCCTCCCTCGAACTGCTTAACACCAAGTTCTTTAAAATCGTCTCTGAAAGCTGGAAATTCAAATTATCCGTCTGGTGATTGATAAATCAGTTAGGAATGAGGGGGAGGGGGGAAAAGGTAGGAGGAAAGGAGCAAGGAAAAACATCCGAAAATAGATCACCAAACAACCAAGGCTAGCGACTTATGATTTACTGGTTATTTTAAATTTACATTTATGTCTACACTTCGCCATTAGTTACTCTCTTCTGTTTAGAAGATTACCGTGTTCGTATTTCTTCTACGTATAATACATTATTTCGCTGTAGATGTCCAGCTGTTATCTATAGATCTGAAAAAGTGACGTTCTATCTATGTTTAGCCGTTCGTAGGTAGTCTGTGTGTATACGTAATTGAATACAATTTCACCTGCATTGTAACAATTGGCAAGCCGGTCGAGACAGCTAGGACATTACATTTTCACAGTAAGTAGTGACTAAAGAAGTGAGTTACAAGCCTCGAGGTTGGTTGATTAAATAAAGTAACACTGATGAATCTTCAAAGGACGCAAACGCGTCCGTGTATTTTATTTCATATATACATATAAGTTATTCGTAGAAGACAATCCAATGCAGATGTGTAACGGATAGGCACAAACTGAAGCAAATCAAGACATAACGATTGAACGAGTTATGTAGTTTCAACTTTTTTTATTAATATAATGTATATATATATATATATATATATATATATATATATATATGAATATGCATTTTTAAAATTATATATTTAAATTTTATTATGTTCTATTGGCACAAGCAAGGTCAGATAGTCTGATCCAGAATAGAGGAGAGGTCGGTGAATACATTTCTTAATAAGAAAAGAAAACAGTTTTTCTTACTGGAAATCATAACATCTTCTTACAAAAATAAATTATTTCAAGAAGGTCCAGTGAATATTTCATTTTATAAATCTATATTTCGAAACGAAGAGAATATAACTTGTTAGCCACAGACTTCAGCTAGATAATAATAAAGGCTTTATTTAGATTTTTAAAAAATTATACGTTATAAAAAAACCATCACGTCGAGGTCATCAATGTTGAAAAAGGTAACAGCTCAGTACGTTGTAAAGCTCCCAAATCGACAAATTAAAAGTACTAAGATATGAAAAGGAATGTCAAGTACAATTTGACACATTTATGACAGTTGACAATATACAAAAGGTTAACAAAACATTAAACATAACATTTATAAACCATGGTTCTCTAACTTTAGCTCGGTTGCATCTATCTGAATATTACAGATATTCTTCATGTCAACCAGACGTTAAGTAACACACGTCCGACTCAATTTACTTCTCAATACATTCTAACATTTTTGGGGTCAGCAAAAGGCCATAACTGACCCGTGTCATGTGAACAATTAAATGATGTTTCTAAATGAAATTTAAATTAAAATTGTTTGTGTGTTTCTACTTTTTTATTTATTTTTATCACATTGGAATATCTTCCAGTAATATTAGATTCTTTAAAAGATCTCAACTGGAAATTGCAAATCTATTCTTTAGCCCATCATCACGAAATCAGACGATTCTAAAAACTATGTGCACTAGTTACATTCATGAAAATTCTCGACAACTTATTTCAGTAATTCATTTACTCCGAGGTAAAATTAAAAAAAAAAAAACGATGTTTATTGTGGTGAGCCATACAAAATAAATAAATCCAGACATTTATTAAAAAGCGAAGAAAAAATAATAAAAAGTGTAGAGCAACGAAACATGTTTGATATGTTGAAAAGACAAATCTTCAATTATTTAATCAATTCGCTTTTGTATGCGAATGGTTTGTGATTGATTTGTTTTGTAGATCTATTTTGTAATTAAATAGCCTGTAATGGCCAACTTCTATTTTACCAATAGATGAGATCCTGATAGATGCTACCACTCCGGGTCTGTGGACCAGAATCAAGATAAAGAAAGCAGAAAATGCCTTTAAAACGACCGTAATACCAATAGTTGTAGGAGAACTAGGAACACTCAATGTTTATTGCGGTAAGCAATACATAATAAAGAAATCCAGACGTTCATTAAGAAAATACATTTTAAAAATGAATGAAAAATGTAGAACGACGTAACATATTTTATATGTTGAAATGACGATACAATTAATAACAAAATTGGGTGCTTCTACAGATGAGGGTACATATGAAAAACGCTGAAAATCGCAGTTCTAATTAAATTAACCGAAAACTCTTTTATATACTTATGTATCAAGCAAAAATAGGTATGTACACCAAAGAACAGCAAAATTCAATTGAGTAGAATTTTAATAAAAAATCAAAATCCGTAATATCGTTTTTTCGGGTCGGCCATTGATTCGAGTGAAAAACACGAAATTCAGAGGGAGGTAACCCAGTCTGTCATATTAACACGTAATAAATCAATGAAATGGAAACTGAATTTTATTTTTAATTAAAATTCTACTCGATCATTTTTCCTACTTTTTGGTAAGGATACTCATTTAAATCTGCTGCGTAAGTATTTAATAATGTTTTTTTTAATGGTAGTGATACTTTAATAATCACGCGTTTTTTAGAAGCAACCAAAATTGAATTTAATTTTTTTTTAAATATTACTGATAAATAAGTAATACATAGATAATTCTTTTATGAATCCTGTTCTTTGTAGATAGCGAAGTTGTACTAATAATTCTTTCATATATTCAATATAGAAGTTTTTAACAAAGTAATGTCTAGGGGCTTTTTCTTTGATGTAGAATATTTGATAAAAAAACAGTCAGCCTAAATGTCCGTTTAAATAAGAAATAAGCTTTTATGAAAGGAAAATCCAAGAAAAAGATAAAAATAAAAAAAACGAAACGAAAAAAACAGAACAATAATAGATCGAAAGAAACCAGAAGAAAGAAAAACGAAAATAAAAACGAAACAGAAAAACGAAACAGAAAAAAGAAAATACGTGAAAAAACGATTTCTAAAGATAGATAACAACAACAAAAAACGGCAATTGAAAAATGTTTTTGCTTTTTTACTGAAAACAAAACGTTTGATCTGTTGTCGTCGTTCCATTGGTTTGGTTTTGTCCGTTATACGTCATATCAACATTTTATCCCAAACACAATAACTACTGCAAAATATTAATCGTACACGATTCATTTTATAAAATAATCAATGATCTTCTTCGAGAGCTGGCTGATCCGAATGTTGTACACTTTAGGGCAAGTCAAGTGAATCGAACAACAAACATCTCATTCTAAAGATAAATAATACATAATGATCCAATTGGCTAAATCAATTCTAGTTCAAGTAAAATATTAAGAGATGTCCCGAATCACGCTAGGCGTAGATATGCATCAGTACATTACAATAAGGTTAGTTTGTCGATTTGGTTCATCGATAGATTTTATTCTGACGAATCACCATTTGATTCTAACCAGCTATTTTTTTTTATAATCACACTATCTTCTTACCCCCCAAAATGTATTTCGATTTAATTCCTTTCAAACAATACTTAATCCGGTAAGGAAGAGTGTTAAAATGGAAGCAGTCTTCAATAATAACTTGAATAATAACATCAGCGGCAACGAGTACAAATAAAACTGGTTAGAATTACACGAGAGATATTCAAGCGAAATAGCTAAAATGTTAGAGCGTCAGACTGACGATCTAAAGGTTCTGTTTTTAATCGGGGTCTCGGTATCCGATTGCTTATTTTGATATTAAACTTTATTACCTAACGTATTTCAGCTTTTCCACCCAAAATCTTTATTATTTATGCAGTTAAGTGTTTAAACATTTTTTCAATCAATTTAGAAAGAAAAAACATGGTTATCTAAATAAAAAAAAACAGTGACCCGATTTTTTTAAAATAAGACATGGACCGCTGAAAATATGCTATGCGAAATTTCAGTTTATAATAGCCTCGAACCCAAACTTATTTTTAAATTCTTTTTATCAATTAATGTGAACGAATTAAATCTTATTATTATTTATACATCCAAGACTTCAAAATTACTTTAAATATTATTATTATTTATGCATTTAAGACTTTGAAATATTCAAATGTTGTACGCAAAGTTTAGTTTATACTAATCTCGAATCTAATTTTCTTTTCAAATTTTCTTTGTTATCTGAAGTGAACACAATAAATATTCTTTTTTTTTTTTATCAATTTAAGACTTTTAAATGAACATAGAATATTGAGCGGAAGTTTAGTTTATAATAATCTCAAGCCTAAAATTACGTTAGAATTCCCTTTATTAGCTGTCAATTTTTAGACTAAACGAAATGGATGTTTTCTTATCAGCGGGTGGATTGAATTTTGGAAATGATTAAAAGTACATTCGGTAAAAGAAAACAAAAAAGAAAGAGAAATGAAAATAAAGCGACTCCCGGGTAATATCGGATAGGGACAGCTATTTGTTTATAAGAATAAGTAAACGCCAGAACGCAGAATGTAAAAAGGCGAATTCAGTATGCTTCGTTATGCCGCCTCTCTAAACGATAATATAAACTTCGTTTAAACATCTTTACCCGGCCTTAAATCGAGGACGTCTGATTACGAAATCTTCAAAAACATAGCAAATAAGTTTACAGTTTATAAAGAAAGATTTTACCTAGGAAAGTAGTATTCATGCCTTTCCAAATGATATTACAGTCTAAGTGATTGCAATAGTCCGTGTAATTATTCATTACACCACCCGTGGTTTCTTCTCGCGATGCCTTAACGTGGTTCCCTCTCGTGTTGCCTCCACGTGATGACCCTTCGTTGCAAACCCTCACCCCAACGCGCATATTTCTAATCTTCTTACATTAAAAAGGAATCGGACGTTTACTAAACGTCTACTTATGTTTGTTTTATGCAGAACGAGACAAGATAAAATAAAAGAGATAAGTTGTCTAGAAAATTCGTATTCGGATCGTCTACCATTAACAGAAGTGCAACCATTGCCGCAATGTTGCTCCTTGTGCTTGTGTTGGATAATAGCCCTGTGAGACCGGACGCATCTTGAAGTGGACGTATGTGTGAGGGATCGTTTGATTGGGCTTGCGCGATTTAGTGCGGGCGAACCCGTACAACCGAGTGCAGAATAGGGCTGTTCTCACAGTCGGAGCTCACAGACGTTGACAGGGCAACACGTTGACAAGACCTCAGATCAAGGGTCAAGGTGCACCTGCGCATGGGGGCTCTGTGACGTCACGGGCTTTAGTGTGGGAAGCAGAGTTTTGCCAGTCTGGATTTTGGAAGCGGGCCGAACGGACGATTTCTCTATGTAGTCTTCAACATGATTAGCTGAATTAAATTCCTTAAGAGAATACTACAGGCAGGAGATTTCTTCTTCCCCCCTCTTCGAATGGCTAAGGACTTAAGCTAGGAATTAACTACGCTAAGGTAGTAATTTGGTCTCTCCCTCAATGTTAGTGAAGCATCACCATGGCCGACAGAAATTTGACGCCTGAATAAAACAGAATCAAAAGCTTAAACTATTGTTTGTCTCGTGAATTATGGTATGAAGGTTTTGTTGCAGACACAGCGGACGATATGGAGACACACCCCTCCACGCGAGGAAGACGAAAAGATACGAGAAACTAGACGACACCGAGACGACACCTCTCCACGACGAGGAAAGAAAGAAGGTACGAGCAATTAAAAGGTATGCACCATATACATTGTTGGTGTTAAAAATGACCAGTTGTTTAAGCGAGAACTGCCACGGCCCATTCCGGGACGGCTTTGCAACACTTGTTTTACAAGTACTTCAATAGAATGTGCTCCGACGTACTTGCTGCTCTGGTTGCTCCTCGAGGTAAATACACTCGACAACCCCAACAATCAGCTAAATCACATCTATCTACTTTAGAGGTCAGCAGGTTTTATTTACTCCTCTCCAGGAGTTAGACACAAGGCCAGTTTTATCTTACTCCCACAAGTAAGATGTGACCCAAGATCGGGTCGAGTAAGTGGGGTTTGAAAGCGAGCGCTCGAGAGGTGAGCACTCTGGCCATTTAAAAATTGCCTGGGCAGCCCCGTCGGCATTCCCCGGTAGGGGCGCCTCAGACAGTAAGCAATAAACTTACTCCTCCCCAAAGAGGGGAGGCAAAGCCTGGGAGGGTGGACCTCCTAGAACTGCACAGGACAGGTGTGCAGTATCCATCGGAACAGATACTACACTTTGATCTTAGCCAAAAGGCCAAGAAGCCCAATTTATTTAGGCAGGTGCCGGGGGAATTTCTACTCTAATAGCTTCTTTCTTTGAACTGCTAACCTTTGGAATTCCCTCCCTGCTTCCTGCTTCCCTGACCGTAACGACATGCAGAAATTTAAATGTAAACAAACATCTCGCTGCTGAACTCCTCGCTTCGGATGCCCCTATAAATCTGGCCCCTAATCCACAGTATCCCCTTACGTCTCAGATTGGGGTGAATTAAAGTAAATAAAAACAAAAACAAAACTATCTCAGCCGAAAAATTAGGCCCGAACCAATTTCTTGTAAACGGATGAAATTTGTTCTACTCATTGTAAATGAGTGTACATCAGGTTGGGCTCATGTGCAGATTTTAGCGTTGTGTTTGTATTAAGAGATATACTCCAGATTTGAGATCTTTTGGAAAATACCACCCAGAAGATGGCCATTTGAAACGAGAGACATTATTCATTCTAGAAATTGAAAAGAAATATACATTTTTAGATGCATCTAGGGTGGTCCTCGGTGATGCATTGTCCTCGATGCTGATTTCGGGTTCTGCATCATATCGGCTCAGACAGAAACCCCGACCTGACTCCAGAAGTGTCAGACCGCCTCGTTAAAGCTCTGTACTACGCACATCAACATTGCAAACTTCATACGAAATGATGTGACAAACTCCGACTATTCTTATTCAGTAAACATAAGCCATGGAGAAAATTCCTCACACTCTTCGCTCCTATACTTACTTTCTTCCTGTTTCAATTGTATTATCATTCCTTGGTCTCTTCTATAGAACTACCCAATTATCTAAATGTTTTTTTGTTTTACTACTAAAACTACGCAGTTGCCCAAGTTATACATATTTGTGTACCAAATATGCTTCGTCAACCATTATTCTAAAAGTCCTTAACTCACTCGCTCCTATGTAATGGTTTCCTTTACTTTCTCCTACTTCGATTAGATGGACTTCCCTGGTTTCCCATTAAAGTAACCTGAGGAAGTAATCTATAAAGCTGATAATTAATCTAAATTTTGCCTTCGTTTTAACTTACTAATTTCATAACTCTGCTAACCTCACTATTAAAACTAAAAAAAGTAATTCACTTCAAATAACTGAACCCCACTAAGATAATGTTTTATGTTTAGAATACAGTTCGATTCTGAGATTTTTAGCTTGCTACAGGAAGATAGAGCCTAAAACTTGGGCCCGACAGACAGTAGAGTTCCGATTGGAGAGGGTCACTATTAGAAGAACTTTACGCTTTTGTACTGCGAACCAAATGAAAGGAATTCATTTTCACTAGCATCATTCAATGTAAAATGCGAACTCTATGGATTTGTAACAGCAAGCAAACTGGGGCAAAATCTCGGACACGAATTATACTGATGAATATGTATTTATTTGCGCGCACATGGCCAACGCTGAACTATAACATCTTTTCACCGTAAAACTGGAAATACATGAAAATAAACAAGTTTTACAAACATGTTCTAAGACAAAACAAAGCAAATTATAAAAGAGTAAAAATTCAAATACGTTTATAGAACTATGCGTTGCTTACCTCTATTTTTGCCAAGCTACTCGCCCCAGAGCCAACGTCTATCACAAGCGGAACAAACGTCTGACTCCTATGTTGACTAATTCGAAAAGGCCACTTCTGGCAAGTAGGCGGTGAAGAGGCACGACAGTTACCCCGTGCGCATGTCTTCCGGAAGAGAACGGTGCTGAATACAAAATGTCCCCTTCCTGAATTATGACCGGCCAACATGTGAAACTCCTACGTTTACTGGATTGTATTAAGAAATGTTAAGTCCAATAATAAAAGTTGTTAATTGTTAATATTTGGATGATTACGTTTATTATAACTCGTTAGACGCATTGCCACGGCCGCGCATCGGAATCGAACACTTAACGCATAGACAACGAAGACGATCAGAGGCCTCAACCGGATATAGCCATACAATTCCGTAGTTTTCACTGAATTCTGAACGTCAAATCAGCAATATTAGAACGTTCACAAGCGTCGGACTAACGTTGATTTGGACCAATAAACTACTGTTAAATCTCGTCACCATACACAGACTAGCAAACATCGTATCTGCACGACGTCCATTCCTAAAATAGATAACACAATCTTGTGAAGAGAAACCTATTTATGACGACGACACAACGGACCACGTGTGCAGCAGTGACGACCAGCCATACCGCATTCATAACGGAAGTGATCATTTATACATTTGTAACTCGTAAGTGCATATGTCGGAAGTACCCTGAAATACACCATAATACGTTACATCGCCTAAAAATCTAAATAGAATTATCATAGCTACATCTTAATATGTGTAAGCAATAACTGATCTGTCATCTTCATCCCTCAACAATGATTTCATTTACGTTAATTTTTACTTTTTTATTTGTCCATATCGATTATCGATTGTTTTGACTATCAAGCAATAAATGATTACTATCGTGTTTTTCCTTATAGTTTGTTTCGGTTCTTTTCTGATGTAATGTCAGTATAAATATTCAATTATTATTTCATCATGAATAAGAAAGAACGAAACGGGTTTTGATCTTATGGAAAGAAAACTATAAGAAAGAGAGAGAGAGAGAGAGAGAGAGAGAGAGAGAGAGAGAGAAAGAGAAAGAGAGGGAAGAGATGGAGAGAAGAAAGAAAAGATAAAAAGAAGGAACACATCTTTCCCGTTTGCCTTCATTAAAAAGTTAAGAAAACGTGTTTTTGCAGTATTTTCATAAATATCACCAAACATTCCATTTAATTGAAAGCTAAAGACATTCAAAGAAAAAATCATAATAAATACATAAAAATACATGGAGCAAAAGATTAACTTCTTTCAGCAGACATATCAAAATCACTTTTGAAAACACAAATCAAACTCAAAATAATATATATATATATATATATATATATATATATATATATTTAATTAATTAAAAGTCAAGTTTAATCACTATAACTTTAGTTATATAACAATGAGACAAATAACACAGAATAAAACTAGCTACCGGAAATGTAGCAGAAACTCGCTATGAAGCAGCGGACAACAGAAGATATTGTTGTTTAAAAGAAAGCTTACCTTGTGGGCTTGTATATATATGGTAATTTTCCTCGGCTGTTTTTACTTGTAGAATATTCCATTTCAGCCTCCAGATAATGTCAGGTCATCAGGAGAGAATACGCACCGTTTCGAGGCCTTCCTCACGACGGTTTTCGCGTATCGGTAAACAAAAAGCCGTCGAGAGGATATTGGTAACGACTTGCGTGAAAACACACAGTAAGATATAATAACAACAATGATAACAGCAATAGTAAATCATATGTCGTTACCAATGACTGTTCACTGGTAAAAACAGATGATATTCCATGGAGTCTGAGTGACAACAAGTCTCTCCGAATTCTAATACGCTCCGCGTCTTTCAAATCAATTTTTGTTCTCGTAATCGCCGTTTATCATTGAGATCTAGCTGTTAACGACTGATGGCTTTCTCCGCAATCTGAATGACAATAAACCTCTTCAGGATTTTAGCACTCGCCGTACTATACGAGTTGAGGTTTTGGTGATGCTTGCCCCTTCCGGTCTTTCCATACTCCCAGGATCTCTTCGGCAATATTCTGTGATGCAAACTGATTTCAGTGCCACAACATTCTTTTGTAAGTGTGGGGAGTTATAGTATCTTTTTAATATATCGTCAGACATGACTCAAGTATTCTCAGCTTTCTTGATCTCATCATTCCTGTAATTTGTTTGACTCGAATGCCATTTTATTTAACTTTCCGTTTCGTTAGTGTTATCTAGTTATGTGGGTTGGTTATTGCACTCCAGGATTTTTCATAATATGCCAACAGTTTTCATTAGTTACGTGATTTGTATGGTGTCTACTTGAATTCCAGTTTTTTGTTCAGTTTTATTTCGGGACTCTTCCTTGTGTTTCTACAATCATTGATATTACGGTCGTTTTCATAATTCATCGTCTCTTCAGCACTCAAGCAAGTTCCATCTATTTACTTAATTTTCTGCTCCTTTGTGATCTCTTAGCCACGAGTAGTCGTACCGTAGTACCTGTCAGAATCCCATGTATTGGTTAAATAGAACTTAGCGTTTATAGACTAAGTATTTGCAAAATATACGCCTACAAACCAATCAAGCTTCAAACCATTCGTATACAAAATAGAACTTGAAGCTTATACACTTTTAACTAACATGATTGGATTCGCCATTAAATAACCCCAAAAGGTTGATATGCCGTAAAACAAACAAACACAATAAATGTTCTGCTTAACTTAATTCCAACTCTCTCATTTCTAATTTATCTTTTCTGTTTCAGTTTTTCCTTCTTTTAGTTTCCGGGTTTTATGTTTATCCTCATTCTTTCCAATTATTATTGTTTTAAGCTTAGCGTAATCTGACAGCATGCCACAAATCTTGCCCATCCAACGATGATCTCATGGCCTGTTCGGCTCGTAATGACATACGATGTCAGCTCGTTCATTAACAGAGTTATACGCTTTCAAACAGACTTACCGAACCAAACAACGTACAATCCATCCTTTTGGCTGGGATCAAAGTGTAGTATCTGTTCCGATGGATACTACACACCATAGGCCGGTACTGTCTTGGCCTTCGGGTCTTGATTCCGCCGGTTTGTGGGTTTGTTCTGTGCTATTCTATGAGGTCAACCCTCCCAGGCTTTGCCTACCCTCTTTGGGGAGGAGTAAGTTTATTGCTTACTGCCTGAGGCGCCCCCTACGAAGGAATGCCGACGGGGCTGCCCAGACATTTTTTGTAGGCCAGAGTGCTCACCTTCTCGAGCGCTGGCTTTTCAAATCCCACTTTCCTGACCTTGTGTCACATCTTACCGCTGTGGGAGGAAGATAAATAAAAACCCACTCACTTATTTACTCAGTTTGATTTACTCAGTTTTATTCGCTCAGTTATTCTCGCTCAGACTGTTTCTCCCTCTCTTTCCACTTCATTACCCTTCGCCCGTGTACTCACTTCATTGACTTAAACGGCCGAGACTGAGCGTGACGTCATGCAAAATAGATCATCCACAACTGTGGTAACGAATGACAGTCACTGAGTCAGCTTTTAAATCTGTAAAGCAATACCAGACGAGGAAATTATTTCAACGAAGGTTGGTGTCGATGAGGCATCAGCTGGTTCTTCTTTGCTAAGGTGAGGTATGGTCCCGTTAACTTCTGTGCGGTGCAGCCTTCCAGGCTTTACCATTTCTCTTTGAGAAGGGGTTGGTTTATTGTCAATCACCTGAGGCACACCTACCGGGGGATGTCGACTGAGCGGCTCAGGCTATTTTTTAGTGATCAGAGTGCACTTTCAGTCTTGTACTACATCTTTCTGTGGTTATAAAAAGTTTAAGATTGACGTTAATATTGAGCCAGCGTTTAAACAAGGATTAGAAAACTTAATATTGCATTAGAATTAGAAAAGTATTAGAAAAGTATTAGAAAAGTATTAGAAAACTTAATATTGCATTAGAATTAGAAAAGTATTAGAAAAGTATTAGAAAAGTATTAGAAAAGTATTAGAAAACTTAATATTGAGCCAGCGTTTAAAAAAGTATTAGAACACTTAATATTGCATTAGAATTAGAAAAGTATTAGAAAAGTATTAGAAAAGTATTAGAAAACTTAATATTGCATTAGAATAAGAAAAGTATTAGAAAAGTATTAGAACAGTATTAGAAAACTTAATATTCCATTAGAATTAGAAAAGTATTAGAAAAGTATTAGAAAAGTATTAGAACACTTAATATTGCATTAGAATTAGAAAAGTATTAGAAAAGTATTAGAAAAGTATTAGAAAACTTAATATTTAGCCAGCGTTTAAACAAGTATTAGAACACTTAATATTGCATTAGAATTAGAAAAGTATTAGAAAAGTATTAGAAAACTTAATATTGCATTAGAATTAGAAAAGTATTAGAAAAGTATAAGAAAAGTATTAGAACACTTAATATTGCATTAGAATTAGAAAAGTATTAGAAAAGTATTAGAAAAGTATTAGAAAACTTAATATTAAGCCAGCGTTTAAAAAAGTATTAGAAAACTTAATATTTAGCCAGCGTTTAAAAAAGTATTAGAAAACTTAATATTGCATTAGTATTAGAAAAGTATAAGAAAAGTATTAGAAAACTTTATATTTAGCCAGCGTTTAAAAAAGTATTAGAAAACTTTTTCTTACATTTTGAGTTCAAGTTCTATTGATATTAGTGCGTAACTTTCATCACGTTGGAAAAGATACGAATCAATATTTCCTCTCTCTTAAACTATGGGTAAAATAGTATGTTAGACTAAACTCTCAATCCTTGGTAGATCAACTAGTCTATCAGAAGGCAAACTTCGGTATAATACCTATAAATCTTTAACTAGTGGGGAGAAAATAGGTCATGTTCTCCACAATTTACTATCCACTTCAAACAAATGCATGTATGGAGGACGTCTCATAATTCCAGACGCCATCTTCGTCATGAATCATTTAATATTTGTCAAAGAAAGGGAAGGACTCACAACATGGCCGTATGACTAATAACAATATTTTCTCATTCTTTTAAATCAGCATTTTTGAAAGGGTGTATTTCTAAACCATCTCTTTATTGTTTTCATCATTTCATTAAACTTTTGAATTTTCCGCCTTTTCTTTTGTTTCAAATACTTGAGTTATTGTTCTGATTTCTATTTTCAGTTTTATTCACTATTTAAAAATGTCCACATCAACTTTCATTCAAAAACACGTTTATTTTAATATGTGTATGCATTAAGGTGAATAACACATGAAATCTCACGCTATAATACAAAAAGTAATCGATTGAGCTACGATCTCTTGTTCTTTCTTGTAAAAACTTTCTTTTTCTTCTTCCGTGTGTTGTTAGCCACACGAAATTCAATTCAATTAAAAGAAAATGGCAAAAAATAAAAGAAATTGTCCTACAAGGAAAGGGAGCGTAGAGATTTATGCAGATAAGGATACAGTGGCCCAGAACCTATTCAATTTCGACTTGAATTGCTGCGTTTCTCCCGGAAGTCCATTCTAATGCTCCAGGAATCCAGATTGAGAAAGCGGTTCTCCGCAGGTTGGATCGAAATCGGCGGTAATGTTCGCGCAGACCTCTTCGTGGTGCAGAAGTGAATAGTAGATCATGAGAGACATCATCATGTACATTAATAGGGGTTGTAGGCTAACAATAAGATCCCCGCATTAATGTCAACATTAAAGGGAGAAACGGTTAAGCTTTTAGAGTCGGCTTTCGTATAACAGATCTCGTAGTTTGTGTATCATTCGAGGAGCCAGTCGTTGCCCTCTATGTACTGGATATTACGTATTTGATATGGAGCAGACGTCTGGACATCATACTTTAACACCATCTGACGAGGTGGGAGAAATATTTTAGGAGTGAATTTGCAGAAGAAGAGTCGAATGAGAAATAGGGAGCTTCTTGCAGTTTGGATGCAATATTTAGATGTCTTGAAGGACGAGTCGACTAGAAGGCCTGAACATACTTTAACACCATCTGACGAGGTGGGAGAAATATTTTAGGAGTGAGTTTGCAGAAGAAAGGTTTGATAAGAAATAGGGAGCTTCTTGCTTAGTTTGCAGATGCAATGTTTAGATGTCTTGAAGGACGAGTCGACTAGAAGGTCAGTATCTCTTATCTCGTTCACCTCCTTGAGCAGAGCTGTTTCACCGCTGAAAGGAATATCCATGAACATAGTTTATTCCAAGAAATTCCAAACTGTTAAACACGTTGCCCCTACGATTGCTTCCATGAGGGTTACAACATGGTCATTTTCAAATATAATGTCAATAAATACTTGCCATAAACTGTCTTTATGAGTCATCCAACTTTATTCATCACATTCGATTATTTTGAATCCTCTCATAATATTGATAATCCTTCACCTGTCAATCTATTTATTTTATTAACTCTTATCCTTGAATGACTTTTAATCTTGATAAGTGGTCACGTATTAGTTAAATAAAAGTGTTTAAAACTTGATGAAAATAGTGAAGTTCCTAAGAATTGGTGGCAAAACTGTTTTCGAGTTCACCCCCCCCCCCCTTCTCCCTCTAAGATATCGAACGCGGAAATAGCTAGAAATAACTGAAACATGTTTTTGATATTAGAAATGTATTATTTACTCCTCTCCAGGAGTTAGGCACAAGGCCAGTTTTATCCTACTCCCACAAGTAATCTGTGACCCAAGGTCGGGTCGGAAAGTGGGGGTTTCAAAAGCCAGCGCCCGAGAGGTGAGCACTCTGACCATCAAAAATTGCCTGGGCAGCCCCGTCGACATTCCCCGGTAGGGGCGCCTCAAGCAGTAAGCAATTAACTTACTCCTCTCCAAAGAGGGGAGGCAAAGCCTGGGAGGGTGGACCTCCTAGAACTGCACAATACCAGTCTATGGGGTGCAGTATCCATCGGAACAGATACTACACTTTGATCTTAGCCAAAAGGCAACAGTATAGAGTATGATATGTATCAATCTGCTTTATGTACATGCTATTGTTTGCGCGGATAATATTACTAATCAAGTGATTATTTAGTCACGCGGACCAAGACGATACACATGTTAGGCGGTCACTCTTTTAAAGACACAGGTTCGAATCCTGTACGAATCTCATTTTTCACTTTTTGGTTTTCTTTGCTTATTTCCAGCCTCACGGACTAAATAATGATCTTTTTAGTATATTATTCGAACATCAACAAAATAGCAGCTTAATAAATAACAAATGATTTAATGTAATCAAAAAAATACTTACTTTAATGTAGCCAGTAATGTTTGTTTTCCGCTCCAGTTGTGTTTTTGTGAGAGTTAGTTCCTTCTAAGTAAAAGGGGGCTAGGGTTAGTTTTCCTTTGTGGTCAGAATAATAGTGACCAATGAGTCAGAAAGTATGAAGCGATGAAATATCCTCAATTATAAACTTGATTTCCAAACTTATGAAACCACATAAATGTTTTCTCAAAAGAAATGGTAATTATTTTTTTAAAAATAAATGTTGAATTAATTTCTGAAATACTTGGCATGTTACTTACCGTCATGGCTACTGTATCGCGGATTAACATTAATTTTAAAATAATATTAAAAAGTACGACAATGATAAATGCTTGTCAAAGGAATAAAATAAAAGTAAAAAATTCGTCATGATTAACTGATTTAATCTCGCCGGATTAAAGATTAAACATTTCCATCTTTTCCTCCTCTTTATCCTCATTTTAATCTGGTAGTAAAAGCTATTAACGTTGAACTGGTTTAACGCTGATGATGCAAACAGTACGTATCGAAAAACAAAAGTAAAAAAAATCAGTCAATTACATAACATTCCAACAGCACCCATAAAACCTCGGGTATGTAACTGCTTCCCACCTCAGCAAAGGTAGACGTGAAGTCAAATTTAAGGCGAGAGGCATCTAGCTTTGCTGAAAATAGGCGTGATCAAATTTTTTTCGTAAACTCTTTACTCGTCCCATAAACCAACAATCAAGGTTGATCTTAAAATAATGAACAAAACCACACTTTTATATTCTCAAAACTTTTTTGTTTCAAAACTTTCACCCGAGCACGTCAGAACAGAAATAATATTTCCTTTTCCGCTAATTGATTTTAGCTTTCCATACATTGGGTACGACTTTACGTGGTAAATTATGTATGTGTATGTGCATATATATATATCTGTGTGTCAAAGTGAGTATATGTTTGTATGCACACACACACACACACACACACACACACACACACACACACACACACACACACACACACACACACATATATATATATATATATATATATATATATATATATATATATACATACATACATAGGTGTCAAATGTGGGCACACACTCCATGCCTGACATTGTTTTCTCGCCCTCTCTCACCCTCGCCCTCACGCCCATCAATTCCTACACCTTCCTATTACACGACCCTAACGTCGTGGCCTCTCGCCTCTCTCATCTCAAGGCTACATTTAAAAAAAAATTAACAGGCATATCTCGTATTCCCTCCCTTTTATAATTTAAATAAATTCTAGCCACGACCAACGTTCGCCTCCCATCCCCTTCCACAGTTATTATAATACCTCTCCCACTTCCTAATGGTTTTATACTCCAACCGCCGCTTGCCACTGCCACCATCTATTTATATCTCATATTTTTATTTTTTTTTGCTCAAGCGGCCGCAAGTTATGAGCCGGTTGCTGCCACCACCATCCTTTCTAAACATTTTGTACTTGTATGATGTTTTCTTCGGACAAATCATCCTGAGGAAGTCTCATAATAAAGACACAATGTTGATGAATACATTAATAATATATTTTAGTTTTCCTTTTTCAATTTCCATTACGTCGGAACACTTTCTTCCTTATATCATAAATATATATATATATATATATATATATATATATATATATATATATATATATATGTATATTTATATATATATATATATGT
>OY744522.1:30251823-30341823 GCA_963556195.1 Sepiola atlantica
GAACTTGAAAAAAAAAAAATGGCGCTTGCTCGTAAGCTTACGAGCAAGCGCCATTTTTTTGTCTAAAAAAAACGAGTAAAAAATGAACAAGAAATTTTTTTTACAGCTAATAAAACCCCATTTATATTACGTAAAAATACAAACAAATATCATAGGTAAGTAGACAAATATCTCTTCTCGACGTAGGTTAAACTCACTTGTTGCATATTTATTTTTATAACCCCGTTCTCGTTAGTTTTTTGGACCCCGTCCGCGACTGTACTGATCATTCTGAAAGATACCCGAATTTTCTTTGAAAACTCATGAGTTAAGGACTTTAAGGTACTTTGCCTGAACATTGAATTCTAATAAAATTTGATTCGCACCTTATTTTATTATTTCATTTCATATTATGCTATATATATATATATATATATATATATATATATATATATATATATATATATATATATATATATATTATAGAAACAAAAGCAATATAAACAAAAACAGGAGAGAATATGAGAGCGAAACTAAAACTAAATCGCCAGAGAAAGAAAAGGCCAAGTTGCAAACTGCAAGTTGTTTAAGAGGCAACTGGTTGCATTACAAGCGACACCAGCGCCGTCTGCTGATGACTTGCAAGCATTCCACGTTACTTACGACTGCAAAGCGACAACAGTTCCAAGCAGTCGACTTGTTTGTTCAATCAGTGTTGACAAATGGAATTTGTTTTCTGATATGAAGGCGGGGGAGGGGGGGGGGGGGGAATTGTTGTTGGAAACGTAAAAAAAAAGCCAGAAAAAATAGAAGATAAGTGATTCTAAAAATTATTGCGTTTGTTGTAAACAAACAATTAATTGTATCACCTTTGCCACGTTTTGCGTTAAAAGAGTTTTCGTAGCGTACGTAGCTGATATTTTTTCTTCCAATATCAAAATCTTCAAGAGCTAGTATAGAAAGAAAGTGTGTGAGAGAGAGAGAGAGAGAGTGAGAGAGGGAGAGGGAGTAAGAGAGAGATAGATCGATAGATAGATATTTAGAGAGAGAGATAGAGAGAGATAGTGAGAGAGAGAGAGTAAGAGAGAGATAGATAGATAGATCGATAGATAGATATTTAGAGAGAGAGAGAGAGAGAGAGAAGGAGTAAGAGAGAGAGAGAGATAGATAGATCGATAGATAGATATTTAGAGATAGATAGAGAGAGAGCTAGAGAGAGAGAGAGAGTGAGAGAGAGAGAGAGAGATGGCAGCCATTATTAATTTTATTATGGAATTGTTTTATTTATCTAATTAAGAAAATTACTTATCTAACTGCCGCTTTCTTGTTCTCACTTTCTCGCCTAAGGTGGCGCGCCCACCCACTCTCTGTGTACTCATTAAACAACTCGATATTAATCACTTTTCTATTCAACTTATTTATTCACACACGTGTTTTAATTAATTATATGCGGGAAAATCCGAATCAGGAATTCCATATCAATCCTGCCCCAGCTCATACTATAATACCTTTTTTATTTATATTTTTTGACATAAATTTTGGGAGAGGCTACCAATGAAGTGATCAGCATTGATTTTGTAGGAGGGGGATTAGTACAGTGGCATTAATTTAAATAAATTTCGGTCAATTTATAGTCTTTAACTTGCATCCAGGTATTATTTACCTCCTCTTCAGGAGGTTAGGCACAAGGCCAGTTTTATCTTACTCCCACAAGTAAGATGTGACCAAAGGTCGGGTCGGGAAAGTGGGACTTGAAAAGCCAGCGCCCGAGAGGTGAGCACTCTGGCCATTCAAAATTGCCTGGGCAGCCCCGTCGGCATTCCCCGGTAGGGGCACCTCAGGCAGTAAGCAATAAACTTACTCCTCCCCAAAGAGGGGAGGCAAAGCCTGGGAGGGTGGACCTCCTAGAACTGCACAGGACAGACCCATAGACCGGCGTAAATCAAGCTCCGAAGGTAAAGACAATATCAGTTTATGGGGTGTAGTATCCATCGGAACAGATACTACACTTTGATCTTGGCAAAGTATTTATTTACTGCTCTCCAGGAGTTAGGCACAAGGCCAGTTTTACCTTACTCCCACAAGTAAGATGTGACTCAAGGTCGGGTCGGGAAAGTGGGGTTTCAAAAGCCAGCGCCCGAGAGGTGAGCACTTTGGCCATTAAAAATTTCCTGGGAAGCCCCGTCGGCATACCCCGGTAGGGGCGCCTCAGGCAGTAAGCAATAAACTTACTCCTCCCCAAAGAGGGGAGGCGAAGCCTGGGAGGGTGGACCTCCTAGAACTGCACAGGACAGACCCATAGACATGCGTAAATCAAGCCCCGAAGGCCAAGACAATACCAGTCTATGGGGTGCAGTATCCATCGGAACAGATACTACACTTTGATCTTGGCTAGGTACACCGGTGTTTTTCGGAAATAAACTAAGACCCTGCTCCGAGCCCAGAATTTCATATTACCATTTCTATTTTTTTGAACTGCCATTATTTTGAAGTTATGATAAAATCAAATAAAACGCCGTATTTTCCTGTTTGCTGGGACTCTGGCACGAACGCAGATCCTATGATATATTTGTGCCCTCTTTAATCAAAATTAAATATACTTAGCCAAGTATTCCGGATAATAATTTTGTTTTAATAATAAGTAAGCCCCCCAAAACACAAACAGACAGAAATAAACTAATATATATTTGCTCTCATCAGTGTAGGAAGTGACCATTTCAAACTGTCACAGGGCGCGAACCCAGTTCAAAGAGTCACATTGGCATCTGCTCTATCCCTAAGGCTATCGGGAATGAACACGTGATACAGAATAAATTAAGTTCTATTCATGCCTAAATACAGTGAACAGCAGACAATCGAAATTGCTCGACTGTAGGTTCGACAAGAGAAATATTATTTGATTAAAAAAAAACATTACATTACAGTATTCGTTAGGTGTACATTACGTTCATCGTAACGGATAAAAAGTTTCGGTGCAATTTTACTTATAGGCCAATCAAGTTAATTGTTTTCATGTAAAAGCATTATTTTATATTTATGTCATATTTTATCTCTCACGCCCTGAAAAAGAATTTTAAAATATCAAGCAGAACTTTAATTAGAACGATTTTTTCATTTCGATGTTCAACCTGTATTTGTGCCCGAGGCGACATTTTGGGCTGTGAGCGGTCGGTAGAATAGACAAGGGGACACTTATCTGCCCTTAGTTAGCTAATCGGCCACTAACCGGCCACTCCGAAAATCGCACACTCGCCAGTTCATATAACCCTTATGGAAATGTAAAAATCGTTCTAATTAAAGTTCTGCTTGATATTTTAAAATTCTTTTTCGGGGCGTGAGAGATAAAATATGACTGAGTAAGTACAAAATAATGCTTTTACATGAAAACAATTAACTTGATTGGCTTATAAGTAAAATTGCACCAAAGTTTCTAGGGTAGAACCCGTTTTTATAGTCCACGCCAAATCGTCAACATCTTGCCGAAATCGAACACATCGAGAGGAAATTATGAAAACAGTGGGAAACAAAGTATTGACATCATACATGTGGACGGTGTCTTTTTCAAACAGTTCCTCTATGGAAGCAATTCCGAGTTTCCAAGGAACTGTCCAGGTCGATTATTTGAGGTTTTTAAAAATGTTTCTTTTTAATGTTCAATGTAATATTATTTATTTTGAGGTCATTTTTTATATATTTTATACATGTATTTGGATTTAGGTGTATTAGTTTATAAATATATATATATATATATATATATATATATATATATATATATATATATATATATATATATATGAGGAATAATAGAAAAAACAATGTTTCAGACAAAATGCAAAATAAAAATGAATTTGAGGATAAGCGAATCAACAAACTAACAAAAATATAAACTCAAACACATATAAAGGTCTACCAAGATATTTCAGTTGCTAGAAAGCAACCATCTTCGGTTGGAATGAACGGAAATTTAAATTGAACAAGACGCGTCGAAAAAAAATACAATTATAGGGTAAGAACCTAGTCCGTTCCAAACCCAGATGTATCAATTTTATTGACTTATTTACAAAAATATTTTTATAACAATGATTTTCTATCTTCATATAAAAACATTGTTAAATACTATTTTAATCACCTAAATTACGTACAACGAAATGGGTACTTTTCTGATTTGTTTTTAGAATTGATATTCATATATTAACTTTTTTGTTTATTAAATCATTATTTTATATTTTTTTCGGGCAACTTCCCAACACAGGTCATGCTAGTTAATAATAACATATTATAAACTGATAATTGTGTTGTTTATGATAATCTAAGTAGTTATGTTGGGATATTGGTATCTTATATACTGAAGAAGGGATGTAAATGTACCCTGATTGCTGATTGAGAGGTTATTAACATCGAGTAAGAAATTAGAGGCGTTTGTTTTTTGAATGAGAATATAGTCTTTTATATCGGTATTTTCCTTGGTTGGAGATTTAGCGCTATTTTAATGTGTTGCTATTTTTTAAAGTTTAATTTCTACTTTGGGTACTGTCTTCTTAGTTTTTATATAGGGTTTTCTGTATGAGGTTATGTAAGGTTATTATATTGTATTTTATTCTATTGTGTTGAATTAATTTATATAAATTAATACAATAATAAAGTACAAAAAATTACTTTATTATTGTATTAATTCATATAAATTAATTCAAAGATGTATACTGATTCAATTTTGTTTTGATCATGTGTTTATTATTAATATCTATATCTTTTTATATAGTTTATATATATATTTAAAAATATACTTAGTTATGCATATTTATATCTAATATTTTTGTATGTTTTTTGTTATCTATATATTAATACGATAGCGTGTGTGTTTGTGTGTCACGCTTCCGGCAAAAGCTCTGCGCATGCGTGCCGCACCTAGATTTTGAAAAACATTCAACTCGCCTAATTTTCGAAAAATTTTCAAGTATTTCCCTTTGGCGCAACGATTAGCGACGTAGTATTTTTTACTTCGGCCCGACTGGTTTATAGTTCGATCCCAACAAACCTTTAAGATTTTTTTCTACATTTCGAGGGGAAGGGGAAAAGAGGTAGGGAGCGGACGACCGAGAAGACACATATTAATACGATAGCGTGTGTGTTATTTTGTGTGTCACGCTTACATCAAAAGCAACGACCTTCCGAATCTTTGTATGCTACTCATGAATTGGAGCCAAATTTAATTTGATCTAAAGCATTTACAAAGTAATGTATAGGTTAGGAACAAGATAATTAGTATTGAAAACATCATTTCGTGTAATTTACACGGGTCCCGCTAGTTATATATTATTGTTTTATTTTTGTGATATATGTTTGGTTTGCAGTTGTATTGGAATAGGGATGCACAGTTTATTGCAGTTGTTTGGTTGAGGAGTATAGTAGTATAGTTCAGATAAATCGAAGAAACTTTGCGCATTTATTAATATATATATATATATATATATATATATATATATATATATATATTACATTATAAAGGACGAAACGTATACGCACATAGATAATAAACAAAACAAATATTTATTATTTGTAGAAAGAAATCCCTCTAGATGGGCAATGTAAGTGTAGTATTAACACAGCATGACGTCGCTAGCTATATAGGCATCTTTCCTTTCATTAAGTAGAACGCTCTCTTGACGACAAGCCGCCGAAATAAGTGGTAAATTATAACTGTTTATTTAGCTATTCCGTGGTGGTCGAGTGGTTCTAGATGTCGGAATTTGAGTTTTTAAATTTGTAGTGAATAGTCATATCTCTATGCTAATGAGAACCGATTATAAAGGACGAAACGTATACATACATAGATAATAAACAAAAAAAAATTTTTTTTATATTTTATCTTTATTTTTATTTTCATAATGTTTTATTATTATTATTATTATTATTATTATTATTATTATTATTATTATTATTATTATTATTATTATTATTATTATTATTATTATCACCATCATTTTATCTTTCTATTTTTTATTTTTATATTTGTAACTTATTCTTTTTTCTTATATTTGTATCTCTGGCTCTTTCTGCCAATAGATGTTCCTCTACGACGAGCTTGTCATTTTTTTAAATTTTCTGTAAGACGTGGTGCTAAAGGTGCTGATGAAGACACATTTTGGAGTAGCTTTGTTAATTTATAAAATAAAATAAAATAAAGTATTTCCAAAATGTGTTGGAAACGATCGTACGCCATACTAGACGTGATGTTCTAATTCTTGGAACAATTGCAATGTTCTATTCATTAAATCCTTATATATATATATATATATATATATATATATATATATATATATATATATATATATAATTTATTTAGATACTGTATGGTCATTCCCTGTCAGGCGTGCCTGCAATCCTTTCAGCTTGCCGATCATTCCACTGGGCACGAAGATTTACTAAAGATGTCTAAATCTGCCCTTTTGGATGAAACCGCGGTACATTGCTGAAATATGTAATATACAGTATCTAAATAAATTATATTAGCTCTCTTATATGATCGAGCACTTTATTTGATTTCTTTTCATATACAACCTGACACTCTACATACATACGTGAGGTGAGTTGTAACTTGAAAAAAATTATGCAGACATATATTTATACATATATATATATATATATATATATATATATATATATATATATATATATAAATATATATATATTGATCAGAAAACGTCTATAACACAGATGTAGCTATACTTTATTTGCATACTTATTTTATAAACAGTTTCTAATAAATAATTGCTCCGCATAATTTTTAGAGGGGATTTTCGCTTCTTTCATAACAATAACTAAGACTCAATTTATATAATTTTCAAAAAATAAATGAAGCAACATTTTTCTTATTACAAAACGGATTTCTTTGAAAAGTCTGAATTTAAAGCACACTTATGCATGTATTCTTTTCTTTGTTGCGTATTAAGAAGATACGAGAATACATTTGTTAACAATCTAACAATCTGTTTGCTTATTTTCGCTCTGATTTAATTATTATAATGCTCTATTCCCAATAGTAAACACACTTTAATCGTATTAGGAGTCTTTTCATGATACCATTAAAAATATGTTTATAATAGCCCCTTTTACTAAGGCTGGACACTCTTAGTGAATTTAATAACAAGCAGTACTACTAGCTTCATTGCGAGACCCAACACGATTTGTTGTCGATAACTCTACACTGCTTGATGCAAATACTCGCCGACTTAGTATTTACAAAGTTAAGTTCCTCCTAACATTCTAAGCTGATTTCTGGTGGCCAACTGGTAACTTTCCTGATTGCGAAGCAGTGACGATTTGTGATCGGAGTTCGCGCCCGTCACCCGTCGGGAATTAGTTTCCTGCATGAAAACATCGATGTCTGTGGGTAATAAATAATTAATATTTATTTATAAATATTATCATAATATATATATATATATATATATATATATATATGAATATATATATATATGTATATTAAAATAATTAGAAAATTAGAAGCCTTTTTTTTTTTACTTTAATCTAATACATTTTTAAATAACATTTACTCTTCAAAAATGACCAGAACTGTGTCATGCTTTTTTCTTTCTGTTTTGTTGATATTATTTGCGTGATATTCTGGCGGTTATTAATCTAAATCATGGGTGCATGCTGATTCTTATTTTATTTATTTTAAACTTAGCAATGTGAACGACATATCTCTTCTCACATATATATATATATATATATATATATATATATATATATATATATATATATATATATATATATATATATATATTAGACATGTGTCGTTGAAGACCACGGAGTTCTCCCTCTTTATGATTCTATATATATATATATATATATATATATATATATATATATATATATATATATATACAAACGGCGTTCCGGCCAATACGACCACTATGAAATTGCAACTCCTGCACTGATGAGGATTAAAAGCCCGAAACGATATCGTCCGTAGGGGAAAAACACTTTAATATTTAAATAGATATTTATAGTAGATTCCGACCACCATTTTTTTTGTTGTAGAATCACTTTCAACTGTTCATTATGAGCGCTCGCCGATTCGGCGTTTATAGATTCAAATCCGTCTTAATTGTTACGTGAATTCTCGCCGGCCGAGGGGAACGAAACCCGACTGCAAATCAGTGGCGATTTATAAAAACTGGGTTCCAGCCCTCCGACGGACATGAATTAACATCTCTACACTGAAGATTGTGTAAGCATGAAACATCGATGTCTGTAGATAAAAATAATTAATATATATATATATATATATATATATATATATATATATATATATATATAATTTCATACGTACATAAAAGTAATCAATGGACACGTGTTTCTGGCTCACAGCCGTCATTAGCATGACTGACTTAGACAAGGATGAACCTTCGATTTTTATGTCAATAGTCTGGCGTTTTACCCCCAGGCTATAACGCTTTGCCTGGAAATATGTACGATTTTTATCACCTTAATATTTAATGTATTTTATGTAATTATTTTTATGCAATGTTCTGTATAGTAGTAAGCAAAACACAGCGAAACCTGCAATCACCAATAAAAATAATTACATAAAAATACATTAAATATGTAGGTGATAAAAATCGTACATATTTCTAGACATGGCGTCTTGGTCCAATGGTAAAACTCTGGACTATAGACATCAATATCGAAGGTTCGATCCTTGTCTAAATTAGCCATGCTGATGACGGCTGTGAGCCCAAAACAGGTATCCATAGATTACTTTTATGTACGTATAAAATAAATAAAAATATATATATTGTCCTATAAAGTTAAGGGCGACTAATAATGCAATTTTCTGCATCTTAATCACTTAGGAAGTTAGACAATCGAAGTAGTAGTAAGCAAAAGAACAACGTACGCTACAATCACCAATAAAAATAATTACATAAAAATACATATATATATATAGATATATATATATAGATAGATAAATTCTTATTCACTCTTTTTCAATTACCATCGCTGGTTTTCTTTTTCCTTCTTTTCTTTCCACCTTTCTTCTCTCCCCCCTGCATATTTGCTCCTTTTCTTCCAGGAGTGTTTGTCCATTTTTCTTATTTCTTATATTCTCGCTTTCGACTTATATCTTATTTTATTTCCTTCTTTTTTTGTGTGTGTATTGCTCTTTCTCAATTCTATTCATTTCTTCCTTTTTTTTTGTTTTTTTTATCTTTCTATAATTATCATTTATTTTCGTATTTCGTTCTTACTGTCCTTTTCCCTTCTTTATTTCCCCTTGAGTCAAACCATTGCCAAAAATGGATGGAATCGGCTCCTTCATCCGCATTATCTTCCTATCAAACTACTACTGAGTACAACGTTCGCTAACCAAAAAAAACAACTTTGCCAGCGACGAAAGTCCGAAATGGTTAGGGTGAGGTGGTGGCCGACGTAAAAGCGTCGATTTCCCCAAAGCGCCAGTGCAATTTGGTTCGTGGAATCTAAACCTTCTTGCAAGTAAATGGGAAGTTCTAAAGAAAGTGGGTGGTAAATATTTTACAGAATGATCTTGTTTTGCAGGTATTTTTAGTATTGGACATTTTTTTCATTTTCAAATAAACATCAGAAGCATTGATCAAATTAACATTATTATATTTTGGAAACCCGAATCGATGCGCATATTGAAAATAAAATGACAAATCTTAATGTGGTAATAATTACATTTTTACGATATTTCGAGACAAAATCTCTTTATCAAGTGGAGATGTTGACAGAGATGTTGTCACTCTTTTTTCTTTTTTTTTCATATATATTGTTACTGGACAACCGGATAACATGTTGCTTCAAGCCCGCATTTTATCTGCTCTTAAAACAATTCTTCTGTTGCTGTAAGCTTACCTCTGACCAAGCAATAGAAATAATAAAACTTTAAGGTTCATGAGAAGAATCGACCGAATTCATATTATATATATAGGGTGGGCAAAAATAAGGGTCCTATTTTTAAAAATTCATAACTTTTTTATTTATTGATTTTTTTTTTTTTTTAGAATAAGTAAAGGACCCCTTCCGAAGCAAGCATGAGCCGTATTAGCCCTAAGGAACGTACCCTCATTTAGAAAACATTATTTTTGCTTAAAAAACTCAAAACAGTGTAAAAAACAATACTTTAGTTTTTGTAAGTTTTAAGAAGTGTTTTTCGGCTAAAATTTGTTTTGTTTATTTCAAAAAATCTCGGAAAAGTCAGTCTACACACACATAAAGTTTGGTGAGTTTAACTTTTATTTTGTGGAAGTTATTCAAATTCAAGTTATTCAAATTTAAAGATAGGACCCTTATTTTGGCCCACCCTGTATATATATATATATATATATATATATATATATATATATATATAGTCATCCACAAGTCATATATATATATATACTTTTTAGTTATATTCCAATGACTAAAGGAAAAATCAATACATAAACATAATTTTTATTTATTGATTTTATCAATATCATTATTTTCTGATTTCGAAGAATGCCTACATTTTTTCCTTCGTCTTACAATCACAATTAATGAAAATAATTCGAGATTAGCTTGACCAGGTTTGAGTCCTAAATGACCGTTTGAAAATCGTTTCAAGTTTCGGGTGCAACACACGTGGGTGGTATTTAAGCTATATGTCAACTTTTTATTGTCGTCTTTTAATGCTATTTAACTTTCCGTTATTTTTATCAAATTTTTTTCTTAAGCTTTTCTCATCTTTCTTTTTTTTCGTTTTGAATGAATAATTTTTTCTATTACATTTAATGAACAATTTCTCTGATGATCAGCGATGTTGAACTAAAGGTTTTCTTTTCTGTGAAAATCGGAAGAAAATAAATACAAATATAAATTGTTAGACGAAGGAAAAATACAGGCATTCGTCGAAGTCAGAAAATAAAGAGATTTAAAAAAATAAATCAAAATTATGCTTATGGGTTGATTTTTCCTTTGGTCATTGGAATGTACTAAAAAGTATATATGCTTAGAACCTCATTGAGCTTGCGATTTGAAACAATTTCGGAGATTATAAGGAGTCTATACCTAAATATATATTTTTTTTATAAAACCTCACACACAGAGCTATAGGAGAGTAGAAATTGGACCTTGGGTTTACTTTTGGCAGCCTCGTAACTCTCTCTTCTATTATTTTTCCATTTACTCCTCACATTCCATGAGCGATGTTTCTGACAAAGGGGGAAGAATTGCTGTTTTCTGGGTCGGAATCTATCCATATAATACTTAGTGTTGGTTAGTTTTTGACCTTGAAGTAGTTTTTGTAGCTCCTTACATCAAGTGGCTTCATGCATTGTCTGGAGCGACTTATATATATATATATATATATATATATATATATATATATATATATATATATATATATATATATATATATATGCTACTAATCGATGACAAGTAATAAAATATACTTAACATCTGACGATTACTGACTGGCCTGAAACTGTTGTTATGTTAAATGTATTTTTTTTCTGCAATCGATTTGTTTCGTCTATTTTATATTTCACTAGAAGGGCTACCCGGCGTTGCCCGGGGCCTTAAAATCTAAATTGAAAAAGTTAAAAAGTGTGTGTAACATGCTTATATTACAAATTTTGTTTCTCAATTTCTCTCAATATGTCTCTCTATCTTTCTCTATTTTCCCCTTCTTCCGTTTTCCACATCCCTCTCCTCCACATCCCTCTTTTACTTCCGCCCAGTCCATTCTTCTCTTTTGTTTTAATGTATTGAAAATAATTATAATGTATGTCATCCACCTCTATATAATAGATAACATTGGAAATAGTTGCCCCCCCCCCCTTACGGAAGTTGACTCCCAAAGAATGAATAACCTTTTAATTTTTTTTAGATATTATTCTACTAGGGCAACGCCGATCAATAGTATATCAACTTTGTGGCTGCTTGTTTTGTAGTCTTTGACTTTTAGCTGGACACACACACATACACACACACATACACACGCACACACACACATACAACTACTGTTTATATAATATATATCCCACTTTAAATTTTGAATTGAGCACTTTTGTAATACACAAACTTATCTCTTTTAGACCATTTTCATTATACATATTTTACAAACATGTATGCTGATTATGTCTCTCTCTATGTTTTTTCTCTCTCTTCCTCTCTCTCTCTCTCTCCTTCTCTCTCTCTCTCTCTATATATATATATAGAATGAGAGAGAGAGAGAGAGGCAGCTGTTTCGTCATCTACAACTCATCAGTGTGGCTAGACATAGCGAGTGTATCCACGCGAGATATGAATGCGACTAAATAGTCCAAGTACCTAACTCCCTGTACCAACGCATATCATCACTGACAGTAGAAGAAATTCAAGCTTATAAATGTAGTCTCTTTGTTTACATATATTTTTATAACGCCGTATAAACACCCGAGAAATCTATTCTTTACAAATATTATGGGTTCACGCTAATGGAAAATCAGTATTTTTTCTACTAGAGGATCAACCTATAGAGCGCTATATGTTTATATATAACGTATAGGCCTCCATAGACAGCTGGTTCGTCGTTTACGTCTCATTAGTGTGGCTAGACGTAGAGAGTGTATTCACGCCAAGATTCGAAACCCGTGGATAAGCGATAGATTGATAGTTGAATGATGATGAATATGATGAGAGGATTGTAATGAATACACTTTGGTGACTTATGAGTACGTTTTATGGCAAGTGTTTATTGGCATTAGATTTAGAAGATTACTATGCTGTAGCCCCAGAGAAGCAATCTTTTGGGAACGTGTTCTACAAATAGGAGGTTCTTGGAAATAAACTTTGTTCATGGAAATTCCGTTTTATATTCCGCTTGATGGGGAGGAAATTAAATTTCTTTGCAATGATGGTAGAGGGAAGAGTTCTTGTGAAAGTTTTACAAGAATGAAACCAGAGATTGGAGCTCAGTCGAGACGTTTATTGGAAATCTATTAATAATATATTTTTAAAAATACTGACATGGTTTTACTATCGTGACACTTTTTTTTTATTCGGAAATCAATTTTAAGTGTTCAATCTGTCGATTCGACGGTAATTTATGGTTTTAAATAAAGTTTAAAAATAAATCTAAAAAAGTAAAGTTATTTTCAGTTTAAGAGAACCAGAAAAAGAAAAAAAATCATTTTCATACGTCGTATTAAAAATAAGCGAAACTTTACTTACTCAGGTTATTGGTTCTATTTATCTTCCTTCTACAAGGTAAGATGTGACACAAGGTCGGGAAAGTGGGATTTGAAAAACCAGCGTCCAAGAATTTGAGCGCTCTGGTCATTTAAAAATTGCCTGGGCAGCCCCGTCGGCATTCTCCGGTATGGGCGCCTCAGGCGATTAGCAATAAACTAACCCCTTCTCAAAGGGTGAGAATGCAAAACCTGGGAGGGTGCACCCCCTAGAACTGCACAGGACAGACCAACCAATAGGCCTAGACAATACCGGTCTATGGGTGGGGTAAAAACCGAAAACAGTTGGTGTGCGCCGATCAGAGCACTCTTCGTTGCCTAGACAAAGTGTAAAATCGACTTAGAAATCTAGTGGGGGCATTCTATCTTCCGTTCCTTACAACTCCTTCTTAAAGTTTCTTTCAATATTGTTACTTCTATGGAAGGTGTTCGACTGGTTTTTACTCTTATTTTTCCCTTGTAAAAATTTCATAGCTAGAACTTGTTTTACTACCACAACTAACAATAACTTTCTTTTCTTCTTCCACGTCCATCGCACCAGGCGATATTTCCATGAACAGAGCTTCCCTTCAGATTACAAGATGGTCGTCTTCAAATCAAATGTCAACAGATTCAAATCTTAACCCGTCCCCACAAGTAATTACACTTAGTTCCTTTCTTTAATCATCCTTAATCCTCTCATAATATTCTCAATCTTTCAACTAGCAATCATTCCATCTCATTAACCGTTATCCTCGAGTAGACCTCGGCCTTAATAAGTGGTTAACCATGAGTAAAAAAAAAAGATCAAACACACCGCAGTAGAAAAAAGTTTATTTGAATGCGTTTACACCAACGATTTTACAGTAAAGCGAAAACAAGAAAGGCTGGAACAAAATGGAAGTTGTTTACTTATTGGAGATCGAACATCAATCGAACTGAAATAGGTAACAGGTCAAGATAACAATCTGATACAAGAAAGCAAAGTGATGAAGATGAGGTGATTCTGGTTACACCAGTAACACATCATCAACACCGGGAGTGGCCGAAGCGCTTTCACCCTCCGAAGATTAAAAAAAAAGGAGAGAAAAAAGAAAGAAAAAAAGAAATAGGTAATCCCATCAGAAACATAATGTCTTATTATTGCTCTCATAGATTCAACGAGGACAGACCAAAACACATCTCTTCTCTCTCTCCCTCTCTCTCTCTCTTCCTTCCCTCCACTCCTCTCACTCAGGTAAAAATGACTCATTCAAAATCTGTCGATATCGGCAAAGCGTTACACGTCATTAGATGATGACTCATCGTAGATCAACTATTTTCTCTATTTTTTTTTTTTTGTTATTGTCGCGTGGGTACCGACGTCCTGTACCTGAACGGAGACGGAAATGGCTGCCGTGCTTGTCACAATAAGACAATAGAACCCGTTCCCGCTCGCCTCCGGTTCTTTTAGAGAGAATGTCAATAACAATAATTCGACATCATAATTGAATGCGAGGCGGATGATTTATGATTTATGGAGTACGGCGTATCGGCATGGAGAATAGAATCCGAAAACAGGGTTCGAATCCTGATCGACGTTATTTGGAAAAAAGCGTAAAACCATCTTTTAAACAAACAGCAAAATACTAATGCTTTCATGTCTTGGTTGGAAACCGGTTTATGATATTTGAACCTAACCCTAACCCTAAACCCTAACCCTAACCCTAACCCTAAACCTTAACCCTAAACCCTAACCCTAACCCTAACCCTAAACCCTAACACTAAACCTAACCCTAACCCTAACCCTAACCCTAACCCTAACCCTACACCCTAACCCTAACCCTAACCCTAACACTAACCGTAACCGTAACCCTAACACTAAACCTAACCCTAACCCCTAACCCGAACCCTAACCCTAACCCTAACCCTACACCCTACACCCTAACCCTAACCCTAACCCTACACCCCAACCCTAACCCTAACCCTAACCCTAACCCTACACCCTACACCCCAACCCTAACCCTAACCCTACACCCCAACCCTAACCCTAACCCTAACCCTACACCCTACACCCCAACCCTAACCCTAACCCTAACCCTACACCCTACACCCCAACCCTAACCCTAACCCTAACCCTACACCCTACACCCCAACCCTAACCCTAACCCTACACCCCAACCCTAACCCTAACCCTACATCCTACACCCCAACCCTAACCCTAACCCTAACCCTAACCCTACACCCTACACCCCAACCCTAACCCTAACCCTACATCCTAACCCTACACCCTAACCGTAACCGTAACCCTAACCCTAACAACCCTGTCTTGTATATGAAAATAATCAATGTAAGAGTGTAAGTATAGGCCAATACAGAGACTTTCTCAAGAATAAAATAAACAGATACTAGGATCAGTTTATCCAGTAATTAGGTTTGGACATAGTGTAGTATCAGTTTATCTGTTATGTTCCGAGAATTCGATTCTATATGGAGCACCATTTTGCTCCTTATAATGAGTGTGAACTTATTTCTATTTACTTTCCTCCCACGAGGGCAGAATTGGACACAATTCAATTTTTAATGTGTGTATATGAGGTTCCCAAAAAAAGCACTCTGGTTTGTGACAAAAATTAAAATTGCTTCAGTCTGGAATGATTTCTTCTTCACTGACTGAGGACAGAAAAAAGATGAAGTGTAGCATCAGAACAGATACTACATTTTGCTCCTAGTCAACTTGTAGTGCCCATTTAAACAGCCCTTTTTATGGGAGGTAGTTCGGGTCAGCTAGTCAGATGTTTTCTCGACAAGTATTGATTTATTAAAAGCAGACTTTAAATCCCTAATATTGTATGTTCATTCGTCTCTCCTAAACACTAGCCCAGTTTAATCATATTAAATCAGCTGTGATAATGACATACACGTATACTGTTATTATTCTATCATGTTTTGTTTTTTCACTCGCTCATTTTCGTAATGTTTTTCTTTTCGTTCCTTCTTCTGTAACTGGCTTCTTGTCGACACTATTCTGTTGTTCTATAAATCGCATTTACGGACGCCCACGAAACTGGTTCAAGCAATAAATCACTCGATCGGTAAAGAAATCCCGATGTTTATATAGGCGAGCGATCAAATTGTTTGTTCTCTTTGAAATGGATAAAAAACAAACACTTGTCCATAGTTCTTATGTCCGGTTACCATTTGAAAGGATCCAAAAATATCAGTCAGCATGTAGCATAAAGTGAGCGAGTTTTTAGAGTCCCACAAATTGCCCTTCGTCTCTTTGGTCGACAGAAATATCTGTTCGCCTCTCTCGTTGTAGTTGGTTCATTGTATAGTGACGTCTAGTTGTAAGAATGGTCGTAGTGGTGAAGTAGCAGGCGGCGTTTCTGTGTCTTGATCCTTCCTTTTAGTCGCAATAATATAACAAAACAAAAGAAAAACGCTAACAACATATTTGCTCAGTGGCATACTACTTTTAGACATTTTTTCATCCTTTCACACATAACGTGAACTTTCCCTGGCCCGCTTTCCTGGGAAGCGATCAAAAAGCTTCGAAAACCAACGTCCAACCATTCAGTTTACAGGGCAAAGAGAGTATTAATCTTTTCTTCTTCATGTCGGTCACATCAGTTTCTGACATGTATCCCTAACCTCTGGCTTGACCCAGAATGGAATTTTCAACTCTCTGTTTAATTCTAACCTTACATCGTGAATACCGTTTTTAACATTATTTTCACCCGTCCACATATAAACTTTCTACATACATCAGCATTATAATATTCGAGAAGGCTAAAATAGAAATAAACGTTTCGCTTTGAAATCTGCATCAACCAAGAAAGAACGGTAAGCTTGATTATCGGGCAACAGACGAGTAACAAGTTGCGTGTTAAGTTGTCTCATGAGATAATGACAAAAGAAAGCGAAACTTTGAAAACAACAAAATATAACAAAACTTCCATAGGAAAGTTCGAAATATGTAAAATATATATAATTTAGGTGGTAATTCAACTGATAAAACTATCCATATAAAACTAGCCATATAAAACTAGCTATATAAAACTAGCCATATAAAACTATCCATATAAAACTAACCATATAAAACTAGCCATATAAAACTAGCCATATAAAATTAGCCATATAAAACTTGCCATATAAAACTAACAATATAAAACTAGCCATATAAAACTAACAATATAAAACTAGCCATATAAAACTAGCCATATAAATCTAACCATATAAAACTAGCTATATAAAACTAGCCATATAAAACTAACAATATAAAACTAGCCATATAAAACTAGCCATATAAATCTAACCATATAAAACTAGCCATATAAAACTAGCTATATAAAACCAGCCATATAAAACTAGCCATAGAAAACAAGCTATAGAAAACTAGCCATATAAAACTAACCATATAAAACTAGCCATATAAAACTAGCAATATTAAACTAGCCATATAAAACTAGCTATATAAAACTAGCCATATAAAACTAGCCATATAAAACTAACTATATAAAACTAGCTATATAAAACTAGCTATATAAAACTAGCCATATAAAACTAGCCATATAAAACTAGCTATATAAAACTAGCCATATAAAACTAGCCATATAAAACTAGCCATAGAAAACTAGCTATATAAAACTAGCCATATAAAACTAACCATATAAAACTAGCTATATAAAACTAGCCATATCAAACGAGCCATATAAAACTAGCCATATAAAACTAGCTATATAAAACTAGCCATATCAAACTAGCCATATAAAACTAACCATATAAAACTAGCTATGTAAAACTAGCCATATCAAACTAGCTATATAAAACTAGCCATATAAAACTAGCCATATAAAACTATCCGTATAAAACTAACCATATAAAACTAACCATATAAAACTAGTCATATAAAACTAGCCATATCAAACTAACCCTATAAAGCTAGCCATATTAAACTAACCATATAAAACTGACCATAGAAAACTAGCCATATAAAACTAGTCATATAAAACTAGCCATATTAAACTAACCATATAAAATTAGCCATATAAAACTAGCCATATAAAACTAATCATATAAAACTGACCATAGAAAACTAGCCATATAAAACTAACCATATAACACTGACCATATAAGAATGGCCATATAAAAATGAACCTGGTAACAATTAAAAATTAGAAAAACAAGAAAAAAAGTGCTAATACAAAAAGAATCCAACTTTATACAGTAAGAATTGTACTTCGGCATTAACGAACTCTAAAATGGGCTTGATATGCCATAAACATAAAAACAGACACCCCAAACTTTTATTAGAACAAAATAAATCGTAGGTTCATACCTTCCCCAATGGTAGTAGTGCGTCGTTAAACGATGTAATCGAATGAAATTTGAAACCTTTTTTGTACTAACTAACATTTTTTTTAACATGATTCACCCCAAACAAGGCAGGCCGCCACTGTAGACGTAAGGGGCTACTGAGAAGAAAGAAAAAAGGAGAAGGTTGCGGGGGGGGGGGGGTCAGCCTAAATTACCAAGGCGAAAGACCACTCGAGGATAAGGGTTAATCAGATGGAATAGTTGCTAGCTGAAAGATAAAGAACCCCAAGATTAATGATTGTAAATGGCATTAACTAAGTTTGGTTACTTGTGGGGAGGATTCATGACAGAAATCTGCTGACATTGGATTTGAAGACGATCAAGTAATGTGCAGGGAAGCAGTCCTGCGGCAATATAAGCCGATTCTGGCGCACGTACTTTGGGCGACCACGTGATAGCCCATACTACGTAAAGTCTCTTCTTGTGATGTTATCTTTTGTAAGTATTGATTTACTCCTATCCAGGAGTTAGGCACAAGGCAAGTTTTTATCTTACTCCCACAAGTAAGATATGACCCAAGGTCGGGTCGGGAAAGTGGGTTTAAAAATTGCCTTGGTAGCCCCGTCGGCATTCCTTGATAGGGGCGCCTCAGGCAGTAAGCAATAAACTTACTCCTCCCTAAAGAGGGGAGGCGAAGTCTGGGAGGGTGGACCTCCTAGAACTGCACAGGACAGACCCATACACCGGCGTAAATCAAGCCCCGAAGGATAAGACAATACCAGTCTATGGGGTGCAGTATCCATCGGAACAGATACTACACTTTTTATTTACCTCCCCAGGAGGTTAGGCACAAGGCCAGGTTTATCTTACTCCCACAAGGTAAGATGTGACCCAAGCTCGGGTCGGGAAAGTGGGTCTTGAAAAGCAAGCGCCAGAGAAGGTGAGCACTCTGGCCATTAAAAATTGCCTGGGCAGCCCCGTCGGCATTCCCCGGTAGGGGCGCCTCAGGCAGTAAGCAATAAACTTACTCCTCCCCAAAGAGGGGAGGCAAAGCCTGGGAGGGTGAACCTCTTAGAACTGCACAGGACAGTACCTCAAACCGGCGGAATCAAGGCCCGAAGGCCAAGACAACACCGGTCTACAGAGTGAGCATCCATCGGAACAGATACTACACTCTGATCTTAGCCAAAAGGCCAGGGAATGTTATCTTTTGTGAGTAGCACTGTTTGAAGTCAGTAAGTTTTTGACGTTCCATTACTACTCAAATAACGCATTTTCTTTCCGTTATACTTTTCTTGTGTCTCTTTCATAACTTCAGCGTTTCTTCGCCCGTTAAACTTTAAGCGGTGTCTTCTTCTTTCCCATACTTCAAACGATATTATTAACTATTGGAGTTGTTTTCTACGCCGTAGATCCATGAAAGAAAACTTTTAGAAAATATGTATAAACAAATCTTGTTGTTTAATGTTGTTTTAAAATGTTGTAACCGATAAACACTTAACTAAAACTGTGTTCGAAGTTGTTTTGTCCCAGATAAGTACATATAATGGCAGATGTCTCAGTCCCCACGTTCAAAACCACAACTGGTTTCGTTATATCCTGGTCAGTTCGAAGAATTTCTTGGTCAAGTTTTGGTTCAATTTTCAGCTGACATTGCGTTTCTCATAGATCACACACAAGATATCTTGAAATTGCAATTCTCTCGTCTGTTAACCAATAAAAAAATGTACGAATAGCTTTTTGCATCTAATGCTCAGAGAGGAAGATCATTAAGAATTAGCACAACTGGACAGGCCAGACTAAGCACAACTGGACAGGCCAGACTAAGCACAACTGGACAGGCCAGCCTAAGCACAACTGGACAGGCCAGACTAAGCACAACTGGACAGGCCAGACTAAGCACAACTGGACAGGCCAGACTAAGCACAACTGGACAGGCCAGCCTAAGCACAACTGGACAGGCCAGACTAAGCACAACTGGACAGGCCAGACTAAGCACAACTGGACAGCCAAGACTGAGCAATTGAAAGTTCGTGTCAGATTGAACTCTCTATTTATATAAAGTTAGGTATGTGTATACGTTTATATATGTGTATACGTTTATATATGTGTATACGTTTATATATTTATATGTAACGGATTCACTCCTAAACTAATTAACAGATCATTATGATTTTTGAACATGGCTGCTAGGCGTAACAGGTCGTAATGTGGCGTTCATTTGGTTTAACTTAGTTTTATGCAAAAAAAGTAAAGACGGGTGGAAGTCCTTCGTGAAAATTCACATACCTCCGATTTTCTTTAACAATAGATATTGTACATTAATTAATAAATATTTTCAACATTTCAGTTTTTATTTGAATATTTTAAGAGAATTTTAAGGCGTATAATATGAACACAGCGACTCATTTAAAAATGCCAATATTTCTGATTTGTATTGAATTTGATTCATATTCATTATACCCCGATTAAGAAAGATTCCCTGAATTTCAATTTCTTATTAACACCTCTTAATCTAAAGCCTAACATTATAGATATTTTCAGAATCAAAATCATTTATATGGACACACAATCTGTGTAAAACTGCTGTTTGCAGAATTAATTTTACTCGTCCTGGAACGGGTATTCTTCTCGTATGGGAGTTGTATTTTCTCTACATTAAAAACCTATCTTGTGTCTATCTATATCCTCGTGTGCGTGGCAAGTAAATAACCAAACCTCTTATATTTCTACCGCGCTGATGCATTACTGTTTTTCTGTAGAACTTTATAAATGGATCAAAGTTGTCTTCGCATCAGCAGTTGTTAAACCGCTTCTTTTATATACACACATTTGGAAAAAAAACTATACACGTTGGACTCGTTGGTGTCGTGGTCTCCATCAATTCGCTGTTTTGATGCTTTATTGTAATACAGCTTCCTATTCCAGTAGCTTTTTTCCAAGCATACAGGCTTGTGGAACTCTCTTCCTACTGACTGTTTTCCTTTGTTTTTTTCAAGACGAAGGTCAAGAGGCATCTCCTGTCTTTGTGATAATCATATTTTGTTCTTCTTAGCTCATTACATTAAGTGGCTTCATGCTTTGTCCGGAGAGATTTTCATTTAAAAAAATGAGCAGGCGCGAAGTTTTCAGCTTCTGAGAAAAGCCCGAATAGTAACCAGAAGGCAAAACAATATTAGTAATAAGCTCAACGATTAGCACAATACAAAACAAGGTTTATAAAAAAAACTTTTACTAGACGATCAGAAACTTAAAGTGAAAGAAGATTGATTTTGTTCGTTTCTTGACGATCTGTTTGATATTGACCACGTTGATGCCATGAGTTGTATAAATATTCATGATCACCGAGCATTTGTTTTGAGAGAGACATATAGATAGATAGATAGAGAGAGAGAGAGAGAGAGAGAGAGAGAGGGGGGGGGTAGATGCTTGTGTTTTAGCAGTGTTGACATGAAACTTCAGGATGTGTAAAAAGGCGACATGAAAGACTACAAAAGATAGAATAGAAGGAAGATAGCAGAATTACATTATCCTCAGTTCTGACAATTTTACTGGTGATAAACAATATCTTGTCTATAATGAAAGTCATACTACAGTAGGAAAACAACACAAGTCAGGTATTTTAATTGTAACTGCTGAGCTAGCATTATCCTTCGACCGTAGAAAGGTTAGCGACCGCAAAGCGACATTTATCATAGCGTCAGTTGTCGAAGCTTTTGGTCAAGATCCACATGGACTATAAACAAATAATCAATTCGATTCACAGCAAAAACTCATCTAGCTACAACCACTGTAAATCATTTTCCTTTCTTTATCTGTGTAACTGAAACAAAACGGAACTTCGATCACCAAAGTTTCTTTCGAAGAACTACCCGTCTGTGTAACATGGGGTTGTTTCTTAGCTGACCACAAGATGGTTGTTTTCAAGTCCAATGTTAGCAAATTATTGTCTAGCCGTCCTCTTTAATAATCAAATTCTACCCAGTTTCAACCTCAAGATGTTGGCTCACTCATTAACCCTAATCCTTGGCTGAGTGGCTTTTGGGCCTTGATAAACGTTGACACATTAATACATAAAGAAGCTCAAAATATCGAATGAAATTTTATGGTTGGAAGCGCCATTACTGTTAATAAACATGTTAAATCCTCCCTGCATTGACTGGCAACAAAAACTGTGGCCGACTTGCTGTTGTCGTTTCATACAACGATCCCATGAAATAGCTTTGAGTTCCAAAGATTGCTAACAGATAACTGCGGTTCTTCAACTCATTGACATATGACATCCAACTTTAGAACAGTAATCCGAATAATCCAAATAATACAAAGACTACTTTTCTTTTAAACTTTCATTGCAATTGCGCTTGTGTTTCTCCTTCGTGAAATACTTTTTCTCATTTGGTTTATCAGCACAAATAGACCATAATACTCGATCTTTGCTTAAAACTTTTCATTCTCGACAGACAGTTTAAAGGCTTCAAAATTACTTTTATATGTTTTGCGATAACTGTGACGACCATTTTTTAAGTGTAATTACACCAGTAAACATGACTTAAAATTAAGTTTTGATTTCAAACAATTTGATTCAATTAATATAATTGTCAAAGGAAATATACCTAAATAAAATGTATTTAAATTTCACAAAAGTTCTAATTAAATGATTGTCATTGTGTTCAACAATAAATTTGCCGGAGGGGGGGGGGTACACATTTATTTTAATTTTACTTTTGGTTCTTCAAAATAAAAAAATTAAAGTAAAAGTTTCCCAGAAAAAAAACGTGTAGATACAGATCGTATATACAGGCATAGGGATTTATTGTCGACAATATATTATGTACCACACTGTTGTTTTGTACTAATACTCGCGTTTTCTTACTGAATACGCTTCAACTAAACAATGAATGTACCGCACGGTGTTAAAAAACATGTCAAAATCACAAAAAGAAAAATGAGACTTGTACAGGGGTCCGTCTCATGCGGGCGTTTCTTTAACCACTCAGCTATATGGTCTTGTGAATGCTGAAATTTTTCAAAGAATTCATTGCTTTTACTTTGCCTTTTCTTCATTTTTATTGTTACTGATATCTCTCATGACTTTGTGTTCAACTGCGAAATGCGGGGAATTTATGCTTGATTAAACATACCAATATTTTATATACCTCTTTATTGCTATTTGGCTGACACGCGTTTGCGTTGGTAATACCTTTCAAATTAACTGTTAATTATTTCTTTATATATATATATATATATATATATATATATGTATTCCATGATAAATGCCAGTATACTGAAATCATATGCCCTTAATAGGGTTAAGATGAAAATTCATATACACTAAATGTACAAAAGCAAGGAAATTCCCAAATTTTTACACTTTTATTGTCATTAAGGGTATGTGAGCACAACAGGGCTATGTATTTTACTGGTAGGAATTTTTCTTCAGCGCACCTCACACACTTCATCCACTCATGCATAGAGATTTATACTGTAGTGATGTGATAATGAAATGGTTTGGTTGATATGTAGTCATAACCTTAATGACAATAAAAGTGTAAAAAAATTGGGAATTTCCTTGCTTTTGTACATTTAGTGTATATTAATTTTCATCTTAACCCTATTAAGGGCATATGATTTCAGTATACTGGCATTTATCATGGAATGTCACTACTTTTGTAAAGGCTATGCCTCAAGGCAATGGTAATTTTTAAGTTTATGTTTGAATTTTCTGGAAAACTAAGGTATATGGTAAACTGAAATTAAAATGCCATCAACTAGACCCTAGAACCTCTATCTCTGCCCAAAATCAGCTGAATCCATCAAATAGTTGATGAGATACAGGGTGGCACACACGTACGTACGTACACACGGATAACACAAAATCACTTCTGACCTTTCTGGATCTCTGAGTTGCCTTGACTAATGATGCTGAAATTCGATACACTTATAGAACCTATCAAATGAAAATTTTGTGCAAAGTTTTAAATGATTTGGTTTATTGGTTTTTGAGTTATGACTGATCAAAGAAATGAGATTTCCAGCATAGGTCGTTTTGAAGTCTATTAAGGGATAGAGCGCTATCGCGCCTCCCTTGATATAGTTCACCCCAAACAAGACAGGCCGTCACTGTAGACCTAAGAGTGGTTAAAGGGCGAAAGTTTTGGGGGTCATCCTATATTGACAGCTGTGCAGCAAGATGCTTGTTCACATTAGTTTTAAATTTCTGCATATCAGTAGAATCGGGGAAATAGGGAGTAGGGAGGAAGTTCCAAAGGCCGGCAGCTTGAGGAAAGAAGCTTTTGGAGTAGAAGGCTCTCCGACATTTGGGGACCTCCACAGTGAATAGATTGGATTTAGCTGATTGTCTGGTTGGTCGAGTATATTTACGTCGTGGAGGCACCATAGCAGCAAGTTCATCGGAGCACATTCTATCGAAGTACTTGTAAAATAAGCACAAGAATGGGACATGGTTTGGAGCTTGGCGGATAGTGAGGGACCTATTGGATTAGCGATTTTTTGGGACGTTGTCTATGAGGAAGAGACTAGTGTATGATTCACCAACCACTAGGTGACAACAATACTCCATGCATGGATGGTGAGTTTGTCGAGATATAAGATACTGTCAGGTGTAGGAGTTTTTCTCGCACTCTTATAAATTTAACATTTAGTATTAGTTAAATTATTAAAAAAAGAATTCATGATTATTATTTTTTACATGGGTTAACTTTTGTTTACTGTTAGACTAACGAGGGGCTTTTTAAAATGCCTACTTTCTAAATAAGACATAGGTGAAATAGAACATCTTAGAAAAGTAGTTGTAGATATTTGAGCAGTACTTTCTTCAGGTATTGTCTAAGGACTGTTCTCTTACACGCACATATATATATATATATATATATATATATATATATATATATATATATATATATAAATGATAATTTATTTCATTTTAACTACAAAATTGATTTTGTTTCACAAGAGCAGTTTGAGGGACTCCCGATCTTCAGGCCTCGAAATAGAATTTTATTTCGAGGCCTGAAGATCGGGAGTCCCTGAAACTGCTCTCGTGAAACAAAATCAATTTTGTAGCCAAAATGAAATAAATCATCATTTATATTTATGCTCTATATTTTTATTGAGCGCTCTCGTAAACCCGGTTCAACTCCCGTGGATTTATACCCTGTAGATCTATACCATACCCGGATTATATATATATATATATATATATATATATATATATATATATATATATGTAGAGATTTTAATTTCATCACGGTTGAATTTTAAAACAGAATTACCTCCATTATTATTTTGATAAAGAAGTGTAATTAAATAGTTTGTTATTGAAGAAGAGTTGTGATTACCAACTTTTGTTTTAACCTTCAGATGTATGTTTTAATAATTTAGAGCTGTTCTCTAAAATTCATAGATGATTGATAAATAATATTATTATTAAGGAACTAATTTTGTAAAGTATCAAAGCCAAGCTTATAATAATTAAATTGGTGTTGATATGTTCAACAGCATTTTCACTGGTATGTTTTAAATAATTTATGATGTTGTTATTTTTAATAACTTTTTATGTATTATCCATGGTTGATGGCAACAATGGAAGGTGAAGCTAAAGGAGTTTGATTAAATGAAAGTATAGTTTGTTCACGTGTATACTGATCTGAACTTTTTATACGGTTTACAGAGTCAGAGAGATGGTAAATGTTAATTGGAAGAGAACCTGAAGAGAAACTGGACGGGTATTCAGCGAGGTAGACCTTCTCAGTGAAGGAGGAATGTTATGGGTAAGAGGGGTTCTTCTTTTCAATGACGGTACATGCATTCACCACATCTTCATGCATGCAGTCATTCTATAGCGGACAGCTGTCTTTGTCTTGACAATTACATCTGTACGGTTATCAATTAATAGGGGATGGAAGCTGTGCCTCTTTAATGTTTCTGTTGTTAGAGCTAATTATTATTTGGGCTGTCACTTGTCATCGAATTGGACAGTTTTTATTGTATTTTTATTTGGTATAAAGCTATATTTGTGTTGGTGATTGAAGCTATTTTCGATCATTTTAAAGAATTCCCTGGGTATATTATTTTTACGTTATAGCTATAAAGGGTTTTGAACGAAATATTTTTTCCTACGGTGATTTCGCTGCGGAGAAGGGAGATTAGAGTGTTCAGATAAGCTTAATGAGCTAGTGTGCAACAAGTTAAGTACCTTTTTATTCTCAGTATTTATTCAATATATTAGAGTGCTTATCTTTTGTCGTTCTATTATTATTATTATTATTATTATTATTATTATTATTATTATTATTATTATTATTATTATTATTATTATTATTATTATTATTATTATTATTATTATTATTATTATTTACTCACTAGGAGTTATCACACTGGTCATCGTCAGTGATCGCCCACTGCCAACAACCTGTGGTATTCCCTGGAGTCTGAGTGACAACAAGTCTCCTCAGACTTCCAGTATGCTCCACCTCTTTTCGTTCATCACCGCTGATGACCATGCGGTAATCGCAACAGCCACCTACCAACGATTTCCCGCTAATAAGGGCCATTGGTCCCCTCTGGGGTCCGAGTGGCAACAAGCCTCCCCAAGGTCCCAGAGCTGTCCGCGCTCTTCCAGTGGAGGTCTGGTTTGTGCTTTCCCTCCTCGACCCTCTGTCCATAATTTTCGTGGCGTTAGCCTATGCTCGCGCCTCTCTCGTGCGGTTGTATTTTCCCCAGTTCTGTTGTTTTGTGCTTCCATGTGTTTGTTCTCCATTCGTTGCTTATGTGGGTTGGTTTCCGCATTCGAGGACATTTCTCAGGATTGTAGCTGTTTTGATCATTACTGTCCTTTATTATTATTATTATTATTATTATTATTATTATTATTATTATTATTATTATTATTATCATTATTATTATTATTATTATTATCATTATTATTATTATTATTATCATTATCATTATCATTATTATTATTATTATTATTATCATTATCATTATCATTATCATTATTATTATTATTATTATTATTATTATTATTATTATTATTATTATTATTATTATTATTATTTGTACTCACTACGAGTTATTGTTGCATAGTCTCCGGTATGGAGCATGGCAGTTTTCGCTTAAACCACTGGTCACGGTCACCAAAACGGGATCTGTTACATTACATCGTTCCGGAATGACACCTTGTGGCCGACGCTTATGCAACAAATACGAAATCATACGAAAATCCCTCGGAAGCGCCGACCAAGGTTCGTCCCACAAAATCGATCCAAAGTTCTTAATATCTTTTAAACAACGGCACCAAAATGAGTTTTTTTGTTACATAATCAATGAAAGTTATTCGGCTCGAAATCAAGAAACTCTTAAACACTTCTCGGAAGCCGAAACCTTGCGAAAGTTTAGACCCGTTTTCAAACTTTTTTAAACACTCATTTTTAAACCTTTAAACTGCCAGTCCTTTTACACAATACTTTTTAAACACTTCTCGTTATTAAAACACTTCTTTCTTTAAACATTTCTTTTCAAGCATTTTTCTTTACATTAAAATATTGTCACAGTTTATCTCTTCAGTTTTAAAACTCAATTCAAATTAACCATTGTTCACTTTAAACATCTTTTCTGTAAAACATGGTGTGTTTTTTCTTTCCGTTTAAACTCTCGCAGTTTATAAGATTATGACCCAAAAATGTTCAATACAAAAAGTTACCTTACAGTTTATTTCGTCGTCTGGTCGTGTTCGCCATTTGTGCCGGTGGTTTCATTGTGTCTCTGGCCGTGATCGATGCTGATGGTCTTTGATCTGTGGATAAACTTTATAGACAAGCAGGAGACAAACGCGGAGACAATTTTTCCTCAGAGAGATTTGATTCTTTTATTCTGGACTTGGTTGTGGAAGGGGTTTATCCATTCGGTTCTGCCATGCGTCTAATTCATACCTCCTGTGGGGTGCGACGATGCACTGGGATCTCTGCTGGATCTCTTCGAGTGACTACATCTTCGACTTAACGTTGTCATTTTTCATTTGAAGACATATAGAGAGGTCGACCGTCCGGCTCGCTTCCAAAACCCCAACTCTTTCAAAGAATCTCCATATTTTCATGGGCCCGCTTGCTTTCAGGACGAGCGGCTACATCGTGAGGTAAACGCTATCACTCCCAAAAGCGTTCTGTCTCAAAAACTCTCGTTTCTGATAAGAACAAATGAGGTAATCGACATTTCATCGGGTCGGCCAATCAAACACGACATTCACAATCGCCCCATATCTGACTTTCTTTGACCCGAGATTCCCTGTGTCTCCAACGAATTTGTAACTTTGTTATGGTTTTACAAAAACATGATTGACTCATAACGGTCCCCTTCGGTGCATATCAGCTTGACCCGCACTCATTGTTTTCATTTGACCCCAGCCATAATTCACACTAGCTAACTTAATCGTATCTGAAGATATGGGGCCCCATCTATACTATAACATTATCACAGAGATCATCGTCAGTGATTGCTCACCGACAATAACCGGTGGTGTTTCCTGGAGTCTGAGTGACAACAAGCCTCCCCAGATTTCCAGTACTCTTCACCTCTTATCGATAACTACCGCAAATAATCTTGCGGTATCGCAACAACCGCTTACCATTGATTACTTGCTGGTAAGGACCATTGGTTTTCTATGGGATTTGGGTGGCATTAAGCCTCCCCAAGGTCCCACCACTCTCTGCACTTCCAGTGGAGGTCTGGTTTGTGCTGTCCCTCCTCGGTCTTTTCATCCTCCTTGACCATAGGCAAATAATTTATTTATTTATTAAAAAAAAAAAAATTTTTTTATTAATTCTTTTAAAAATTAATTTTTGTTTGTGGGGGACGGGAGTGCTTATAGTGTTGCGGAGCTTATGCGGGTTGGTTTCCGCATTCGAGGATGTATTATTATTATTATTATTATTATTATTATTATTATTATTATTATTATTATTATTATTATTATTATTATTATTTTAGCTGGGTTATTTTGCTGTTAATGTCTTTTGGTTTAAATCTGATATTATCTCTGTATCCAGAGGTAGCTAGAACATTATTGTAAAATAGACAAATCTGGTAGAATATAGTTCTATTTTCAGATAGTCTGGGTATCCTTCAGAGACTGCTGGGACAATTGATTTAATTATTGAGAATGGATGGTTTGAGTTCTCGTGGCCGTGGAACAGGGGAATAACTGGTTCATGATAAGGGGCATATGTGCGTATATTACGGTTTAAGGAGGTATCAAAGTAATTAGAGTATTTCCTCAGGATCTACAGAAATGGAAAGCACCTATGAAGTGTTGATATAGTTCTATTATATGTCCTGCGGCGTGCATGTATACTAAATAGTGCAGCATCTCTATACAAACTCCTCCCAGAGGGTTCGTAATGTGTGATGTATTTTATTAAGTTAGAAAAGTCCTTCCATGTCTGCCAATTTTGCGGAATCAGATGAGTACATCAGAATATCAATCCGTGTTCAAAGTTTTTCTATCAGGAATGATCTCTGGCTAAGAAGATTCATTTTTATTTCAGAGGCACGTAAATCAGAGTTTTTCTTTGCAAGGAGTAAAGCTTGATTTAGCAAATAGAATGTCAAATGTTATAAAACTTAAATTAGATTTATTAGCAAGATTAGATAACCATTGCATAACTTGGTCCGTGGATTGCCAGAGGGCGAAATGGACTTTATTTTCTAATTTTAGGAATAATTCATCTATAATATTCTTTTACTTATATCCTCTGAATCGGATTTAGAAAGTCAGATTAGACGTGAACTTTAAAATTAGCTCATGGTCTTCAAGTGTAAATCTTGGAGTGACTGAAGTTATGATTTTTGCATGATTTGTGTATTTACATGGATGTAAGAAGGGATTTAGCTTAACTATTGATATTGTTTAAGGTAGAAATAGAGGCAGTTATATATGCCTTATTTTATATATTATTTTTCATTCTATAATAGTTTTTTAGTTTTATCAGCCAGAACTATTATGTCTGTCTAGAAAAATTGTGCTCAAGTAAGTTTTCAATCCTTCTTTTATCTTTTGCTTCTCGGTGAAATTTATAGGAGGATTTTAGTGGAATTATTTTTCGAAGTGTGGGTCTTGTTTCTAAAATTGAGGTCTAGTCCGTAATGGAAAACCTCCTATCTGTCATTCCCCAGGAAAATTTTAAAACTTTTCATGAATTTCCGCAAGTAAGCCTCATCAGATGGTGTAGGTATATTGTTAGTGGAGAGTGGAACAAACTCGTTGTTAAACTTATCATATATGAGGGAAAAGCTCTACCTTGAGGGAACCTAAAATTATTCAAAAGTAATTATAATATTTATATTTATAATTATATCTTCAAAGATATTCTGATCTAATAAATCATATAAAGTCCTAATATGATAACGGAGGCTCAATATTGCAAATCGATCATCAATAAAGTTGGGGAATATATAAAGAATATATACAAAAACAAACAAAGAAATTATTCAAAATTAAACATATAAACTGTTTATTTTCTGGAGAGAGAACACCTTTTGAAATAAACCAAATTATTTAGAAAAAAGATGTTAAAATATTATTTTAAAATGAAAACTGTTTTAAAAAGACTAAATACTTTTGAAAGTGTTTGAAGAAAATTGCGTTTAACTAGTGTTTTTATACTTATAGATTTGTTAATGTAGTGTCTACTTTTCACTTTTAAAAATATTCTAATTGGTTAGTAAACGTAAAGTCATTATATGACATGAATTTGAATATTTCCACATGCGCCAGTTGCCTCCTCATGTTGTGGACAAAAAGAGTAAAAATATGTATATGTATGGCAAAATGTTTGTAAAAATAAAATGGTTGTATAAATTACACGTGTTATATATATATATATATATATATATATATATATACATATATATACGATAAGAATACTAGTCGCAGGAGGAGTGAAATTAATTCTCCAAACTGAACAGTTTTGCACCATTTTTATGTCCCCTTACGAAGATTAAAATCAAAATATAATTATTCTAAATCTCATGTTAAGAATCCTTACTCCGTTCATTAGTTTAGAGGGTTTACCCTGTGAATATATATATATATATATATATATATATATATATATATATATATATATATATATATATTGACGTCTTTTTCTGCTCATATCGTGATTCGACCCCTCGGGGTTAATACCATCAAAATGAGGAGGAAGGAAAGAAGGAAAAAAAACTATATACTTAAGTGAAATATTTTGAAAATAAACAATCGTGCAAGAAAATTAAATAAATGAATTTTTCATTTAAATTGCACGATTGTTGTTTTTCAAAATATTTCATATGAATATATATATATATATATATATATATATATATATATATATATATTTTGGTACAGAAAAATTAGTACAACATTCGTACCATCGGTTTCAAGCTCTCTCCAGCTTCTGTTGTCATCTCGAATTTTTTATTTTTAACTTTAATTCTCAATTAATCTATCACTCTGCTGGGATATATATATATATATATATATATATATATATATATATATATATTCTTTGTAATATAGCAGGAGAAATCCCAGCAGAATCCTCGATTAATTTAGAATTAAGAGCGTAATATTTATTTATTTTGGCACAGAAAAATGAGTACAGCATTCGTACCGTCGGTTTCAAGCGCAGAAGGACTTAGCCATCCGGCTCTCTTCAGTGTCTGTTGTCAACAAGAGATGGCAACAGAAGCTGAAAAGAGACGGATAGCTAAGTCCTTCTGTGCTTGAAACCGACGATACGAATGTTGTACTAATTTGTCTGTACCAATATATATATATATATATATATATATATATATATATATATATATATATATATATATATATATATATATATATACAGGCTAGTAATCCAAAGAATTTCAACCGGGTTTATTAAAAGTGCTCAATATCAAATAGAGTTTTTATATATGATTATTTTTATTTACACAGACATGTACAAAATCTGCGACACTGGCATGTCGATGTTATCGATTAACTGCTATTATAAACTGAGATCTGATCACTAATTGTGTAAACTAAATTAATTTGTTAGTGAATTTGTTTGACTTATTAATTAATGATAATTAGATAAGTTTAAAGAAAAAAACGGTTAAAACTAAAAACAAAATCAATAGACCAATGTATTAACGACCCCTGCCCCCTCAACACACACACACACACACACATACACACACACATATATATTGGGTCTGGGGTTAAAAAACCTTAGAATAATTTTGGACACGTCCCATCGCATGTGTCTCCTTTCCCCACTTCTGCCTCGATCGTAAACAACCTCATTTTATATCTATCTATCTATCTATCTATCTATCTATCTATCTATCTATATATATATATATATATATATATATATATATATATATATATATATCTTTTTATTCTACCCTTTTATTATATCTCTCTATTTTCACTTTATTTTACTTTATATTATTTTATTTTATTTCATTTTATATTTTATAAGTTGTATTTTATATTTTATATATTATCTTTTATATTAATATTTTTTATTTTTTTTCATTTTGATTTTAATTTTGATTTTGATTTTGAGATTTTGATTCTTAACGGTCTTAACCACGTGACTTTCCAAATTTTAAAATATAAAATGTCTTGTTTCTCCATTTCATTCTTTCCAAATATGATCTAAGCTTAAGATCGGATTCTAACTCTGCCTGATGAGATCTCAGTATATAATAGGTGTTGATCGAAAACTTCGACATATCATGTGTGTGTGTATGTGTGTGTGTGTTGAGGGGGCAGGGGTCGTTAATACATTGGGCTATTGATTTTGTTTTTAGTTTTAACCGTTTTTTTCTTTAAACTTATCAAATCATCATTAATTAATAAATCAAACAAATTCACTAACAAATTAATTTAGTTTACACAATTAGTGATGAGATCTCAGTTTATAATAGCAGTTGATCGATAACATCGACATGCCAGTGTCGCAGATTTTGTACATGTCAGTGTAAATAAAAATAATCATATATATATATATATATATAAATTACTAAGTATAATCCATTTTATTTATACAAACATCTTATGGCTACACATATGCAGAAATATTTCGGTTAAAGCTGTAAAGGGTTCTAGAAGAATACGCGTCATAGTCGCGTAAAATGAATTATCGAACTGAACAGTTTGGCACCACGGTTATACCTCCCTACCACGATTAAAATCAATACTTAAGTGTACTATATCTTATGTCTAAAATTATTATTCTAATTTTTAACGAAATACATTACTGAAAATTATAGTTCAGAAAATGTTTAAAATTATAGTTCAAACTTAAGGGGTCTTAAGAAGAAATTGAAATTCAGGGAATCTTGCTTTATTGGTTTCTAATGACTATGTATCAAATTACATCCAAATCTCATATATTAAAAAAAAAAAAAAGTTGTGTCCATATTGTGCCCCCTAAATACCCGTTTGAAATACACCAAAGAAACAGAAATTTGGGGAATATTTATTAATTGATGTTATTGTTAAAATTACACAAAAATCTGAAACATCTGAATTTTTACGACGGGCTTCCAATTCTTTATTACTCCCTTTGCCTAAAACTAAATTAAAATAAATATATCCCACATTTGGACTTCTTACCCATAACAGCTGCCTTCCAAAATTCATAATGATCGATTACGAGAATGGCAGATGGTGGCTAAGTGGTTAACGATGCGGACTGAAGACCTGGGTGTGCCGGGTTCGAATCCAGTTCGTAAACAAAACCCACACCTGACCTTGTGTCTAACTTCTCCTGGAACAGTGGTAAATAAAATAATGATCGATTAAGTAGTTTAGGAGTGAATCATGTACCTACATGTTCATACAAATGTATACACATATAAGAAGCGTATATATATATATATATATATATATATATATATATATATATATATATATATACTGGGTATTATAAAAATAAATTGAAGACATAGGAAAACATATTTAAAGAGATGCTCTCGCTCTCTTTCTCTGTCTGTCTTTCTGTCTTTCTCTCTCTCTCTCTCTCTCTCGCTCTCTCTCTCTCTCTCTCTCTATATATATATATATATATATACATACATATAGTGTGCAATTTAGTGTTATAGCAGAAATAACTAGTGTTCAATTATTTGTGTAGTAATCAATTTTCTCTCACATACATACACATAGCAGTTTTATAGAATCTTTAGAAACTCATCCCGCAGGGCTAAAGATACCAAATGTAACCGAGTTTCCAGTCGATGTAATTATAGTAAGCTTCCAGTGTTTCTGTGAAACTGTAGGTATCGATGGAAAATCAAACTAATGCATCGTGCCCATTGAAATAATATATATATATATATATATATAGTATGAAAATATGCGTGTAGCAAGTAAGCTACACAGAAACATTAATGTTTTATCCCCGAAAGAAAACATCAGGCTGAATTTACCTTGTTCATACTCGAAGCAAATGACCAGGCTAAATTCAGCCTGATGATTTCTATCGGGAATTAAACATGAACATTTCTGTGTAGCTTACTTGCGAACACATATTTACGTACTACTACTAAACTCTACTCACGTGTTGAGCACTGTTGAAGTAAATACTGAAAATATATACACACAATATATTATAATACTTTATGGTATATGTATATATCCATGACATAGTTATATATATATATATATATATATATATATATATATATATATATATATATATATCTGTCAGATTTCTCTCTATCAAACTAAAAAATGATTATATATATATATATATATATATATATATATATATATATATAGTAAGCTATATAAGTATATTTATGGCAATTAAGCTACACAGAGGCTCCCGCGTTTCATCCCCGGGGGAAATCTTCAAGCAGCCTGAAGATTTCCCCGGGGATGAAACGCGGGAGCCTCTGTGTAGCTTAATTGGCATAAATATATTTTCATAGCTTACTACTTAGCTTTACTAACGTATCGAGAACTGTTGAAGTAAATACTGAAAATTGATACATAAAAAATTATATCTCTATATAAAATTTTATGTGGATACATGAAATAGTAATATATATATATATATATATATATATATATATATATATATATATATATATATATATTCAGGTGCGTGTGTGTGAATGCATAGTACATGCTGTGTGTAGGAATTGGTTTTATCAGTTGTTCTTGTTGAGAGTGTTTATGTGCATGTCATTACACCTGTGTGTACGTATCACTGTGTATGTGAGAGTGTAGGTACTTGCGCGCGTGTGTGTGTGTGTGTGTGTGATGGCGTCCAGCATTCACCTGGTTTACACAAAGTATTACAGTCATTGCTATAGGTGATGAATCATTGTACTACTACTACTACTACTACTACTACTACTACTACTACTACTACTACTACTACTACTATTCGCATCGCTTGAAAGGACCCTATCCCTAACCAGCCAACACCCTCCGTTGCCACCCTTGCCATGGCCCTTGTCACTACGACTAATTGTACGTCCACCCCTGCTGTCCTAGAGCAGGAATTAACGGGGATAAGCCTCTGTATCAGATTGTTTGATCGGCCAGTCAGTTGGTGAGTGAATCAAGGTGCGTGTGAGACAATGACGCATCTACGAACGGCTTAACCAATCAGCGCTCAGATCAGTTTACGTGACGTCATTTCTAAGGTGGTTTCTCTGACTGAATGCGTAGTACACGCACATGCACGGGCGATCGCACGCACCCACCCACCCACTCTTACAAAGACAAATGTATAAACCTATATATATATATATAAAGAGAGAGAGAGAGAGAGAGAGAGAGAGAGAGGGGAAAGAGGGAACTAAGTAGAGAAATAAATAGAAAGGGAGTGAGATAAAGATGATGTATTTTTAACTGTTTGCATCATATCAAATTGTTTTCCCAAGCTTTTTGTCCTCACTCCTTAGCTGATCGAACTTTTTCTTTATCAATTACCGGATTTTACCCGAGCAAGATTGACCGTCCATCGGGAACTTATCCGTTAATTTTTCTTTTTCATGACTGACATCGGATGTTTTGCCGCTAGAGCACGTGGTCGTGCCTGTCAATGTTATCATCGGATCTTATGCGACCAAGGACCATTTATTTGCTTTATATGTGCCCAGTTTTTTTAATTTCAAATCAGACGAAAACGTTCATCTTTCTATTAGATGAATTAATGTCGACAAAATTTGGGAAAATTTTTTTTTAAAAAACAAACAAAAAACAAAAAAACAAACAAAAAAACAAACAAATACATCAAATCAAAATATAACTTTTGAAAACAGTTATGAACTCTCCTGTTAATGGAACCCATCGATGCGGCACGATAAACTAAATCTACACCAAGAACAACTTAACGACAACTAAGGTCCTACTTGCGGATTTCTTTAATCTACATTTCATCCCGGATTTATTAAGTCTAAAACAGAATAACTTTCAAAACCACATGTTTTGACCTCACCGTTTTCATTCCATCGCCCTTACCATTAGGCTTTCAGTGATCACGTCAAGATGATTGGTTTATAAAGTTCTTACAGATATTGGTATGTGTTTTATCTCGCAAGAAGAACTGCGACTTACCACGTGATATCTGTTCAACTAAACACACACAAAAGCAAAAATTCGTAATCTTCATTAAAACTAATTGCCGATGGTGTTGTATTTGTGTCCCTAAATAGGATTACGTCAAAAGAGTTTCTTTTCTTCTTCTTCTTCTTCTTCTTCTTCTTCTTCTTCTTCTTCTTCTTCTTCTTCTTCTTCTTCTTCTTCTTCTTCTTCTTCTTCTTTCAACTTATTAGGATTACTTTTTTGTTATATTCCGTTTTCAAACGCCGCTTTTTCTTATGTAATGCGACCGACAGGTTTGCATCGCTTCTATTTTCGTATTATTACAATTATACACAAAACTTTCCGTCCATGATATAAAGTCTTCTTTCTTGGTGTGTGTTACTATTTCCTTGTACTAATTATCGAAATTTACACAGAAAGATTTTTTTAAATATCAACGTTACACGTTCTTCTTAACTTAAGACCTCTTTTAATATATATATTAATAAAAAAAAATAAGTCTTGTAACGGGACATTTATCGAGCACCAATAAATAATCTATGAATGGAGACAGTCCCAAATCCCTGCCGATTGGTTTAAAGTTTTATCAGTCTTCAGTTTTCCAGAAATGGAGTAACCGTACACGTGTGTGATCATTCCCTACTTGATTCTTTACAACCTTTTTATTTTGATTGGATTTCACAGAAATGAACGTTCATTTATACCAAAAGAATGAACACAGAAAACGCACGGCCTTTCTTAAAATGTTCATGGATTTATACACCGGAAACTGCGTATACTGTTTACCCAGAATTTGTCATCGATCAATATCAGCTGTTAACTTTCAGCCCTGTTATTGTTAAGACAGGATAAACTCTGGATGTTATTAATTTGAAATTAACGAGCACCGAGGCATACTTCATCAATGGATTAAGTGAGATCATCTTCAAGTGGAGTTCATTGTATTCTGTTTGTTTGAAATCCTGACCACTGACGACCCCTTTTCATCACAACAATAACAATAATACATACCCATCTCTCACCCTTAAAAAACAACCTTCCCCCTGACTTTTCATGCATAATAAGCGCTTAATTCTCCTCAATCAAATTTTTATTACAAAAAATTAGCACTTTTTAGTTTGTAATAATTCAAATGTAAAGGCTGTTAGTGAATTAAATGAGTAAAACTGATCAGATATACGGGTGTGGTTAAGCTGATTGAGTTCAGATACAACCGTGACTGCTTTTTGAAGTGTTATTGATAGATTTTATCATCACAATAAATCACTCTTCCGACTGTATGTCTTTACAGATATTGCGCGTGTTATCACGGTTTCTATGAAAAAATGTCTGTCAAATACTTAGATTTAACTAAGTTGCAATTAGTAAATGATACATTTAACCAAGTTGCAATTAGTAAATGATACATTTCAAGTAAATTGGAAAGAAGTTCATACGGTCAGCAGGGTTTTATTACAATTAAAGTGTTCTTACATTTACGCCTTTTCGCCATTAAACGCCGTTTTTCCTTGAGATATGGCCGACACGTTTGCATGATTTGTAATTCTGTAATAATACATTGATCTCTGATTAGATTGTTTGAAACAGAATAGATGCGTTTAAAAAGTCAGTAAAAGTTTTTAAAAAAATTAAAAGACAAATCCAAATCTTCTCGATATATATATATATATATATATATATATATATATATATACATATATATCTTTCCTTCTCGCTCTCCTTCTCTTTTTAACCTCTCCAGCTAAGTGTTACATAGTATTACTACTAGTGGTGATATAGCGTTTTGTTGATATAAATAATAAACTATTCCTCTCTTTCCTTTTATATTAATTTTTGTTACCCTTGACTGTTAATAAATACAGAAAGAAAGAGAGAGGCAGAAGTGAGAGTGATATACACTGTATAAAATCAGAGAAAGTTTCAAAAAACATATAGTGACAGAGGAAGAGAACGAGCTATAGAAACCTAGTATGAGTCACATGATAAATCAATTATGCATTGCGGCTAATTAGAACAATTAAAATTAAATTGTTTTAAAACATAACTCAATCCCAGAACTAAAATTTGTTTTGTGTATTTTGTGTTAGTTAAATATATAATATAGATAAAAAAAACCTTTATGAAACAAACGTTGAATCACTCGTGTATGTGTTGTGTAAAGTGCATGCATGCAAGTCTACATTACAAAGGCACATGGTGTGATGTGTGCACAAATGATAAAACCGTTGCCTTTGTTCAGCTCATAAACAGCTGCCGCGTATTTAAACCAGACGGCGTCTTTGTGCATTTGTCCAGTGTTAGTGAATTGCCCCAGAGGAAAAAAAAAACTTAAAACTTTCTTTATTTCTTTAAAGATCTTGATTTAATCAACCGACAGAGGAAAGGAGTAATCCCTAGCGCTCGACACATGAAACGGCGATGGTCTCACTTTTAAACGATGACTCTATACAATTTGTGTTCACTTCCAATTGCTCGAAACCCGAATAATACTGGTTCAGATAAAGTTATATGATAACTGTTCGCCCTGGTCTGGCATGAGGTTTCACGTCCACTAACGCGAGTGAAAACAATGGCCACCAGGAAAATCGAATATATATGCATACAACGTGAAAATCAATCACTCTGAATCGGAACAGAGCCGAACAAAGACAGCAGATCTCGTGCTTATTAGCCATTTAGATAGCGCTTTATAACAATAATATATAATTAAAAGAGGGTTATCTATCTATCTATCTATCTATCTATCTATCTATCTATCTATCTATCTATCTATAATATTTCTATCATCGATAAATTTATAAAAAAAGGTTTACACTTTTAAATAATTCATGAATTTTTAAAACAATTCATCTAAAGAAATTATTCAGGGATTACAATTTTCCAGAACATGTGTTTATAATTCTTAGGTCTGTCTGCCTGACTGCCTGCCTGTCTGTCTGTTTGACGGCGTATCAACCCTTATTTAATACAGAAGCAAACTACCTATAGCAAACAATTCATTCTATATGATTAATTTAAAACAACTTGTTATTTTATTCATAGACGGCGAGAACTTAAGAGTTCATACCATTCTCAAAAGTATTATCACGTAAATGTCCACAATAATTCTGCTTGCATTTGAACGTGATATCGCCGATTTCATAATACGAAACGGACCAACCACGCATACCGTCCCAATTTTTAAACATACCATAAACACATTAATAATTACTGACACGTTACTCGAACAAATTGGTTTACTATATGACGTATTACTTATCTTTAGAATCAGCTATTTGTTCCTCAATGCACTTGACTTCTTCAAAAATAACCGACATTCAGAAGAAAGTGACACAAGGTCATTGAATATGATACAATATCACAGTCACGCAGAACATCTCTGTACACGTGATATCGAATAATACAGAATCATAGTTTTGTTTATAAAATTGTACGTAGAGGTTATGCCGATATAATAGATTTAACTCAAGGAAAAATCACAGCAATATATAAATACTACCAACATAATCAAACGTTACACGGCAATGAATAAAGATCCACGTGCACTTTGCTCCAAGCCCTGAACCCCATAGTAACATTTTTATTCTTACTTTTAAAATTTTCTAGAAGTAGTGACAGTTGTTTTATTTTAATACAAAATTAATATCACTATTGAATTTCGTGTAAAATTATACCCGAGAAAAATTTTGAATAAATCTTGGTATAGGGATTTGTTTTAAATTGAATCCACGGTCAGAGACATATATAGAGAAAAACAGAAAGAAAGACTTTACTTATGACACGCCATTGGAATTCCCTACCGGGCGGCTGTAGAACTAACTGCGTCAACAGGGGCAGTAAAAACAACAACTCTTATAAAACCAATCACAACAACAACAACAACAACAACAACAACAACAATCATAACAATAACAATAACAACAACAATATTAATGCGGAAAGCATTGATGGTGACGATGAAATACCAACGTGTTTGGATGGAGTAAAGAAGAAAATCGTTGCGACCATTCAGTGGTTATGTGAATGTGGGGCGTGGATCCCCAAGGCGCATCAAAAGGAACACCACCCCGGTTACAAGGACACGGTTTTATCCCCGCTCTTCAAACATGGAACTAATATGGAGATGTTCATTTTTAAATGTTGCAAAAAGGTAATGGGCTTCTCTTTTTATTTCGAAACGTTTTGCGCAATTTCAGAATAGGGTTCGGATATGAAACATTAATCTCTAAACTACCGACTTTTATGCGCCATTGTTACGATGAAGAATAAAAATAAGAATAACTGTATATAAATTCAATACACAGTCACACACACGCGCGCACACACACACACACACACACACACACACACACACACATATATATATATATATATATATATATATATATATATATATATATATATATATATATATACGGCACAATCACATTAGTACACCGGTTCCCGTTAGATCATCGAAATTAAGCGACGTCGAGCCTGGCCAGTACTAAATGGGTGACCATTTGGGAATACCAGGTGCTGTATACGCTCTCTGCTTATCTCGGCATTGTTTCCAGTCGTCTTGAATTACTTGCCATTGGAATCAAGCAGTGCCGACTCAGGGGAAGGGTTGTTAAGGATTGCGCAACCCTTGTTTCACAATTACACGCACAGCCAGCCCATTTCAGGGGTGCCCAAAGTCTCTCTAGACTGAACGGAGGGCATGACATGGCATGACTTATATATATATATATATATATATATATATATATATATAATTCTATTCCTTTTATGCATCCGTTAAAGGGTTTGTCCATCGGGTCCTCTGACACCTTTTTAAAAATTCCGGTTTAAATCGACCGCGTGGGATTCTTCAGTCTCTTTTTAAAAAACAAGCGTGGCGTTCAAATAATGCTGAAGAATCTCGCGTCTTACGGGACATTTAAAAATAGACTGAAGGGTCCAACGTAGTCAATGTAAACAGGGTATTTTAACATTTTGTGGGACTTGATGGGCGAAACCTGGGTATCTCTAACGGATGAATAACCGTTTAGTATTTAAATAAAATATATATTCTGCTCTTGTATTTTTACGCTAGAGTACTTTGATTGAGTTTTATTCTGATACAAGAAATATGCTAATATATATATATATATATATATATATATATATATATATATATATATTTGTGTGTGTCTATGTGTGAATTAACTAAGCAAAAGTTTATCATCCAGGTTTCACCAAACCAATGTCGTCAGGCAAACTCTGACAAACTTACTTTGTTGAAACTCGGGTAGTAAATTCCTCTTTATTTATCTGCGTATTTTTATCTATATGTAATAAAATACATTAATCTATAAAAATATTCACATTTTATGTACTGCATATTTTTTTTTATATTTGTATGTATTCAGCACTTTTTAAAAATGTCTTATTTTTGGATGTTTTGCAATTATAAATTCTCTTAATTTCTCTCACTTAATGGAAAGGCCACGAAGATTGAAGCGATTCTTTGTCAGTCTTATACAAGGTAACATCTTGAAAAGAATACTTTATATATATATATACATATATACATATATATATATATATATATATATATATATATATATATATATATATATATATATATATCTAGAGAGAGAGAGAGAGAGAGAGAGAGATGAAAGAAGAGGGATAAACATGTACGAATAACAAATTTATTTCAACTTCGATTGTTCGATGCAAGGTGTACTCGGTAAAAACATGTTTATTTTTCTTTCCTTAAGTCAAGGCTTTTCAAAGATTAAAATCTTATCATCAGAGGAATTACATAGATAGATAAGTTGGCAGTGGAAGAGCCAAAATTCAAAATTTGAAAAAATATTAAGTAATTGAGAGTGAGAATATGCGTGTAAAAAGATATGGAGTCTGTCCAGTTGGTAAATGTCCGTTGATAAGGTGTCCAGTGAAAGCAGATTACTTAATATTTTTTCAAATTTTGAATTTTTTTCTTTTCCACTGCCAACTTATCTATCTATGTAATTCTTTTGATGATAAGATTTTAATCTTTGAAAAGCCTTGGCTTAAGGAAATAATAATAAACATGTTTTTACCGAGTACACCTTGCATTGAACAATCGAAGTTGAAAGAAATTTGTCATTCGTACATGTTTATCCCTCTTCTTTCATCTATCTTTATAATTGCTCTATCTCGTATATTGAGCTTAAACCAGTTCACTATAGGCTCTATCTACTAAAAGTATACTTTTAGTGTCATATATATATATATATATATATATATATATATATATATATATATATATATATATATATATATATACGAGAAAAGTATTCATATGTAGTATCATTCATTGAGCTCGGATTAAATACTAATCATAGAAAATTAAATTTCACAAGCCAGATATATATGAAAAAATAAAATATCTTACTGTCCATGTATTCATACTTTTTTTTATCAGATTTCAGCTATATAAATTTTTCGTTTTCTCATGAATTCTGTTCCCATCTTCTTTAATTTCTGTTTATTTGATGTCGTCTTTTTCTAGAACTCTAGATATTTATAGAGATCATATGCACTAAATGCCTTCTTGGTTGGATACTTCCATGTCGTCTGCTGTCTTAAGTTTTCCCCTTTTTATCTCTAATAGTGCACAGATCTATATTCCGAATTCTGTTCGAATGTCCTGGCTGAAGATTTTTTTAGTTCCTTTTGTTTTTATTGCAAATAGCTTCAGGTCGTCCATATGGTGGTTTCTTCTTTCTTCTGTATAAATGAACTTGTATCCGATGTTGCACTTCCGGTTGTTGAGTTGTATCATCGCTATGATAAATAATATATAGTCTCTTTGCAAAATGCCTCTCTATATTCTTATCTCAGCCACGTGTTGCCCTCCAGCTGTCAGTTCAAGTCTCCATGTTTCCATTGCTTTCTCCATAAATTTGATCATTTTGTCGGATATTTTGTACATTTTTAAGAGATCAATTATCCATGTTTGGAAGATTCTGTCGTCGGTTTTCTTGTAGTCGGTCCATACCATTACTATGTACTTTTTCTGTTTTTGACTCTAAAAATCCTTCGATATATGTATAGCAGATCATGTGTCTCTCTTTTTGTTTTTTATATCCTTTCTGTTTCTCAGCGAGAATACCACGCTTATTGAGGGAGTCGCAACTATGTTTTCTCAATTGTGCTGTTAAAGTTTTCCACCTAATTTCTAGACAAGTTATTGGTCTGTAGTTGCTTGGGTTCACTCAATTTTTACTGTCTTCTTTTCTTTATCCACTGTAATTATGTCTGATCCTCATTCTTTCTTCATGTATAGGTCCTTGCAGGATTGTCTTATTGAGACCCGATGAACGTGTGACATGGCCCTATCACTTCATTCTTCTCGTAACACTGTTCGGTAAATCCTCATATGGCCCGACTGCTTGTATGAACCTGTTCTTCACTTCTTCATGTGGGTTTAGTATGAGATTTTGAGGATCATTCGGAAGCATCTCATATATGTGGCCTGTATTCTTCTCTCTAGGTCAGCAGTTAGGGTACACGACTCACACGCATACAAAAATATGGAGATAACCTGGAAGCGCATTAGTCTGATTTTTTAGCTGACTGTGATGTTCCTGTCTTTCCATATGGGCCTTAGGTTCTGCAAGTAGTTCTGTTGTCTGTTTAAATATAACAGATTTTAAAGAATTCGTTATTATGTATTAATAAGACATCTGAATTGCTAACAATTTTCTTTGCAGGTTAAATTTCAAAGAAATCTTTTCGATTCGACAATTTCAAGTACATTTAAAACTAGTTTCATTCTGGGTTCGTTTCGCTATTTGACATTTCCTGTTTTTATATGCGCTCTCATCTGAAATCTCATCGTCGGCCAATTTCTTGTCCCCGCAGATCACAACTACCGGCCAAAGACTGTTTTTTGTAGTTAGTAGCTGGTGTTCGGTTTGTGAGGCCACTAGGAACCGGTTTTACGCATCGCACCTGGTATTCTCAAATAGTCACGAATATACGTACTGACAGGCTTTGACGTTGCTTAACTTCAGTGATCTTACCGAAACAGGTGTGTTAACGTGATTATAGACGTACATTGCGTTCTTGTGCACCTGAGAAAATGACAACTGTAAAGTGTAAAGCCACAGTACAAATTGGAATATATACCATGGTTTTCAAATATTTTCCCCGTGGTAGAACCATTTGTAACAAACTAGTATATTTTCACTTTTAACATTTTTTTATTTTCATTCATTTGCTGGGGACGGGGCATTCTTCTAAATGCTATACGATCACCCGCTATTTACAGACTCCAACCGAGAGCTGTTTTCAGGATTCTATCTGTTCCCTTGAGTGCAGTTGTTTGGATTTCTCTTGCACTTGGTTCACCAAGTATACTTTCTAAATACTTTTTCAAGTTCTTCTTTATGAGTCCAGTGGCTCCTATTATAACTGGAATGATGGAGATCTCTTTGAGGTTCCAGTTTCTTTTCATATCATACATTAGACCCTGATCAGTATGTATAATGTATGTGTGCATTTATGTATGAGTGTCTATGCTTACAGATGCATATGTGTATGTGCGTGTCTGTTGTATTTGTGTGGCAGAGTGTATGTCACTGTGTTTGTGCTTATTACCTTTAAGATGTAAGTATGTGCGTGTGTACGTGGTAGTTCGATTGCACATATTTTTTATTTTATTTCTAGAATCGATTTTACCTAAAAATTAAACACTGTCGAATGACCGTGCATGTATGCGTTTATACAAAAGTGTCTATGTGTGTGCGTATGTGTTCGTATGTGTCCCTCTGTATCGGATCGAGATCGAACATTCATTATTATTAATCAAAAAACGATGACTCATGCTAATAAACGACACAAAGCCAACAACAGAAATAAAGCGAAAGAAAGGAAGTTTCCTGGTTATTGTGAAGAGTTAGTTTCCAGACCCCAAACGTCATGCCAATGACAACAGAGACAACATTGTTATCAACTTCTTCGTTTCTTTCCTATGTTTTTATTTCTTTCATTTCGTCGTATGTCCACTAACAGCAGATGAAAGCGAAAAAAAAAGGACAATTTGCAAATGCAATTAGAAAGGGCGGAAAACTGAGACTCGTTATGAGCTTATTAAGGATCACGTGTGTCGCTGGGTAATTAGAGAAGACAACAGGGGATTAGAAAGCTTTGACAGCACAACAAAACATGAAGGACCCCTGGGGACCCGTCTTTACCCGAACACACATGAAAAAAAAGTTGAAAGTTCTATGCAATGATTTCTTTTAACCTTTTTTCGCACACATTTTAATATATGGATATAAAAATAAAGCTGTCATATTCAATCAAACCGGTATTGTCCGGGCCTTCGGGTCTGGATTTACGTCGGTCTATCGGTTGTCCGTCCTGTTCAGTTCTAGGAGGTGCACCCTCCCAGGCTTTGCCTTCTCACCTTTTGAGAAGGGGTTAGTTTATTGCGCTCCTGAGGCGCTCCTACCGAGGAATGCCGACGGGGCTGCCCAGGCAATTTTAAACAGCCAGAGTGCTCAAATTCTCGAGCGCTGGGTTTTTCCCACTTTCCCAACCTTGTGTCACATCTTACCTTGTGGGAGGAAGATAAATCACTTCAATCAAATACAGTTTCCTAAATATATATATATATATCTATATATCTATATATATATATATATATATATATATATATATATATATATATATATAATATTTATGAAGAATTAGTTCACAGTCAGCAATCTTGGTAAGGGAAGTAAGGGAATTATAATGTTTTTATATATTTGTTTACATTACCAACTATTTTGTATCTTTGATTTGAGACATGCTTCTCGAGCAGTAATTTGTATCATGTAACTTTTATTATTCGGACGTAGTTTATATCGCAATCACATTACCATTACTTATTCTTGTTTCGCTTCTCTTGGCATATCAAATCATGTACTATTATACTACATTAATGTTTAATTGTGTAATTGGTTAACCAGAATATACACAAAAATAAAAAAAATCAAATAAATGTAAATAATCGGAGTTCGAGTTTGAGAAGCCAACGTCTACCCATCGCATGATATGACACTGCACGCACTGTTGTGAATTTATTGTTAAATATAAGGATGAATTTTCCATTGTTTTCTAATTTTTTGTTTCTTGTAATCCTGAGAAAGGAGTGACGCCCTCCCCTACATCTGGGTGTATTAGCTAATGAATAAAGAGCCGATACTTTTTTTTACTACCTTCGTCTCGATGTAATCTTATATATATATATATATATATATTATATATATACATTATATATATATTATATATATATATATATATATATTTGTATATATGTATATAATATATATATATATTGTATATATGTATATATATATATATTGTATATATGTATTTATATATATATATATATAAAATCCCGAAACAGTTTTCATGGTAAACAACTGACGATCCCTTATATATAAAAACATATATAAAAATATATTTATATTAGAGTATATTCTTGGAAGTAAACTAAAATAGTGATTGCAGTAAATTGATTGACTTACTAGACTAAAATCTTTCAACAAAATTTTTTTTTTTTTTTTTTTTTTTTCTTCCCAGTTTTGAAGGTTAAAAGAACTTCCGAGACTATATATATATATATATTTTATATATATATATATATATATATATTAAGCTGAATTATTTCGACACTTGATTGGGGAAATGGTAGTTTGATCTGTACCATTGGGGAGCCATGCATATAACTGTCCTGTTTTTAAATCTCCGAAACAGTTTCATGGTAAGCAGCTGATGATCCCCGTGTTAATATTAGATGCTTACGTTAAGGTCTCCTGTTTTTGTTTCACTGTTAGATACTTAATCCCCCTTTTTATTTTATTTACTTACTATTATATATTTTATTTTTTTATGAATTTTCCAACGAATGTTAAGTCTGCACTATTTTGGATTTAGTTAGTTTCTGTGGGAATTTAAACTGCATTTTCCTTCTTTTTTTTGTCTTTTTGTTTAAAACAACTCAAAGCTTCTTTAGACTATATATATATATATATTGAGAGAGAGAGAGACCGAGAGATACAGGGACAGACAATAAAATGTAATAGTAGACACCGCATCTATATAATAAAGTAAAGTTGATGTTTCTCGTCTGCATTAAAACAATAGTATAATAACCAACACCTTCATATGCTAATCTGTTCCGCCATCTAATTAGGATAATCCCTCATGCATGTTTCCAGAAATTACGCATTGCATTTCGTCTTTTTTCAATATTTTTTTATATTTTCTCCAGATTACCGGACTCTCTCAAATAAACCATCTAAAGAGAAGGTTGCTTTTTTTTCTACTCGCTACTATTTATCTACTCTCCCCGCCACCAATTTCACCGAGTCCTTTTTTAATAGAAAGGAAATTTGGATCAAATCACCTAAATTATTTCATTTTGTGCCTCTTAATATTGTCTACATAATACACTAGCTTTTAAATCTAAATAACGATCGCTCCCGTTCCCGGATTAAGAGAATATCATTCGTCCATTCTGGATACCTGTTAATTGTACTTTTTGTAAACATTCTGCGTTACGCTTTAGCGAAAATATTACCGTACTTTTATTCACACATGCCGACAAGCATCTGCTTTCACATGTAAGCACATTTTTGACATGCGCAAATTAACGTATTTTGTCAATGGTGAAAGTGAAAAAAAATGATTCTTACTGCGATGTTTCGTTCCTTTTAGTTATTTTATTTACGAAAGCCTCTTAGAGTATTTACAAAAATAAAGTATTTAAATATTATTTTCAATATTATTTGTGAAAATAAAACAAGATAAAACTTGCGTCAGTCTACATGGATTTCTTATTAGGCGGAATCAAAAACCAATTTCTGCGGGATTATTCTGTATTGGATACGTTATTAGAACAATATTTTCGATATAAAATATTTAACATGTATTTTCAAACACATAAAAAGAACTTGATTTATTTTATTTCAATTCTATTTATAAAAAGGAATTACAGTATTTCAAACTTATTTTCCTTATTTTTGTGGAAAATCTCTTTCTTTAAACAAAATAAAAACTACCTCGGTCTAGAAGGATTTATTCTTAAACGGAATAAAAAACAATTTATTCGGAAATATTCTGTATGAAGATCTTATTTTACTCAGCCTAATTACTTTTATTTCAACATTGATACGCTATTATTTATTCAAAAAAACATAAAATCAGTATTTATATTTCCCCGGGCTACACCTGGACAGAGGTCTTGCTAGTAAAATATAAGACAAACCTACGTGACAAAACTCTCATAAGTAGACTAATATTCCGTTTCTTTTTCCTGACGGAAACTTCTTCAGAGTAAAAAAAAATTAGAGTGCATCACAGATAACTGTAAAACATTATAACAAAAAAAATATTGAGAAAAAAGAGAATAGGAAGATGGGTAATAGACATGAGGTGGCGAAGGGAGAGTGAAGACAGGATTGGGTAGAATGAATGGAAATAGTAGTTCGTAAACCTAAAGAATATTGGAGGTAGCCCAATCCTATTAGAATGAAGGGGTTCAGTGAATGGTCGCAGAGTTGGCGAAAATAAGAGTGTGGGTCAACATGATTCATATTTAGATAATTAGGTCGAGGTGTGGGATAGGGAGTAAGAAAACATATATCTATCGTTGCAGCATTTTATCTTCATTCATTCATGTGCACCGATAATCCCCATTCTTAGTATATTTTTAATATGTAATGTGATTTTCTTTTCTCCTCTTCCAAACAGATCCGTGGCAGCGTCTACAATCCAGGCTGGGAATACGATGCAAATGCCTTGGAATTTAGCCATCATCGGGATCTTAATGAGCCCCAAAGACCTTTCGCTACATACAAGGTAAGTATTGAAAACATCTTCATAGCAGCTTTAGTCAAGAAATGACAACAATTCTAATGGTCCTATACAAGTACTTATGTTGTTGAGAATGGTTGTCCATTTAGCACAAATGGACTCGCGTAGCATCTGGCATCGTTAACTAAAACTCAACGTATATTCTGGAAACAATTAACTTACACAGAATGTGTCATACTAGTCAAGGATACGTTCTCGACAATCAGTTCGATAGTCTAAGCTATTTCGACTGAACGTATGGTACCTTGCAGTCTTAGAAGGTCCACCTTCCCAGGCTATATCTTCTCGCCTTTTGAGAAGGGGTTACTTTATTTATTAAAACAGGGTTGGGTATGATGTATGAAAATAGTAGTTCGTAATGCTAGAGAATAGAGGAGGTAGCCTCGTCATGGTAGGGGAAGGGGGTAAGTGTATGGTCACCGAGTAGGCGAAGCTACGAGTGTGAAGCGTCCTTACTGGGTAATGTCGAAGGCGCTGCTCAGGCATTTTCTTTTAGATCAGAGGGCACTCTCTCTTGTGTGCTGGCTTTTCAATCCCCACCTTTTTGTGGGAGGTAAATAAAAACTTAATCTAAGGTCTTGAAATGTATGATACCACATTTGTTAAGCATTGTTTTTCTAATACTTACCGGTTAAGCAGCCCATTGCTTCAACATATTATCCTGATACATATAGGTATCAGGGTTAGGGTTAGAGTTAGAGTATCTTCGGAAATAAACTAAAATAAAATCACTCTACTTTAGTTTTAGCAATGTCATATTAATCAATGTAATTATCGACCATTTATTATTAAACCCTGTACATTTTATCAAACGTTTTACTAAAATCATAACAGCATTACATAGTTTCAGAGTAAGTGGATAATGATAATATTACAGATAAATAAAACAAGAATTACTCCGTCATTTAAGGAATTTGTTTCGTTTACTACATTTACTGCGTGCTACACATAATCTGGCCAGGGTATAAATCAAAACATATTTAGCGGTTAATCATAAAAATAAATTTGAAAAATTAAAAAAAAAAAAAATCAGAAATGCAAAGAAGTAAATGTTGTTAGAATAAAATTAGATAACAATAGTATATATAAAAATATTAAATAAATAATATTTAAAAAAAAAATTAATTGAACACCGCTCTTCCTACCTCCCCCTCCACAAAAAAGTATATATTTAAATAGTTAATTTTTTTATAGACAAATATAACACTTCATCAGTTGAGTCAAATATAAAATATTCAGATAAAAAATGAAAAAATAAGTAATTAAAATAAAAAATAAATAAAAAATCAGTTATAGTTTTAGTTTTATTCCATTCGCTGCAGATATAAATATTTACTGCATTATAAGCAATATTGCCATTCCACACGTATTTTTGAGATTTGAAACACCCGCCATTTGACAAAGAGGTCTTCCTCGAAATATATTATGGAACACGGCCACACACATTACAGTACAGTGCTAAAGTTTTGCCTAATCAAGTAAGATAAATAGTCTGTATTATGTTAATTATTAGAATATGAAAGAAAAGTCTGAAATTAATATAAAAAAAAGAAAAGTCTGAAAGTAATATGAATGAAAAAAAATGTTGTATCACTTTCAGGCATCCGTAAAACCTTTCTTCAAGCTTTGTCCACCGGAAGCCAGCGGTCCTCCATGTACTTCGCATCTGCCAAATTATTAGTCTAATGTAAATTAAAACCGTCACTTTACGGAATGTAAATAGGGATTGTGGCATGCCTTGCATTATTATTTAAAATCTGTTTATTCTCATCATAAATGGGCATTTTGGATTGGAATGGTTATTAAATGACTTCTATCATCTTTTGTGCTGAATTGATTGATGAGCGTTTCCTTAACGAGTCAAGTTGGGTCATCTTATACTTTTAAGCAAAATAGCTCCGCGTTATGTCGTTAATTAAATGCCGTTTATGTTTATTATGTTGACTTCGGTCGCTTCAGCCACGTTTTTTTTCAAGACTCTTCTGGGCTACTCTTGCAGACCTTTTGCTTGGCCAGTTCGGATAGAGTGACTCTTTGAGCCGCATCATTGTCGGGATTTTATCGCGTGTCTTCAGAATTACCAAACTTCGAATGGAGTTGGGGTTCCGGAAACGGCGCTGTTTTCTCAACCCATCAAACCTATCGAACGAACTCCTATCCAAAGAGCCCTATATTCAGATGGCGATATTTTCGCCGAAGAAATCCTGCCTCTAAAAATATATAAAATAGCGACAAAAGAAAAAAAACAACAACAGTTTCATTGTGTTTTCTCATAATTTTTCTCCCAGGATTGAAGACGACAACTGACAGATACGTATCTACCTTTCCAGGTATAACCAATTTACAACAGAACGCGGCTTCCCGTATATCAAATCTAGTGAGCACTTGACTCACGATTTAAACGATATTCTGTATGCTCCACCGCAAAACTCTTCCAAATATGTGAACATAGTTGAATTTGATATAAATCTTCATATGCAATCAATAAAGTCGAACTCACTACACTAGTAATTATACGATGCTAACTTGCAACTCGTTTCCTTGACACCTGGAGTACAAAGCGACACGAGCACCCACTCTTTTCGTCTGAGTTAGTGATATCAGCTACTATAGTATTTAAAATCCAACCTAACACAAGGCGTCACATGAAGGGAATCCATATTGTTCTTGGACTCACTAAATCAGTAATGGTCAAAATGTAATACTCTGTTTAGTGTCTGTTATCATGCAAGCGTCAAAATCAAATAGAGACGTCTATAAATTAGACAATATTGACATTTGACCAAAATTGCAATCATTTGAGAGCCAGAAATGTTTACTCAGTCTCAGTAACGATTTCAGTTGAAAAGCAAGAACGTATAACAAAATATAAATTTAAGTGAAATAGTTTTGAAAATCAACACACGGTGCAATTTAAATGAAAAAATCATTTATTTAATTTTTTTTTGCAAGCTTTCGTTGTAAAACAACTTTGTCAGGCGAGACTGTCTTATAGGTTTTTCTGTTCTCCTTCTTCCTCATTTTGATGGTCGAATCACGGTAGAGGCAGAAACACACGTCGGGGTTAATACCATCAAAATGAGGAAGAAGAAAAGAAAAAATATATATAAGACAGTCTCGCCTGACAAAGTTGTTTTACAACGAAAGCTTGCAAAAAAATTAAACACATGATTTTTTCACTTAAATTGCACAATGTGTTGATTTACAAAAAACTATTTCACTTAAAATGTAAATTGTTTGAGTCATGTGTGTTATATGCAATCGAACAAATAAAATAATGATTATATCTGGAAGGATCATTTGTGAATCAATATGGTAATCACTACCCACTTATCAACTGACAAAGATGAAAGTGTAGTATCTGTTCCGATGGATGCTACACTGCGTATACCGGTACCGTTTTGGCCTTCAGGCCTTGATTCCACCGGTCTGCAGTATTGTCCTGCGCAGTTCTAGGAGGTGCACCCTCCCAGACTTTGCCTTCTCACCTTTATTGCTAATCGTATGAGTTTGGCCAAGATCAAAGTGTGGTATCTGTCCCGATGGACACTGTATCCCATGGACTGGTATTGTCTTGGCCTTCGGGGCTTGATTTACGCCGGTCTATGGGTCTGTCCTGTGCAGTTCAAGGAGGTTCACCCTCCCAGGCTTCTCCTCCCCTCTTTGGGAATGAAGTAAGTTTATTGCTTACTGCCCGAGGCGCCCCTAACGGGCAATTCCGACGGGACTGCCCAGGCAATTTTTAATGGCCAGAGTGCTCACTTTCTCGGGCGCTGGCTTTTCAAACCCCACTTTCCCGACCCGACCTTGGGTCACATCTTACTTGTGGGGGTAAGATAAAACTGGCCTTGTGCCTAACTCCTGGAGAGGAGTAAATAAATAATCGTATGAGGCGCCCCTACCGGGGGAATGCTGACGGGGCTGCCCAGGCATTTTTTGTAGGCCAGTGTTCTTCCTCTGGGGCGCTGCATTTTTTATCCCACTTTTCCGGCCTTGTGTCATATCCTACCGCTGTGGGAGGTAGATAAATACGATTACATAGTTATCTACGTTAATTATACTTACACGTATAAAATACTAGAGACTGTTATTTAAAGTATCGCGCGTGGACCGGTGAGTCCAATATTATTATTTTTTTTTTGGGGGGGGGGGAGGGGTACTGGTTTTGTGTCAAAGAACACCCATCTGTATAATACGCCCGACGTACTACTCTATCACATTTATCAGATTAACAAACAAAAGTTTTTTTTTTCTAATGACAACGTATATATTATTTTTTGTGAGGTGTTGTATTCCAATCCCCTATTATTATTATTGTCACGCCCGACGGTCTGTCCTAAAATATACGTCATTACTCTTTACCTTTTCCAAATGTAAATTAGTCTTAAACGCTTCCATTATATAATAATGGTTTCCGTATTGTCGGCAATTATTGTTTGATTTCCGCTTATTGGTTCCGATAATTTGTGCACTGTGTTTGCAAACATGAACTCACTGATTGGGGGAGGTGTAGGGTCGGTGAAATTGATACCGTCGCGGGCGATTCCTAATTAGAAATCTTATCTGATCGATTGTGATCGAATTACTCCAACAGAAACAAATGCTTAACGCAAGTAACTAAAACTTGCTAACCTAAGACTTAAACACAATTAAAACACGTTTATTATTTATGTTTACGATGATGACCGATATCTGCTAGGGAATAACTAGAACGCTGTAAGTAAAACCAAAAAAAGAAACAACAACAATTGTCGAGTGTGAGACTCGAACCTAGGATGGCTTAACATTGGAACTGAAAATGAACCACAAGGTCACCGATCTAACGAAAAACCTACTTAAATAAGTTCAGTATAGGGATTATATTTTTCTTTTCGGACAGATCTAAAATAATTATATTTTGTCAAATAACAAAGAAGCATAAAGAAACATGAATTTAAAATAAAATGAAAATTCTTATTGAATCAAAAATATATTAGTAGACATTTATAAAATATTTTTAATCTAATTTTCATAAAAATAGGATAACTGACGTGAAAAGATGCTGTTCGGTTGGCTAAAAAAGTAAGGCTAAAATGTTGGAATATTTGTTTGTAATATTAATTTTAATTATGAATGATGAGGTTTAAAAATATTCAAGAACTGCATCGCCTCGAAGGTTCTGATCAAAAGCGACGGTTAGTGTGGCTCTTAGATTAATTATTAAACTGTAGTGCCTCGACACACACATACAAGCTACTTTGCTCTCTCTCTCTCTCTCTCTCTCTCTCTCTCTCTCTCTCTCTATATATATATATATATATATATATATATATATATATATATATATAAGTATAAACCTTTATTTATACAAACATTATTGGTTACATATGTGCATACTTGTTTCGGTTGACTTCTCTGTCTTTTTTGGTCTGAAGAAGTTGACTCTCTGTGAAGAGTACAACCGAAACATGTATGGACATATGTAACCAATAATGTTTGTATAAATAAAAATTAATACTTAAGAACAGCTCTACTTGTTATTGAGCACTTTTTATAAACACTTGAGTTTCAACGGATTTACATCTACAGAAACTAATACAATAATAGTACTATATATATATATATATATATATATATATATATATATATATATATATATAAGGTCTTTCAATTACTTTGCTTGAACTCTGAATTGTAATAAAATTTGATTCGCACCTTATTTTATTCTTTCATTTTATCTAATTCTATATATATATATATATATATATATATATAACATCACGCGTAAAGTTATCAGATAAGGTATCATAGGCTGACATAAGTAAGCAGGGTTTTTTTTTCATTGTTTGTTCGGTTATACGCGAAAATCACCACATTGACATTGACAAAATAAAGTGTTACATGGGGGTCTTATTCCTCTATGACTAGTTATCTACAGACATCAGAGGGCCCAGTATACCCTACTATTTTACCAATTGGCTGAAGAAATTAACAGATGGATTTGTATCTATTATAAAAGGTAATAAACGCTTTTGCGGAACACGGTTTGTTAGTTTTACATTTCGAACTCGTTTGAGCAATAAGCTGGGGCACAATCCGTGCATCTTTCTGGAATTCAGCTTTTTAATTGTGTATTCATTAAGTAAACTTAATTTAGCAAAAAGAAAGAAAGATTTGAGGTCGATAGATCGTGTTGTGCCAGTTGTTTTAAGTGAACATACAATGCATACTTTGATAATTAAACAAGATATTACAATTTATTCAATAAATAACAAAAATTAATAGTTAATTAATGAAATGTTCATTTTCAAGACCAATATGCAAATATCAAGAAGATTTATCGGATGTCCTACTGACTTGGCAGGCTGAGAGAAGCTCAATGCGTTTCTACAAATAGTGGCGATGGAAAGACAAGTCAATTTACGATGGTCCCCGTTGTGGTGCGTCTCAAGACTGTTGAGTAAGTTCCATGTAGCGAGGTCTATCGTCCACTTGTCTCCACGACGATCGGTTGGAACACAAATCTGCAGAGAAGACAGGCATATTTTGATTGCTGGGGGTCTTCTGCTAACGCTGCTGAATGCCCAGGGTTTGTCGTCGATTCTGTTACTAACGTGGAGGCAAAAGTGTCGGCACAAGTCGCATCCCATATAAGCGACTTGTTGTTTGCAAAAGGAAACACTGATAGGCAATTGGGCCGTTTGCCATTCTCTCTGTCGAGGCTAATTGGTTCTATGATGTCTAACGTCCGTCGGATCATGCCATTTATCTTCCTCCCACAGAGGTAAGATGTGACCCAAGGTCGGGAAAGTGGGTTTTGAAAAGCCAGCGGAAGTGAGCACTCTGGCCTTCAGAAAATGCCTGGGCAGCCCCGTCGGCATTCCCCGGTAGGGGGCGCCTCAGGCAGTAAGCGATAAACTTACTCCACTTCAAAGAGGGAAGGCAAAGCCTGGGAGGTTAGATCTCCTAGAACTGCACAAGACAAACCCACAGACCGGCGGAATCAAGACCCGAAGGCCAAGACGGTACCGGTCTATAGAGTGTAGTATTCATCGGAACAGATACTACACGTTGATCTTAGCCAAAAGGCCCGTCGAACGTAGAACGTGTTTAGGGAATCTACATGTGCTCCTTCTACATGAAAGAGTGTGGAGTCGACCGGCTGACCACAGCGGTACCTGTGGGTGCTGCACACTCTGGAACCTGTGCGCAGAGAGACGGCGAGTCTGAGACAATCGGCATCGACTAGGTTTCCAACGGCCGATAATTGCAAGGCTGTGTGGCGAACTTGCAGCCTGAAATCAAGCTAGACTGTGCAGGTCGAAGGACGTTCTTTTAGAATTTGAGTTATGAATTTTGGTTCAGACATGCGAGCATCGACGCTCGTTGGGACGCAACTAATGTTATAATCCCCTATTATCTACATGATTATAATACGCTTATTCACGCGTATGCACGATCCGAACGCCGTTTCGTTTCGCTATTTACATTTAAAGTTCCTCTATATTTACTAACTAATTGACTATGGCCGATGGATAAGATCCCCGACTACGAATCAGTGGCGATTTGTGATCGAGGTTCGCGCCTACCGACCGTTGAGAATTAGTTCCTACACTGAAGATTGCGTTAGCATGAAACATCAATGTCTGTAGGTATTTAAATAATTAATATTTATTTATAAAAATATTATTATATATATATATATATACGCTATCATCTTTCGCATCTATTTTAAAATGCGATGAGGCCGCGATCATCCACGATAAAATGCAAAACAAATTAAAAATTAACTGGTGTCGCTAAAGTAGAACACTTTTAATCTTTTAATACGTAAGGATTTGTTAAAAATGTTAAATGATTTGGTGTTCTAAATTCCTTTCACATTTTAAAGGGTCTTTTTGAACTAATAACAAAAGATTAAAATGGCTGACTTTTTACTGAGAAACAAAAACATATTACGGTGAACTTTATTTTGCAATCAAATTATTTTTAAAAATAGGATTTTTGCACCATTATTTTTGATAGTTGACACATTATTGTATTTATTTTAATAAACAGTCCTTACATAGCAAATTAGAAATAGCAACGAGGAAGTAAAATTGAGTCGAGAAACAAACGCACACGTGCATAGACACACATGAAGTAGTCACACAATTTTATTAAAAATGAAACTTTTTCTATTAATTTCGGTGGTGTATATGATTGGCGTTAGATGGCATTAACGAGATGTAGTTAATCAATCTTGTGTTGCATTTGTATTTGTCTGATAAAAAAACTGTCATTTTTATTAATCAGTCTTTGTTTTCATTTAATTTGCAAATATAAAAAAATAAGTAAAGTTTTGGTATAAGATAAACTTTTATTAGTTAAAAAAATAGTTGATCTTTAATATTTTAACGTTAATTTTACGGTTCAATGTGATAGTAATAAAAATTGAAATCAACTTAACAAACACGCAGCAGACAACGCCCATTGCCGAAATAGCTTGTATTTCAATCTTTAGTGTAAGTAAAATTAAATATGTTATCTTTAAAGTAATAGATTTTTCATTTAATAAAGTTGTTTATTATCGATACGTAGTATTTAGTTACTAGCAGGGATACACGGCGTTGACCACGAATCAAAAAGCCCTTGTGTACTCCTGTCTTATCCCCTCTTATTATTCATTTCTATACTTTTCAATTAAAATTGTAAAACTATTCAAAGCGCTAAATCCGTCGATTACTTGAACACTTCTTCTGACTCCACAATCACTAATTGGATGCATAGTGGACTAAAATGAAAGAATATTACAATGAACTGTTTACCAAAACATGGCCGAGGTAATACAAAAGCAGAATATGCATAGCTTGTAAGTGTATCTTTGGTAGTTCCTGAGTTTTATCTGGTCCACAGAAGCAGAAATACGACTATCATTTATATAATAGTCTAGCATTGTTATTCGGCATTGCCCGGGAGCATAGACAACAAAATAAAAAAGTAAAAAAATGTATGTAACATCTTTCTTTTAATACCTCTTTCTCTAGCTCTCGCTATTCCCATCTCTATCTATTTATTCATGTCTATATACCCCTCTTCACCTCTCTCAACCCTACCCTCTGTCTCCCCGCCTCCCTTCTCTCCGCCTCTCTCCTATCTCTTTATCACCCTACTCTTTGTATCTTTATCACCCGCGCCCGCGCTATCTCTGGCAACTAGAAAAATAGTTGATAAATTACTACATAATAACATTTAAACATGGCTCTAAATGTCGACCTCCTGAATAATCTTGTTCCTGTTAACCTTCAAGAGAATGAATATTAAAACAAATGTGCTTATATTTTGTCCAAAGCAATGGTGAAAAAGAATATATCAGCTTTGTGGGTGTGTCTTGTATAGCTTATGACTTTTAGCTGGATAGATAAGTAATACTTTATATTTTAGTTATTTTTCCATTACAATTTCAAGTAAAAACATACTTTTATAGTTGAATTGATGTGCAGAAGAGAAAAGTTTGAGTACCCCTAAATCAAGTAATATTGTTGTCTTTAGAATAAACGCTTTTCATTATACCTTTCACCATTTCACATTTCCTTTCAGGATTTTGAAAATTCCGGGGTGTTTGATGCCCAAAATGATTTGGAACAAATCCAGAAGGTCGAAGAAGATCTCTTGTACAGCACTTTCCGTCGCAATCGCGAAAAGAAGATCAAGAAATTGGAGGCTGATCTTCAGGAGGAAAAAGAGAAGTCGGTGGAAGAATTGGTTCACAGTTTCGAGAGGATCGCCTCGCAGAAGCAGCCGGAGAGCAAACTGGCTGACGAGACGAAGAAACTGGAGGAAGAATACACTTTAAAGAAACAGTCGATGATGAAGGATTTGATGGAGACGATGACGTCCGAAGAACGGAATCAAGTGTCACAGCTGATTGAGAAACACAGCCAACAAATGCTAGCTCTCATCTCAGAGAAATTGTCTGTTAAACAGGTAAGTCAAATGCTTGCTAACCCAACGCTATTTTCAGAAGGTAACAAATGTTACGTCTAAAATAGCAACGTACTGTTTCTTGTAGATTTGGATACATACAGAAATTAGATATTTAGTTTACATATTGTCCTGCAGTTAAGTAAAGAATATGCACATTCTATTTACATATATGAGATTGAATATCAAGATAAAACACGACAAAATTTATAGACAAAATAAATTTTTTTTTTTAAAGTTAGGGGTTGGCATCAATAAAAATAGATTTACAACAATAATAATTTATAATTAGTTGTAATACTGCATCTTTTCTCTCTCAAATTAAAAGCGTTGAACTTCAAATTAAAAAAAAAGATCAACCACAAGAACTGGTCGATTTTAATCTACATTTTATACGTCCTTCCATGTTCTCGTCCGGAAGACATGCGCACGGGGTAACTGTCGTGCCTCTACACCGCCTGCTTGCCCAGAGGCGGTCTTTTCGAATCAGTCAACATGGGAGTCGGACGTTTGTTCCGCTTGTGATGGACGCTGGCTCTGGGGCAAGTAGCTTGGCAAAAATAGTTCTCTAAACGTATTTGAATTTTTACTTGATTATAATTTGCTTTGTTTTGTCTTAGAACATGTTTGTAAGACTTGTTTATTTTCATGTATTTCCAGTTTTACGGTGAAAAGATATAATAGTTCAGCGTTGGCCACGTGCGCGCAAATAAATACATATTCATCAGTATAATTCGTGTCCGGGAATTTTGCTCCAGGTTGCTTGCTGTTACACATTATATATATATATTTTTTTAAATGTGATTTTGTTCACCCGCTAACAAAGTATATTGACACTGAAGCGTAAGTGGTTAGTGTTAAAAAAATTGACTCCTCCCAAAAATATAATAGACAAAATCTTATAAAAAACATACAGTAGACTAATATTTCGCTTCTTTTATCCGAAGAAGCTTCTACAAAAGAAAGGACGTATTAGTCTACTGCATGTTCTTTACGTGATTTGTATTATTTTTCCATTTTTATTTTCTCTGCACACAGACACGCAAACAGACGAACACACACGTATATATATATATATATATATATATATATATATATATATATATATATATATATTACTATTTCATGTATTCACATTAAATTTTATAAGGAGATATTACTTTTTATGTATCAATTTTCAGTATTTACTTCAACAGTGCTCGATACGTAAGTAGAGCTAGTAAATTATGAAAATATATTTATGGCAATTAAGCTACACGGATGCTCCTGCGTTTCATCCCCGGGGGGAATCTTCAGGCTAAAATGCATGGTGTTAGTTTTGCCGGATGTTTTTATATACACGGCTAACTAAGTTAACCAATCAAATTCTTTGTTGTTCTCTTAACCAATCGTTGGGCTTCTCACGAACAAAGATCCGGTTAGTTTTACTTCTTATTTTTTGTTATATTGTTCTGTTTTCTATAGAGTCGCCTATATCATGTTTCTTTGTTGTGTCAATATAATGAGTCAGCTTATTTTAACACGTGGTTCCTTGTATTTCTATTTTAGGTTTTAGGTTTTAAGTTGTTATATTTTAGTTTAGTTTTTTTTACTTATTTGTTTATTTATCTATTTATTTATGTATTGTTAGCCTAAGGTAAATTTTATTCTGTGCATGCAGCTGTCTGCTATCTTACTTCTACAGTTTAATAGATTTTGGGGGTCTTTAAAGTTTAGGATTTCAAATTTCTCATTCAGACATAATCCACACGGGTCGTCTAAATTTCTACATATATATATATATATATATATATATATATATATATATATATATATATATATATATAATGAAGAAGAATGGAAAGGAATTAGAGAAGCAAAAGTCAAATCATAATTCAATTCAATTGCTCAGAGCAAGGTATATTCCGCAAAAAAGGCAATTTATTCAAGTTATTATGATTTGACTTTTGCTTCTCTAATTCCTTTCCATTCTTCTTCATTCTACCTGCTCTATCCTGGATATTGAGCTATATACTCTTCACAATAGGTTTCACTTTTCCTAAAAGTTCGCTTTTAGTACACCACTTTATATATATATATATATATATATATATATATATATATATATATATATATATATATATATATATATATATATTAGTGTTAGGATAGAATCGCTGTCACGAGGAATACGGAAGAGATGAATGCTTCTGGATTGTTAACATTGGGTCTATTTCTGGTAAATGGCCTATATAAATGAGAGTTGTTTTAAAAATTGCATTAATGTTGAATACATATATCTTGTGTTTCTTCTCATGTATAAATGACTGGCGTTATTTTAAGGTTTTCCTTCTCGTAAACTAGTTTCTAACACCCAAGGCTTGATCGTCTAATCTACCTTACTATTTAATCTATAGTCGGTGGGAGGATTATGGAATCATACCTTTCCCAATGGTATTAGTGAAAATGATGCAGTCACACTGACAGAACTCGAACCAGACATAATTACCATATCTATCTTTTAAATTTCATTTCAGTTAGTTTGAAGAGATCAACACCTAGTTTCCTTATCATTTAAATTTATATCCGGGAGCTCTTTTTAAGATAGACGTTGTCCCTTTTTATGGCTGATATCTGTATTTCGCTACAGCTGGGTCTTCCAGGGATTGTGTCTAAATATTTTTTAATGTTCCTTTTCATGGATCCAGTTGCGCTTACCACAACCGGTATAATGTTTATTTCCTTCGAGAGACCATGTTGCTTTTAGGTTATTAATGAGGTCTTGATATTTGGTGATCTTCTCGCGTTCGGCTCTATTGAGGCCATCATCATTCTGGACGGTTACATCTGTAATAAAAAGAGCAGTCTTTTCAAGTTTGTTCCAGGTGACAATGTCTGGCTTGATGGCTTTGTCTTTTATGTATCTACCCGCTTGTATGTCTTTATCATAGAACACTGTCATCTTTCCATTTGATGTTATGGGTGAAGGTTCATGTTCTCGGAGGTTGGACAATTTGTCGAGCTGCATCTCTTCGCAAATCTTCTAATGGAAGTATTTGCATACTTTGTTGTGGCTGGCAGTGTAGTGGCCATCAGCTAGTAAGATCTGGCAACCATACATTAGGTGACTCGGGCTCTCAATTGCTGACTGGCATGTGTGTATGCGTGTCTGGGGAATTAAAATACCACCGCTTCATTGTAGAGGTCCCTAGATGCCGGAAATTTTTCTATCTGATAGTTTCGTTACTCGATCCGCTTGATTGGAATTCCTTCCCTGCTTTCTGTTTCCCCGAACGTATCAACATGCAGAAATGTAAATGCAATGTGAACACATATCTTGCTGGTCAACTTCCAACCCAGGTTGTTCCCCTATAAAGATGGGCCCTATAACAGTGACCCCTTACGCTTCAGTGGCAATATGCTTTGTTAGGGGTTAACAAAAACACATTTTAAAAAAATATGTAAATATAATGGAAGGACGTATAAGATATAGATTAAAATCCGCCAGCTATAATAGTTGATTTTTTTTTAATTTGAAGTTCAATGCTTTTAATTTGAGAGGAAAAGACGCAGTATTGCAACTAATTATAAATGATTAGTGTTATTTCTTATTGATACCAACGCCTCATCACTTTTGCAAAAAAAAGTAAAATAAACTGGTGAATTTAGTTCAAATTGTGGTGAGTTTTCTTTCGATACCGTCTTTCATAATTGACTCATTTCATGTGAACCATCTTTTGTAGCAGGATGAGAAATCAGAAACTGGCAGTGTTAGTGAGCAGGAAACTGTGGTAGACCTGACGAAGCCTTTACCCCCAGCGGCACCCGAATTCAGAAAATCACATCTCTACGACAGCCCTGTCATTTTTGAACAAGTCGATACGCATGTCTTTGAAGTAAGTAGTCCACAGCTTGTTTAAACGAATAAACATGCACGAGTTAGTCTTGCGAAACCCCCCCCCCCAAAAAAGCCAAAGTGATACACATATTTGATAAACACGGATATATATATATATATATATATATATATATATATATATATATATATATATATATATATATATATATATATATATCTGTTATGGAACGATTTGTTTACGAATGGGTTTGAGAAAATATCTAACTCTAAAGTAATGAAATAAACTACTAAAAAGGTATTCAATAAAAAATATAAATTTACCAAGAAAAATCCCCCTCTCTCTCTCTCTCTCTCTCTCTCTCTCTCTCTCTCTCTCTATATATATATATATATATATATATATATATATATATATATATATATATATTACTATTTCATGTATCCACAAAAAAAATTATAAGGATATATAATTTTTTATGTATCAGTTTTCAGTACATACTTAAACAGTGCTCGATACGTTATATATATATATATATATATATATATATATATATATATATATATATATATATATACATAGGACATGTATTATATTTGTTTCTATAGATGTTAATCCGTTGAGTGTTTATAAATAGTGCTCAGTAACAAGTTGAGCTCTTGTTTAGTATACATTTTTATTTATACAAACATTATTGGTTCCATATGTGCATACATGTTTCAGTTGTACTCTTGGTTTCTTAAAAATATGTCTTTACTTTTGAGTTTTTTAATTATTATAACGGCCAGTTATTTACAACTTAAAAGGAGCGGCTTTGATATTGAGATGTTACATGAGAGCGTGATTCAAAAGTTTGATTGCTTAACCGCTAAGAGCTTGATCACGTTCAACGTGCGTTCAAGATTCAAATGTGTAATTGTTTAATGGCTGAATTGAAAAAATGAAAAAATCGGAAAATTGAAAAAATAAAAAAAAACGACTTATCAAACAAAAACACGCCATGTTATTTAATTATGTTTGCCTAAATGAAAATATGCTGCCTAAATATAATTATTTATAAATAATTATTTTCTAAAATAAACCCATAAACACACGTGTTTCATGCCAAACCTGCAATCATTAGTATGGAAGGAGACCATCCCTGCCAGACCCCCTTTCGAACCCCGATACGAAAGTCATGTTTGACTCAGTAACCATGGCGCATATAATTTTTATTATTTTACTAGACCACTCGTGACCCAAAAGGTCAGTATTTTCTATGTATATTATTATGCATATAATTTCTTAAGCCATTGGTTCATAATCATGTTTTACAAGGATTACAATCAAAGGATTTCACCAAAAGCAGAATACATTGTGATGTCATAATATACCCTTACCCTCTCGCCCCCTCTCCCTCACTCTTTTCTCTTCCCACTCTCTTTCTCCCCATTCATTTTCCATCGTTCTATCAGTCTCTTTTAACCATTTACATCATTCCACTTCTCTTCCTTAATGATTCATTCTTTATCTAGGTTATTCGCTCTTATTTCCGTCACCATCTAAATCATTCATGTACACGTGATGTGTGCACGATGACAAACAAACAAGATAACACACAAGCTAACAAAATCGTAAGAGATTTACTAATATATAGATTTGGATTTTTATTTCTTTTCACTTAAAGCAAAATCAGAAAAAACTGCCAACTTTCGACAACTTAATACCAACGGCATAGACAATACGTAGTTTTGAAAGTGCGAATTGCGGTCACACCATTTACAAATATATTTACGTCAAACTTCATTGGGTGACCGATTATTTTTCTAACGTTTCTACATCATTTCCAACAGGTTGCCCAGAAAGAACATACAACTTTTACGGAACTGGTTCGTGATTTAACGCGGAACTGTGAGAATGAACTCGAAAAAACCAGGTACATTTATTTTACATTTCTCTTACATTTCTTTTGCATTTCTTTTACATTTCTTTTGCATTACTTTTACATTACTTTTACATTTCTTTTGCATTTTTGCATTTCTTTTACATTTCTGTTACATTTCTTTTGCATTTTTTGCATTTCTGTTCCATTTCTGTTCCATTTCTTTTACATTTCTTTTGCATTTCTATTACATTTCTTTTGCATTTCTTTTACATTTGTTTTACATTTCTGTTACATTTCTTTTACATTTCGGTTCCATTTCTTTTACATTTCTGTTACATTTCTTTTACATTTCTTTTACATTTCTTTTGCATTTCTTTTGCAAGTCTTAAAAGCCGCCCTCAATGTGAACTTAAAAAATTCTTATACAGCGGAGGGTTAATTGAGTCTTTGTTTCAATTATATGAATTTGGTAATACGCAACTGGTAATAAACACACTTTTTAAAAACAAAACTATCACTCAATATATATATATATATATATATATATATATATATATATATATATATATATACAAATGTATATATATATACATATATATATAAAGTATATATATAAATGTATATATATACATTAATATATATACTTTATATATATATATATATATATATATATATATATATATATTATATATATAAATGTATATATAATTGAGTCATAATTTTGTTTTTAAAAAGTGTGTTTACTACCAGTTGCGTATTACCAAATTCATATAATTGAAACAATATATATATATATATATATATATATATATATATATATATATATATATATATATATATATTGATTTATCTTCCGCCCACAGCGGTAAGATGTGACACAAGGTCGGGAAAGTGGGATTTGAAAAGCCAGCGCCCGAGAAGATGAGAACTCTGGCTTACAAAAAATGCCTGGGCAGCCCCGTCGGCATTCTCCAGTAGGGGCACATCAGGCAGTAAGCGATAAACTTACTCCACCCTTAAGAGGGGAGGCAAAGCCTGGGAGGGTGGACCTCTTAGAACTGCACAGGACAAACCCATAGACCGGCGGAATCAAGACCCGAAGGCCAAGACGGTACCGGTCTATAGGGTGTAGTGTCCATCGGAACAGATACTAAACTTTGATCTTAGCCAAAAGGCCAAGTCTATATATATATATATATATATATATATATATATATATATATATATATATATATATATTTAAGCAAATATTGTTTAAATAACAGCATTTTTCTGCTTAATTAACCTTTTTTATTTATTCAATATTTCCAATGATTTTTGTTGTGTTAAAATAAAAAAAAAGAATGTATGTTCCATATGTATCACGAACGTTTTCGGTTTTCTCTCTCTACTCTCTCTCTCTCTCTATCTATCTATCTATCTATCTATCTCTCTATCTATCTATCTCTCTATCTCTCTCTCTCTCTCTCTCTCTCTCTATATATATATATATATATATATATATATATATATATATATATATATACAAAAAGAACACGCGTCTCGGGACGTGTACAATGAATTCTCCGAAAAGAACAGTTTTGCACCACTTTCATGTTCTCTTATGCCGATTAAAATCAACATATAATGATAGTACACCTTATGTCTAGTATCCTTATTCCAATTTTTATCAAAATCTATTACATGATATAGAAAATGACTAATATTTAAGGTTTAAGATTAGAAAGAAATTGAAATTCATGGAATCTTGTTACGCCGTTACTATAGATCAAATTTAATTCAAATCTGAAATATTTGGATTTTAAATAATTATTATGTCCCCTAAACCCCTTTTAAACATCCCAAAGAAACTGATATTTTGGGAATAGCTATTAATTGATGTTTAATATCTATTGTGAAAATTTCACAAAAATCTGGAAGTATCTGAATTTTCACGAAATGCTTCCATCCCTTTGGTCTCCTTTGCATCAAACTTAATTAAACTAAATATAGCCCACAATACCCACAATTAGGCCTAACAGCTGTGTTCCAAAATTCATAATTATTTGTTAATTTGGCTAGGAGTGAATCCTATACATAGAAATATATAAAAATATACACATATCTAATTATATATATATATATATATATATATATATATTTATATATATATATATATATATATATATATATATATATATATATAATAAATCTCGAACGATAATAACGCAGCCAAAAGCTACACAGTTATCTGCCCATAAACAAACAAGACACAAACAGTAGGAAATTACAATAATACAAAAAGAATTGGGGCCTCAGAACGTTGGATATTGATTTACTCCTCTCCAGGAGTTAGGCACAAGGCCAGTTTTTATCTTACTCCCACAAGTAAGATGTGACCCAAGGTTGTGTCGGGAAAGTGGGGTTTAAAAATTGCCTGGGCAGCCCCGTCGGCATTCCCTTGTAGGGGCGCCTCAGGCAGTAAGCAATAAACTTACTCCTCCCCAAAGAGGGGAGGCAAAGCCTGGGAAGGTGGACCTCCCAGAACTGCACAGGACAGACCCATTGACCGGCGTAAATCAAGACCCGAAGGCCAAGACAACACCAGTATGGGGTGCAGTATTCATCGGAACAGATACTACACTTTGGCCAACCTGCGATGTAAACACCGGAAGTGAGTGATGTTAACAAAGCTGTGGTGCTTAAAATAAAGTTATTTGGCGATTTGCATCAAACGTGTAACCAATGGTTATGACGGAATAATGCATACATTTGTTTAAAAATAAACAGACCAATCACTGCCTCAAGAAGGTAATACTTTATAAACACACACACACACACATATATATATATATATATATATATATATATATATATATGTATATATATATATATATATATATATATATATATATATGGGAAATGAAAAAGGAAAAAAACAAGAGATATTCTTTATATATTCATCAGCGTTTCGTCTTTATTGTAAGACTTCCTCAGGATGATAATTTGAAGAAAAATGTCATGCAAGTACATCGAAATTTTGAGTTGACATGATAGATAGATAAAGGAAAGTAGTAGCCGTGGCTACTGTGAGCGGTGGAGGAGAGTCCATGCTGTGAGAAGTCAGTGGTGGCAAATAATGAAATGAATATGGAAAGCTTTGAGTGAGTTCAATTAAGGCAGTAGTGAAATGGGGAGGAATGAGAATATAATTAAACTTGCTTTAGGGTGGGAGAGATGAAAGGGGGCTGAGATTGTTGTCGTGGTTAGATGTGGCATGGATTTTCAGAGGCTGGGGAATAAAGACGAAACGTTGATGAATTGATATTTCTTGTTTTTTTCGTTTTTCATTTCCCATTACGTCGGATTACTATCATCCTTCCTTTCTCATACATATATATATATATATATATATATATATATATATATATATATATATATATATATATATAATGTAGTATTGGTATTCACCGGCGTTGTCCACGTCAAGATACAATATCGTCATGTTTACAATTTTTGCATTGACAGACAAATTAAAATTTCCATTTCCAATATGAGTTCAAGCAATAAAAAACTGTCCGCGCTTAATTTTCTAAAGAAAAACTACCTGTTGATTATATATTTCAGTTATTTTATAGACCTAACCGATGATAGCCCATAGTGAACCCAGAATGAACGTGTTCGAAATCTTATTTTGAAAAAGACATTCCTGCACGAGTTTAGTATTACTTTGAATAACACTGATTTACAAAGAAATTGAGGCAAGCACAAAAATACCCGTTTTTACCTAATTTGGGGGTGCTGAATTCAAATTTATAATCCGTTTTTACTCATCACCTCTAGTTTTTTTAGATATGCATAGTGTGCATTTTGTGCATATACGGTACATAAAGGCGTATATCCATTCAGGGCTAATTCTAATATTGTGAGACATAGCTTTTTTTTTTAGTTATTATGCATTAAATGTAAGTGATAGAATTACATTATATATATAGTTATATATCAAGACGGATTTTGACAGTTAAGAAGTTGTTAAAGTCTTACGAGGATATGGGGTGCCGAATGTCACTCAAGATGCATTTTGTCCATTCCCACCTCAACTTCTTCCCGTCAAACCTTGGAGCAGTGAGTGATGAGCATGGAGAAAGATTCCACCAAGACATTACGAAGATGGAGAGCAACTATCAAGGCAAATGGAACCTTAGCATGATGGGAGACTTCTACTGGATGCTCTTGCGTGACATTCCGGGGGCAAAATATACCAGATCTTCTAAGAAAACACACTTTTGACTGTCTGTGGTACTATGAATTGTGTAATTGTGTCATCCAAGTATATTTATTCAATCAGTGTTCTTTATCTATCCTGTTTTATCTGTTATAAGCTGCTGCAACTTTTGAAATATGCACATTTATTCTCTGTTTATACTAAACTGAGACTATTTAAAAGCCAGAAAACTAGAGGTGATAGAGCAAAACTATTTATAAATTTGAATTCAGCACACCCAAATTAGCAAAGATACTATCCCTATTCTTGCCTCAGACCAAGTTTTTTTTGTAAACCACTGTAATGAATGCGTTCAAAGTCTTTAACTGAAAAAAAAAACGGTTTAATGGTATCTTTAGATTCCTTGACAAATTTAACCCTTATTGAAACTTATTTGAATGTTCTAACTGTTAACATATCCATTTCCATAACACACAAACATTAACTGCAGTTTTTCGTTTTCTATATTAAAAGGGCCTTGTATCGTTGGGTTACATGGAAAGACTTAAACAAGTTGGAAATTGATGAAAACGTCAATCCGGATTCTCCGTACGGATTGCTAAGAGGAATTCAATTCGGGACAGAAACGTATCACGATCTCTTCAAGAGATTATCAAGGTGAGGATTTCAATTTGTTTTTGCTTTCATTTATTTCGAATAAATATGGATATGTTTGAACGATTATCTGTATATATATATATATATATATATATATATATATATATATATATATATATATATATATATATACATGTACAACATCTGCGACACTGGCATGTCGATGTTATCGATGAACAGCTATTATAATCTGAGATCTCATCAGGCAGAGTTAGAACCGGATCTTAACCTTAGATCATATTTGGAAAGAACCATCTAACTCTGCCTGATGAGATCTCAGTTTATAATAGCTGTTCATCGATAACATCGACATGCCAGTGTCGCAGATTTTGTACATGTCTGTGTAAATAAAAATAATCATAAATAAAAGCTCTATTTGATATTGAGCACTTTTTATAAACCCGGTTGAAATTCTTTGGATTACAATCCTGTGGATGTTTTACCTGGATTATTATATATATATATATATATATATATATATATATATATATATATATATAGTCATCCACATACAGACTGTTTCGCTAGACCAGTTAGTGCTTCAAACCGGAATTGAAACTCAAGCCTCGAGCTGACAGTCGGCGCCTCTACCCCTGCGCTATCATACGAAACTGACTGAATGTAAGTGATATCTCAATGTGAACATTTTCAAGTGCCGAGAGCTCGAATTAGTTTTACCCAATGAGCTATGCCATAAAGCTAATGGCAGTTGGCGATATCCTTACAAATAAGCTGTACCCAAGAAAGGGAGCTTTATATAGTCATCTACATACAGCCTGTTTCGCTGTAAAACGCAAGACTGATTTACAAATAAACTTTTAAAATATCAATCATACAAATACGATGAAAATGAAACGAACGTTTATCATTTACTATTTTATACAACTTATAAAAGAGTTTTGCATTATGCAAATATCGCCGATCGATAATTGATAGATGATATAAAAATGTTTATCGTTTCAGCTCTAATTTTGTTTAAAGAAGGTTAACATAAAATCATCGACTACCAGAAAGTTGGTATGTTCATATATATATATTTATATATATGCTTTGCTTTTTAAATTGTATATATATATATATATATATATATATATATATATATATATATATATATATATATATATATATATATATATATGTGCGTGTGTGTGATTTTTTTTATCAGTCTTGGTGGAGGAACCCCTCTCTGGTTTCTTTCCACCCTGTTTTGTCACTGGTTAGGCGTAGTCAACTAAGGTCTAGTTAGCTGTCGCGATCGTCTATCTACCGGGTTCGTGGCCTTCAACTATGCCTTTTCCATTGCCTCGAGGTTCATTCTATTGCTCTATATGCCTACCTGTTGTCTGATCATCTCGAAAGATATATATATATATATATATATATATATATATATTTTGTTGATGGTTTTATTCCATTTTGCTACATAATATATTGTGTTTCATTAACGTTTAAAATAAACGTCAACTCGTCAGGCATTTTGGAATCCACTGTACAGATTTCTATAATTCAACAACAACAGGAAATTGAGGATGGATAAGAGGGAGGGGAATGAAGACGAGGTTCGCATATAGCAAGGAAAGGAGGAGGGGGAGATTCTAACGGATGATATTTTAAGAAATTGGGTGGGGTGGTATTTAGTGTCTGGGTTATTGTGACCTTAATCTTAACTGGAGCAGAGAGTGGGATGGGTTTGAATTTATTCTATATAATAAAAATAAAAGTATTGTCGCATATCTTTGGTGGTTATCGTATAAAAAATGTTTGATAATTTTATTTAGGGTATTAAATGCCATACTAGCATTCAATTTCTATATTAATTATTCGTCATTACCCAATAATAATAATAATATTCTTCATTCCCCTCCCTCTTATCCATCCTCAATTTCCTGTTGTTGTTGAATTATAGAAATTTGAACAGTTGATTCCATAATGCCTGACGATTTGACGTTTATTTTAAACGTTAATGAAACACAAAATATTATGTAGCAAAATGGAATAAAACCATCAACAAAATATATTTTGCTCTGAATTTTCATTGAGCACTCTCATGAACCCGGTTTCAACTTCCTTCGGATGTATACCCCTTGGATATTTGTAACAAGTTAATTATATATATATATATATATATATATATATATATATATATATATATATATATATATATATAATATTTACGCACATTATAGTGCGGATATCATATATTTGAATATTAGCAAGGTATTTGATACGATATCTCATTATTGTTTACTAGTGAAAATTAAAAATGTTAGTATTACTGACAAAATGGTAAATGATTAAAAATAATTACAGACCAGTTTCTCTAACATGTATTTTGTGTAAGGTATTTGAAAAAATAATTAGAAACCACATATTAAATTTTATAAAGGATTATATAAATTGTAACCAACATGGCTTTGTCCATGGTAAATCAACATTATCTAATATTTTGGAAAGTATTGACATTATAAATGAATATTTGATGGAGGAGGATAGTGCGGATATCATATATTTGGATTTTAGCAAGACATTTGATACGGTATCTCATTATCGTTTACTAGTGAAAATGAAAAATGTTGGTATTACTGACAAAATGGTAAATATTGTTAGGGAGTTTTTGAAGGATAGAACTATGAAGGTAAAGGTTGGTAACAATTATTCTGAATCACAGTACATACCCTCCGGTGTTCTGCATTGTTCAGTATTGGGTCATTTATTGTTTATGATATTCATTATGATACCTAATAATATAAATTCAGAAATAGAACTGTTTGCTGATGATGTTAAACTACTTGTGAGACCTTTATCAAAGGAAATAACACAGATGAATCTAAATAAATTATCATATTTGGAGGACATTTGGAAATTGGGATTTAACCTAGACAAATGTAAAGTACTACATGTAGGATCCAGGAATGTGGGAGTTGAATATGTACTAAACAACCAAGAAATCAAAGAAGTAGATGGAGAGTGCGATTTGGGAGTGGGGTTTGATAATACATTTAGGGCAAATAATCATAGAATGATTGGGTGGATGGTTAGGAATATTATTTCGAGGGATACAAATGTTGCCTTAAGGATATATAAAGCTCTAATAAGACCTCATATAGAATACTGCACCTAGGCCTGGGCTCCAGCGACTAGACATGGAAATTTGAATGTAATATTGAAGCTGGAAGGCGTACAAAGAAGGGTGACAAAACTAATAAGTAAAGTAAAGGAGTGCAGTTACAGGGAGAGATTGGATAAATTGGGGGTTACTACTTTGCTGGAGAGAAGAATGAGAGGTGATGTTATTGAGATTTCAAGAAAATTAATGGCATTTCTAACTATGATTGGCATTTTTTTAGTATTTCTCCTCGATCTGGAAGGTCTAGTCAGTTTTCAAAAACTAGATCTATTAACCAGTTACTTTTTTTTAGCTCACAGAGTAATATGTTTTTGGAATAAGTTGCCAGATCGGATTAAGAACAGCAATAACATGGATCAGTTTCAGATGAGGTTGGATGAATTCAAAGAAAGTGGTAGGAGGGATAAATTGAGGGGACACTTTTGGGAGTTGTCAAATGAAATATTTAACAGAATTTGATTTGCATATCGATACTGTACTAAGAGTTTTATTTTATTTTATTTTTTAACATTTTTATTTATTTTATAACAGTTGAATTGGGAATATAGTTAAAGAGGAGATGCCCAAGGAGATATAACAAACAAACAAATAATAATAATAATAATAATAATAATAATAATAATAATAATAATAATAATAATTATTATTATTATTATTATTATTATTATTATTATTATTATTATTATTATTATTATTATTATTATTATTATTATTATTATTATTATATATATGTATATTAATTTAAAAATACATGCGTATTTATATATCTTTGTATTTTATTGTATTTATTATATATATTTGAGGAGGATATTGTAGTTTGCTTGAAACATTATACGTAGTGTGTAAGAAGTCGGGTTTGAAGGCTATGGCAATGCATTTTGGTACAATAACGCTGTTGGGTGCGAAACAAGGAAAAAAGAATTTATGGCAATATTTTCGAGTAACTATTTATTTACCAACACATTATGTGTCGAACCACGATGGTATCGGTAGTATTATGTTCTTTAGATTTTCGAAGTAAAACCTATCTTCAGAAAGAAAAAAAATATTGAGAGTGTTTTTTTTTGCCACGAAAACCAGAAATTATTTGATGTCCGTTCCAATAGACTTGCAGAAAAGGATTAAGCTATTGTTGAAGTGTGATCTGGTATTTTGTGTTTGATATGATTAAACTACTGTTATAATATTTTACCAATAATAATTATATTATTATTACGTGTTTGTAATTAAATGTAATTTTTATTTATTTATTTATTTATTTATTTATTTATTTATTATAGCCATATGCACACTATATAATTCGCGTAAGCTCTGATGTAGGAGAATAAACTCGTCGGAACTAAGGAGATGAGAGTCAGTTGAGAAAGAAGCAATTAGTTTTGTTTGATTTCTTTAAATTAGTTAGAATTGGGGGGGGGGGTCTTTCCTTTTTTGCATATTGTTATTTAATAATTTTAATACTATTTACTTATCTTACATAGACGGGTCCCAGTACTACATTCTGTTGTCTTGCATCAACGTCAGGTGCAAGTGGATATACACATCTACACCCAACGCGTATCCGCTGACATTTAAGCAAATAGACACACATATAAATGTATAAGTAGCATTTGTTTAATAGGACGGGTAGAAACAGTTTTTAATCACTTTTATGTACCCTTACAAAGATTAACATGAAGATATACTCCTACTTTACCTTATGTCTAGAATCTTTTTTCTAATTTTTATTAAAATCAATTGCGTCATTTTGATTCGAGAAAATGTCTAAAATTTAAAGCTTAAACTTAAAGGGCTTTCGAAAGAAATTGAAATGCAGGGAATGTTGAATACTTGTTTTAAATGCTATTGATCAAATTTAATGTAAATCTGAAATATTTGAATTTTCAAACCGCAGGTTGTGCTCATATTATTCCCCCTAAATTCCTTTAAAAATTCTCTATAGAAACTGAAATTTGAGGAATATTTGAAGAGTTCGAACGCAAAACGAGATAAATTCAATTCATTTAAATTGAGACCTTAAACAATAAAAATACGAATATATTAAATCTTGACTTCTAATTTAAGCTAATTTTAATTGAAATCAAATAGAAATTATTTCGGTATCATATTATGTAACACATAGTTGTGGGGTGTCGTCGAGTGTTGAAATGCAACACTTTTTGTAGGGACAGTTTTATGATTTTGAAAATTGCGTTTATCACGTTTTGCATTCGAACTCTTCCTTTATTAATTGATGTCTAATAAATATTGTTAAAATTCCACAGATATAAATAGTTATTTTAAAAGTATATTAATTTTTCTTGTTTTCTTTTTTTCAGTTACGCTGGGATGTATTGTGAAATAATCCAAGGTTTTTCTAAGGGCGCCGGATACAAACCGGGCATGAGAGTAGACGAGCAAAGATTCCGAAACTCTTGGACGGCCATCAACATAGAAGGGTCGTGGCAGTTCATTAACTGTAATTGGGGGGCAAGGCATGTACGAGGTCACCAGAACACGTGCGAATCGAAGCAGCCCGAGGAGCAGCAGCAACAACAACAACAACAACAACAACAACACGTACAGCATCATCACAACCATCATCAACATCATCATCAACAACAACAACAATCATCAAATTCTTCTATAAATAAATGCGATATAGGTTTGTCGGAATTCGACTACCTGTGTGACGAGTTCTACTTCATAACCGAGCCGGAGGATCACATCTACCAGCATTTCCCTGACGACCCTGCCTGGCAGCTACTGGAGTCCCCGGTTTCTATGATGGAATTCGTTAAACTTCCTGTGGTCAAGTCGACATTTTTCAATTACAACCTACGGTTTGCTGCTCATTACGACAGTATCATAGTCAGTAAAAACGGCATCGCGATTATCGAGTTAAAAATGCCCGAACTATTGGGGTTCGGTTACACGTTGACAATGAAAGGTCTGACTAGTGATTCAGCACCCGTCGACGGTCGGACCATGTTAAGGATAATTGGGCGCAAAGCAATTTTCACGGTAGCCCCGCCGAAGCCCGGTAAGTTTTATTTCACAATCTTCGCTAAAGAACGGTGGGACTCGGATTCGTTACAAAGTGCTTGCTCATTCCTTATCAAATGTCCGGAAAAAGAGAGAGTCCAGCGACATAGTTTTCCCCTGGTGCCTTTTTTCGGACCAACACCCAGCCTAAGTGAGTTCGGGTTGGTACCGCTCAGTCATATCGACCCGTTTCTAGTTTACGAGGAGGACGATCTACACTTTAGGTTTGAGATCAACAATCAAGTGAGATTGTCGCATTCTCTTCAGTTTCAGGGTACATTTGAGACGACAAACATAGAGGATTTCAATCGATACGCGTTTGTGAGATTCCGGGACGAGACTACAATTTCTTACCAAATACGATGCCCCGTGCGCGGTTTCTACGTCTTCTCTCTTTTTGGTTGTGAGCGCGACGCTTCCGGTGAGGATGCGTACGATTGTATTTTCCGCTATTTGATAAACTGTAAACAGACTTCGTTAGACAGGCGCCCGTTGCCGCGGGCTTGCCATCGCTGGTTCAACTGCACTCTTTTGGATCCACAGTTCGGCGATATTAATCCAGACAAACGGATCACGTTTCGCGTCTGCGTCCCTGCGGCCGTCGACATAGCTATGTTGATCGCAGACACGTGGTTTCACTTCCGAGAGTCTTCGCCGGGGATTTGGGAAGGCACAGTGGTGGCGGGTCGAAGAGCCTGCGGAGCGAAGATTTATGCCAAATTGAATAAAGACAAATCACGGTTTTCACCTTTGCTGGAATTTAGGGTAAAATGATGTACATATTACTTCATCTGTCGTAGTGCGTGAGCGTATGCGTGTGTGTAATTAAAAGCAAGCGTAAAAGAAAGGAGGCCAGAAATGGGTAAGATAGATACCAAAAACGAAAAAAAGAAACAAAACATGAAATGTGATGGCAACAAGAGAAGGACAATGTAACAATTTCTATTGAATTTTGTGACCAGAATTCTGTTCAATATTTTTAGACAAATAACTCCCTTGAAATAAACTTAAACGGAAATAATGCTGAAAATATGTAAAAACTAAAATACAACTTTCATCATTGTTTCACTTCGTACAGAAACAAAATAAAGAAAATACTAGAACAAACTTTGTCACGATTTAATCCACTTAAATGGACGTATTTGAGTTAACAAAATCAAACTATCTGGAAAGTAGATAGCTGACTTGGGAGCTATTTGAAGTTAGAGTCAGTTGCTGCAAGAGTTTTATGTGATGTTAGACGGCATGTAAGAATGGAAGGACATTGTTTTGTTTATGTTCAAGCTCATCATGTATTACAGTTAAACGAAGAACTGATGAAGACATTCCATGAGACAAAAAAAACATTCATTGACGCATAAAACATTATTTATTGTTCAAATCATTTTATTTTTTTCATTGAGAATTCAAAAGAATCCTTTGCCAAAACCTTTACTTACAATGTTTGTCTTTCATCATTTGTTTTTTCTATTTATTCTCCGTGTCATTGTCTGCATCACAACGGAATTAAACAGCAGTTTCTCGTGGGCACACGTACAATTAAAACACACGCCATTACAATTGTAGTATTTGGATTAATCGGACTACTGTTCTCATCTTTGATGTTATTCTTGCAAAGTTTCGGCCAATTTAACCTCCAAACTTCTTCAGATGCGTCTTGTCGAACTCGGGAATCTGTATGGAATTTCGAACGGAACCCTTTATTTAATCCACGGTGTAACTTGCTCTCGTGCCGCCAGCCATTATCGGGTATGAGTCTTAAGTAATTCGTACAGATACTTGAGTTCGACATAAAGATTCCCAAGTCCAACCAGACGCATCTGAAGAAGGTTGGGGGTTACATCGACCGAAATAGTATATATATATATATATATATATATATATATATATATATATATATATATATATATATGTAGTAATGATATGTAGTAATAAAAGTGGTGATATATAGTGATAAGTACTAAGATTGCACATTATAAACAAGAATAGGTTTAAGGCTCACAAAATTCACACAACTATTATCTGCAAGCACCTGTGTCGCAGTGGATATAGTACTAAGTATAATTCAGTTCTAAGTGATAGTCATCTGAAGGTTGAAGGTTCAATCCTCAGTGCGGGCGATACGAAAAGTGTCAAATTACTGAAGATTTCTCTTCCACGTGGATTAACTAAAGGGTTCTGTTCGAAATTCCATCCAGATTCCCGAGTTTGACAGAAATATTTCCGAGTTTGAAAATATACACCTGATGAGGGCAGAGGTTACAGCGGCCGAAACGTTGTGAGAATAACATCCAAGATGAGAACAGTAGTCCTAATAATTCAAATAATATAAATTCTGAATCCTCATTTAAAAAATTCCGAAGCCATTACAATGATTTCACTCCACCCTGTACATAAATACAGCATCACTCCACCCTGTATATAAATACAGCATCACTCCACCCTGTACATAAATACAGCATCACTCCACCCTGTATATAAATACAGCATCACTCCACCCTGTACATAAATACAGCATCACTCCACCCTGTACATAAATACAGCATCACTCCACCCTGTATATAAATACAGCATCACTCCACCCTGTATATAAATACAGCAATACTCCACCCTGTACATAAATACAGCATCACTCCACCCTGTACATAAATACAGCATCACTCCACCCTGTATATAAATACAGCATCACTCCACCCTGTACATAAATACAGCATCACTCCACCCTGTATATAAATACAGCATCACTCCACCCTGTACATAAATACAGCATCACTCCACCCTGTATATAAATACAGCATCACTCCACCCTGTACATAAATACAGCATCACTCCACCCTGTACATAAATACAGCATCACTCCACCCTGTATATAAATACAGCATCACTCCACCCTGTATATAAATACAGCAATACTCCACCCTGTACATAAATACAGCATCACTCCACCCTGTATATAAATACAGCATCACTCCACCCTGTACATAAATACAGCATCACTCCACCCTGTATATAAATACAGCAATACTCCACCCTGTACATAAATACAGCATCACTCCACCCTGTACATAAATACAGCATCACTCCACCCTGTATATAAATACAGCATCACTCCACCCTGTATATAAATACAGCATCACTCCACCCTGTACATAAATACAGCATCACTCCACCCTGTATATAAATACAGCAATACTCCACCCTGTACATAAATACAGCATCACTCCACCCTGTACATAAATACAGCATCACTCCACCCTGTATATAAATACAGCACCACTCCACCCTGTACATAAATACAGCATCACTCCACCCTGTATATAAATACAGCAATACTCCACCCTGTACATAAATACAGCATCACTCCACCCTGTACATAAATACAGCATCACTCCACCCTGTATATAAATACAGCAATACTCCACCCTGTACATAAATACAGCATCACTCCACCCTGTACATAAATACAGCATCACTCACCCTGTATATAAATACAGCATCACTCCACCCTGTACATAAATACAGCATCACTCCACCCTGTATATAAATACAGCATCACTCCACCCTGTACATAAATACAGCATCACTCCACCCTGTATATAAATACAGGGTGGAGTGATGCTTCTCTGCCCACTTTGTTGTCGTGTTCTTTCTTCTATCTCTCCAGGTTTTTCTCTCTTCAACTTTTGTCGTCCGACGTCTTTTTGCCGTTGACGTTGGTTGATTCAAATTCAGATAAGTATAGTTTTTATTTTAATTTTATGTACAGATACGTTCTTAATGAAAATGGAAATAAAGAACTAGCGCACTCACCCATCCATAGAGACGAACGAACCGACAGCTAGCAGTGCCAGCTGTCCTTCTGACTCCTGTCACCGCTTTTATCATCACTCAACGCATCCATCCAATATGATGTGATAATTACTCATCCGAAAATCAGATGTTCGTTTCTCAACAAACAAAGGTTCAATTTTAACTCTCGCTACAATATCCGGACTAATCTAGTCTGGTGGAAAGTGATTAAATTTTATACAATGGTACAAAATAAAGATACCTTTACTATGGCAAAAAATGTAGATAAAATATAGGGTGATCCCACCCCCACCCCACCCCGAAAAAATGGCATCTGTAAATAAAATTCACAAATAAACCTCAATCTAATCCTGAATTGTCCAGCAATTTTTAGTCTAAGGGGAACTCTGGATTGGAACAAAAATTAAAATTGCCTCAGTCTAGAGGGATTTCTTCTTCACTGACCGAAGACAAAAAAGATGAAACGTGCTATCAGAACAGATACTACACTTTGTTGTCTACTGCTGACAAAGCAAGGGAGATAACTGGTTTGGATTTTTTACTTGTAAAACAATCAAAGATTTGTTTAATAATTTATCAAATGTTGTGTTGTTATTATCAAATATTAAGTATGACAAATAGATTTACGTTTTTTGACTCCCGCTCATTTTCGAAACGTTTTCAAATAATTCATATTAAAATTTATTACTGTCTCACCCTCTCTCTCTCTCTCTTTCTCTAACGCAAAAATATATCTAAAATATAAACGACGCCCTTTTCATTTTTAAATGAAAGTTTGTGGTCACACGGAAAGAAGAATTTTCGGGTATCTTTTACGAGGCTCAGCAGAGTAAAAACGCTAAAAAAAACAAATATACAACAAATAAAAGTAACTGTCGTCGATAAAAGTTAATTTAAAACTGTCCTGTGATATTTGTTTGTATTTTTAAACCGTTCCAACTGCTATTTATTAGAAATCAATAGTTTTGTCACACGAACTTGCAAATACAAAATGGCGCTTGCTCGTAAGAGAGTAAGCAGAAGACGCCGTTTTGTCTAGAAAAAAGTACGAGTTAAAAATGAACAAGAATTTTTTTTTACATCTAATAAAAACCCATTTATAGTACGTAAAAATACAAACAAATATCATAGGTAAGTAGACAAATATCTCTTCTCGACGTAGGTTAAACTCACTTGTTGCATATTTATTTTTATAACCCCGTTCTCGTTAGTTTTTTGGACCCCGTTCGCGCCTCTGCTGAGCGTCGTAACATATACCCGAATTTTCTCGTTACATTTGGTCGAATTCACGTAGAAGCGACGAGAAAAAAGTCAAGTATTTCCATCGTATCGGTGACAATTCATACTTACCGCTAACAGAATCACCGAGTTAAACTATTTAGTAAGATATATTTTCTTTAAAATAATAACATCACATTAAATTTCCTTTTTAACATTTTTTTTTATTTTCATAATATTTTACTGTGTGAAATTTTATAATAATTATTTCTTTTCGATTTAACTGCATTTTATCAAAACTATTCCGCTGACAAAATTATTGTCACACACAAACTCGTTCATTGTCGCTTTTTTTTCGGAAAACAAGACAATACAGTACAATAAACTACAGGTACACTATATATTTTCCATTAACATTTTTGTTTGTTTTAATAACTATCTACTTATTCGATAAGAATATTAATATTGGTTCTCGGGTTTTTGTTCGTTAATATTGATTGTGTTTCATTGTTGTTGGTTAACATTTTACATTTTTTATATTGGTTTTATTGTTTCTTAATCTTTGTTGAAATATTTCTTAACATCTTCATTTCCCCCAAAAAACATCCGAAAAAAATCGTGATAAGTTATTTTCCTCACTTTGTCAGCATTATACAACATGAATTAAAATATGGGTCACCAAATCTACATTATAATTAGTTGTCTATTTTTGTTCCAACCAATTTTTCCTGAAAAAACAAACAAACATTCAAATTAAAAACCGAAGGGAGACAATTCAAAAATAATTCTAGAGTTATTTCCCTTACATTTTAAAAACCATTGCAGACGCATTCATATATGGTTACAGGAGCAACCACGTGGGTATTTCAAAGGATAAGACGAGGGTGGAAAACAAGCAAAACAACACTTGAATTATTTTTTATTCATTTTATTAAAAAACAAAAACAGTCTTGCAATTTTTTTCTGGTAAATCGTTACGTTTCGTTTTAAAATGTCAAATTTGATGGAAGAGTTTTGCAAGTTTTTGTTACGCAATCCGGTAAAATTAAATCGCTGACCACACCAGTTTATCTGTTCTATATATAAAGTATTAGTCTGTTTGTATGTATGTATGTATATTCGGCTAAAACAACTAAATTAGAATATTCGGACCAAGAAAACGTATATTGTCATATAAATATAGCCTATTGGGAGCAAAGTTTATCAAACAAAGAAATTATCTGTAATAACTAGAAAGACCAATGGAAATTCCATATTTGCATCCTTCATCATTTGTATATTGCTGCGGTGCTTATAAATACTTCCATTCTATGGGCGTTCGGCGCGAACTGATACCCCACGATATTATTGTACCATTTTTGTGTAAATTGAAATGGCAAATGATGAGTTCAAAGATGTAAACAATTTCTTCAAGAAATCGGATATAATTAGTGTATGGGCGATAATATATATATATATATATATATATATATATATATATATATATATATATATATATATATATATATATATATATATATATATTATTACTATATAGTAGTAGTGCACACAAAAACTCCATATATTAGAAGTCCTATATATATATATATAAAAAAAACTAATTATTAGAATTAACTTTAATATCAGTAATAATATTCTAAAATGTCTATAGCTCTAAATATAGTTTCGTACTTAGTACATAATTCCCGCCAAAACCTTCTATAACATTAACACATTGTCCGTACCTGATTAACCGTAATCCCCTGAAGATGGACACGGATGGGTCTGAAAGTACTTGGGAGACAAATCCAAACTATGGCAAATTCATCAGCCAATTCCCCTCCGAAACTAAGTTCCGGATTCAGACTATTGAAAGGATCTACCAAAGGATACTTAGATATGAGTTGTCTCTTATATTCACCAATGCTTGCCTGCAAGAGAAGATGCTGCCTATATATATATATATATATATATATATATATATATATATATATATATATATATATATATATATATATATATATAAAGATTACGAGATGAACGTTTTAGAGCCAAGCTCATTTTTGTATTAGGTAGTAATAGTGAAAAAATACGTTTTAATACTTTTTTCGTCTTTAGCGATACAAAAAAAAAAAACATGGCGCCATAAGCTAAATGCACAACTAACGGTTCGGTTCTCTTAAAATCACGATTATTCTGGCATATTTACACATTTTAAACATGTTTTTTCATCAGATTACATACATAATACTGAATATAATTTAACTCAAATTGGTTCCTCATTTAATAATATTAACAAAATCAACAACAACAACAACATAAAACAATTTCTATTGCGTATACACAATTTCTATTGCGTATACACAATTTCTATTGCGTATACACAATTTCTATTGCGTATACACAATTTTTTATTATCGTATCCTGTTTACACCTTCAAACTCATCATTTTCCATTGAAATATAATCTAACTATTCAGGTTAATTTAGTTTCAGAATTATCTGGTTATTTTTTAAATTTAAATTTTATTTTTATCATAGTTCACCCCAAACAAGGCAGGCCGCCACTGTAGACGTAAGGGGCTACTGAGAAAAAAAAGTGAAGGTTTTTTTTATTGGGGGAAAGGATCAACATAAATTAGGAGGTGCGCAGCGAGATATCTGTTTACATTAGTTTTTAATTTCTGCATGTTAGTAACGTCAGGAAAGCAGGGAGGGAGTTCCAGAGTCGAGCAGCACGAGGAAAGAAACTTTTGGAGTAGAAAGCTCTTCAGCATCTGGGGACCTCCACAGTGAATGGATGGGATTTGGCAGATTGTCAGGTTGGTTTAGTGAATTTACGTCGTAGGGGTACCAGAGCAGCAAGCTCATCGGAGCACAATCCATTGAAGTACTTGTAAAACAGGCACAAGGAAACAACATTGCGGCGATGGGATAGGGGCTGGAGCTTGGTGGATAGTGAAATGGTGGTCTATTTCCAAAACCCTTGTATGAGTTTGTGACATCTTTATGTTTTATAGAAGACCGGCGCGAACGCAGACCCCACTATATTATAGTATCATATTTTGACAAATAAGATACTACACATTAATTCTAACCAGAAGGCAAAGAAAGTATATTTTAGTTCGAGTTTCACGTTCGACAGAACAGCAAGATCAAATGAATTTTTTTTTAAATCTTTGAAATTCATTTAAAAAAAAAAAGGTGGTGGCGGGTTATAACGTACGTACGAACATGAAGTTACCGTAGCTTATAATTACATAGATGATATTAGAAACATAAATAATAATACAGCAAAACAATTTCAGCATTTCAAAAGTTTGGACAGATAAAAACGAAAATATTTTAGAAGCCATTATTCTGAATTTCAATACTACTGATGCTGTTTTACATATAATACATGTGAAATATATTTCTTTTAGATAAATCTTTAAAAAAAAATGTTTTCCCATAGTTACGTGATTAAGAGAAAGATGAAATAAAAAAACAATCACTTTTTAAACAGAATAAAATAGGGGAAAAATGGTAAAAAGAAAGAAAATAAGCATGCAAACTTAATTGGTTGTAGCGAAAATTTAATCTTGCTTTTCAAACATTAAACAGTAAGTAGATAATGGCCTGAACATCTTAACCGTGCTGGGCACAATCTATTTATAGAGGGGGGAAAAGCTGAAAGATTTTGCATTTGAGAGAGGGGGCGCCGCTTTCTTTCTTTTTTTCCTCTTGGACAAAAATTCGTTTTCATTAATCACTTATTTTTAAACCTTCTATTTCCCCATAGTCAAGTGGAAGATAATAAATCACCCAATGAAAGACAGGAGAAATCATTTAATTTAAACCATCAGGGGTTATATTTTTTTATCTATTTAGCTTTCTAATATTAACTATTAGAAATCCTTTTATAAATAATGATATTTTTTTATGGAAATCGCTCCTGAATTGCTGTAAGGAGGATCTAACAAGAACAAATATGATTATCGCAAAGAGAGGAGATGCCTATTGGCCTTCGTCTTGAAAAGACCAAGGCAAGGGTAGGAGGAAAACAGTCAGCAGAAAGAGAGTTCTTCTTGGAAAGAAGCTACTGGAATAGGAAGCTGTATTACAATGAGGTATCAAAACAGCGAATTGATGGAAACCACTAGACCAACGAGTCAAACGAACTGGAACAAAAGAAGCAGGAAATAGATCACATAATTCTGAAGAACATATGTCATAATAGTATTTATAGAAAATACTGAGACTAGCAACATCACGTTTTTGTAGAGAGGGGTTATAGAGATGAAGAAAGGGTAGGGCCAATCATATTACAGATACGTTTCTGCACCTTATCAAGAACCCTCAAATGGGACAGAGATTCACCAGCCCAATTATGACAACAGTACTTTCTACATAGTCTGATTGCGGATTTGTAGAGATAGAGAATAGCTTCAGGCGTGAGAAAGTGTTTGAAGCGATAGAGAGAACCGACTTTACGAGAAGCGGAAAGAGCAATAGATCTAATGTATGAACTCCAAGAAAGATTTGATGAGAGAGAAAGACCAAGAAGTATCAGAGTCGATTTCTCCTCAAGAGCGAGCTATTCATGAGAATCTCAGGAAGTAAAGGGGCACACCTACTTTTTAAAGACACAAGCTGAGTTCTAATTGGATTAAATGAAGCGATTTCATACCCCAATCCACAACTGAACCTAAGTCAACTTCTAGATCAGCTACATATTTCGACTGATCTGAGGGAGATGGTCGAGAAGCAACACCAGAATAGAGAGCGGTATATTAATTGCATATAACCACACCAGCGATACCGGGTCACCCTGCTAACAAACAATATAAGTATTCTGTCTAATTTGTCTATTTACTTAAAGTACATCAAATGTTTCGTCAAGCATAAATCATCTTCAAGATAATGTGATATTGTAGAATCAGATGTTTAGATTATATCACTTAACGCCAAATTCACAACTTCTCAGATATTTGTAATTGTATATAAGTCTAACGGAAGTATGTGTTCTTTTCCAGCAAATATTATAAAGTAAATGCATATATACTAGAAATAAAAAAAATAACACGATTATACATCAAGTTTTAATAACAAGTATATCTTATATATTAAAGATTATACAAATATTTAGAGGAATATGCCAGGTGTTGACAAGTTGATAACGAGGAGAATAATATATAACCACTGGTATCTAATGTCTGTCAACACAACACAGACAGGGGAATATATAGCAAAGAATATTAGAGAGTTTAGAAAAGTAGATGGGGAAGAGAGCATATCGCAGTAAATATTTATGCCCCTCTCACCGCGGGAAGATGTGACACAATGGCAACCTAAACGTTGTGAAAATAACACTGAAGATGAGAACAGTAGTCCTAACAACACACATTATACAAGGAACTTCATGTACGTACGTTATCACCTTTTACACAATTAAAAAACTGATTAGCAAAGATGGGGATTATTATGATATCGCTTAGGTAACAAAAACGACTTTATCCATTTTAAAATGAATTGCTGCAAAATCCGATTATGTCGTCCCTAAAGCATTACAGTTAAATAAATAAATACATTACACCAAGCGACATTCGTTTTTATTGGTTCATAGAATATTTAACTGACAATTATTTTCACGGTAAGAAAAAAACAGAATATGTATTGTTTTAAAAATAATTAATTTGCTACAATTTTTAATAAATAAAGAACAACAAGAAGAGACATATTCATTTTATTTATTAAGATATATTTAGAATTATTAAATTATTATTATTAAAATATATTTATTATATAAATATAAAAACCATATATAATAATAAAAGCCATATATAATATAAAAGCAAATATAAATACAAATATAAATATATATATTATAACTAAAATATATTATAAATAAATATAAAATACAAATATAAATATATATATTATAACTAAAATATATTATAAATAAATATAAAATACAAATATAAAATACATAATATAAAAGCTATAAAAACCATATATAATAATTATTAAATTATTATTATTAAAATATATTTAAAAAATACATATTTATTTAATATATTTAGTTAACAAAAACAATTATTTTTACGATTCATTTCTTCTTCATAGTATTGCCCCTGACAGACATTTATTATTTCAAACGGAATATTATTTTCAACAGTAAATTATACAGTGATGTAGAAAGCACCGTGGAATTTCCATGTTGTAAAGCTGGTAGTAATAAATAGTATAACGTTATGTAAAGACAACCAGAAACCCATTAAGACCATTATACGAAACCAAGAGAAGTGAAACTGCCAGGTAAGATATGTAATAAAAGAACGAGTTATCCTGGGGAGACGTATTGCTACTCAAATTCCAGGGAAAGCCAGCGGTCGATAAACGACTGTTGCGATAACGCAAAATGATTTGGAACAGTTATTGAAAGAAGCGGAGAGGACTGGAAATCTGCGAAGACTTGTTGTCACTTTGACTCCAGGTAACACCACATGTTGTTACACGTGATGCCTTACATTGATATTGCCATATTTTGACCCAATGGTCTCTACAGAGCCAACATGACATAACTAAATTAATTTGTTTTTCAAGGGAAATCTTGGTAATTTTGATTCCAGCCATATACAATATAACTATTCATAGTATTTAGTACTTTTAGATTAAACACATTACATATTCCAAATTTACTACGAACTACCAAATTAGGTAGTCTATCTATCTATCTATCTATCTATCTATCTATCTATCTATCTATCTATCTATCTATCTATCGCTATCTCTCTCTCTCTCTCTCTCTCTCCCTCTCTCTCTCTCTCTCTCTCTCTCTATATATATATATATATATATATATATATATATGTATGTCAATTCAAGAGATGAAAGATGAGAATAAAAATTGTATAGATACAATATTCATTAAAACATCAGAAGTTCAAAACAAGGCGTTTAATATCCTTACTCCATGGATTTTCAAAGGCAAACTCTTTTCATCAGAGGATAAAAAAGACGGAAATTATTAGCATGAAAATTAGGAAATTAGGAGGGATTAAACTCTATAAACGCCAAATCAGTGAGCGATACAGTGAACAGAATGACAGGATTCAACAACAACAACAACGACGACGACGACGACGACGAAGACGACGACGACGACGACGACGACGTTGGAATTTCGCATATAAGCCGTAGTATTACTGTTCATTATTAAATTCTCTCAGAGTGCATCAATCCTTGTCAAGGGAGCTATGATAATATTTTAAAAGTAAATATTAATTATTATTACCTACAGACATCGATGTCTTTTGCTTACGCAATCTTCAATGCAGAGATGTTAATTTAGGTCGGTCGGAGGGCTCGAACCTGGTTTCCAATTCGCCACTGATTATATATATATATATATATTATTTCATTTTATGATATACTGTGCACTTGATCCTTAAATATATATATATATATATATATATATATATATATATATATATATATATATATGATATTAAAGTATTGAATTAAATTAAAAATAATAAAATTATCGTTTAATAAGAATCTATCGTGATAATATAAAGTTCAATATATTGAATAGAGCAATCAATTCTAGAGATGAAAGATGAGAATAAAAAATTGCAACGATACAATATTTATTAAAACATCAGAAGTTCAAGAATTTTCACCCTAACCAACAAGCAATACACTCACTCGACACCGGCTTGAAAATATCGGTTTTTAAATCAATATTTGTAACCTATCGAAACACTGATAAGCCAGGAAGCTAGAGGTTTCCCAATTGCTATACATCGAACTCTGACTGATAAACTTCATTCTGGATTCTTTGAATTGGATAATTCTACCCTCGGACTTCTACGCACACAGGATACACGAACTCTACTGACCACCGTCGAATAATCAGCTTCTAAACAACAACATTTGGACTCCTAAATACTTTGAGTGTTCTTTTTCAAACATTTATTTCCAATATAACAGCTGTTTTGTTTTTGACGGTGACTACCCTAACTTTACGTTTTTCTTCTCAATAAAAAGTCATTGTTTTTTTGTGTATACATTTTTTTAAAGTTGGATGTTGCAGATAATATTCACAGTTACATTACCGGTTGTGTTATCCTCTGATGAAAAAAGTTTGTCTTTGAAAATCCATGGATTAAGGATATGAAACTTCTTGCTTTGAACTTCTGATGTTTTAATAAATATTGTATCTGTACAATTTTTATTCTCATCTTTCATCTCTAGAATTAATTGATTGCTCTATTCAATATATTGAGCTTTATATTATTAGGATAGATTATTATTAAACGATACATCGCTTATCTTTAATTTAATTTAATATCAAACAACACGTGCCCACAAAAATTCGCAATGCAAAT
>OY744522.1:30346823-30386823 GCA_963556195.1 Sepiola atlantica
GATTGTGATAAATAAATAAATGGTGGAATAAACGTACAAATGAGAAGGTGACACAATTAATAACACAATCATAGTAGCGGCAATAATAATAATAATAATAATAATAATAATAATAATAATAATAATAATAATAATAATAAAAATAATGAGAATGATAATGATACTGATTATAATAATAATAATAATAATAATAATAATGATAATGATAATAATAATAATAATAATAATAATAATAATAATAATAATAATAATAATAATAATACTATTAGTAATCATCCACAATTGGTAATATTATTAATGGTATTAATAACAACATTGATAATGTATTGTAATTATTATCATGATAATAATACAATAATTAAATGTAATAATCATACCGATGGTAATATAATATATGATAAGATAATATATATATATATATATATATATATATATATATATATATATATATATATATATATATATATTAAATGGATGACTATGTTATCAATTTTTAGTTAGTAGATAAATAAGTCCTCTGTTTTTTCAATACTAGGGTCCCTAGTATTGCCGTGTTCTAGGGGGTCAGTATTGCATGAAGGGGTAATTAATTCTAAGGAAATTAGTAGAGACTATCGAATGATGGGTTAGGTAAGGGTTAATATTTTTTAGTTTTTATTTTATTTTCTAATGATGGCATTAGTTCAAGAGGTTCTATGTAAATTACTAAGAATGTGTGCTCTGTTGTGCTTACAGTTAATTGAGTTTTCTTCGTTTTTGTTTAGAAGTTTACCTCTATCACTAAATCTAACTACTTCAAGTTTTTTTCATTTATACATAGGTAACAGGGTAAATTTAGGGAACTACGGGTACTGTTTTTTTAATAGTGTTCCATTTAACTGTTAGTGATTGATCATAATTTAATATTATATATATATATATATATATATATATATATATATATATATATATATATATATATATATATATATTACATTAAATTATTTTTTTAATATTCTTACCTACGTACGACGTCGTTTAGAGCTTATGGCCCTCATCAGCGTATGCAAATAAAAATCTCAGGCGGTGATAGGGCGCGAACCCGGTTTTACAGATACACCTTGAACCTGTAACCGTTCACCTAGTCCCATTAATCCACAAGAAATTGTCACGTAATAACAAAGAAATTAAGTGATATTTATACTGAAAGCGGCGAGTAGAAACATCTAAACATTCGATAGCACTCAACGACAGAGTCGGAGCATTGCACTGAAGCTTTTAGGTGACTGTTTATTTTAACTCTTACCGACAGTGCTCAACCTTCAATTTTACTTGGAATGAGCTTATAATAATGTAAAATTATTATAGTTAAATTATATATATATATATATATATATATATATATATATATATATATATATATATATATATATATATATATATATATTTCAGGGTGTTTCAAAAGTCTTGGGAACATAACGATTTTTAATAACTCAAAAACTATTAGGAGTTGAAAAATGAAATTGGTACCGTTGGAAAGGTTAAAGTTTCAAGTTTTGTGGGGAATCTTCAAAGTTGCTCAATATAAGCACCATTCGTCACACGGCAGACATCTAGTCGATAGTCCATTTCCTGCCAAACGCGTTCCAGCATCTTGACGTCAATGGTTCCCACAACTGCCGTTACTCGAGCCTTTAGTTCGTCAATATCTCTTGGAAGGGGCGGCACATAGACTTGTTGCTTGACAAAGCCCCAAAGGAAAAAGTCACACGGGGTAAGATCTGGAGACCTAGGAGGCCAGGGCATGAGAACGTCATCACCTCGCCCAGATCTCCCAATCCATCTACCAGGCAGCCTTGTGTTAAGAAACTGCCTTACTCTAAGACTCCAGTGTGGTGGTGCACCATCTTATTGAAAAATGAAGTCATCAGATTCTGCTTGCTCCAACTGAGCCATTAACCAGTCTTCCAGCATGTTGAGATAGGATTCACCAGTGATAGTTGCCTCTTCAAAGAAGAACGGTCCATAGACACCTTTCTTGGAAATTGCACAAAACACGTTCACTTTTGATGAATCTCGCTCGTGCTCAAGAAGTTCATGAGGATTCTCAGTACCCCATATGCGAGTGTTATGCTTGTTAACTTTGCCATTCAGATGGAAGGTCGCCTCATCGCTAAAAATAAGCCGGTCATCAAAGCCGTTATCTTCCAGCTTCTCTTGCATTGCAATGCAAAAGTCACGGCGAAGTGGCTTATCAGTGTCCTTCAACTTTTGGACCAATTTGAGCTTGTAAGGTACCATTTGCAGTCGTTTCCTTAAGACACGCCAGACAGTTGCTGGAGCAAGCTGAAGTTCCCTGCTGGCTCTTCTCACTGATTTACGGGGGCTCCGCTGAAAGGCTGTCCGAACTTGCTCAACTGCATCTTCTCAAGTTGAAGGGCGACCTGTTCGCTGACTTGGGCACAAACACCCATCTTTCACAAATTTAGCATGCCATCTGACAATAGATTTCCTTTCAGGGGCTTCTTTTTTAAATTTCCTGCGAAATGCACGCTGAACACATGTCCACGATTCAGTCTTTGCAAATTGGAGGACGCAAAATGCCTTGTCTTGTTTAGAGAACGCCATTACTGCACCTGGAAAGATAACACGAAAATCATTAGTATGACCAAAAACTTGATTAAGCAAGCTTTAAAATGGCACCAGTTTCATTTTTCTACCTGGAATAGTTCATGAGATATACGCATTTATAATGTTCCCAAGACTTTTGAAACACCCTGATGTCATCTAGCGATAGAAGCGTTGTTTTATTAATGGAAGAATGTATATTATTACTTTTAAATCTCAAGATTCAAATATGCGCGCTTGTAATGCGTTCACTCGATTTGAATTTCGTTTATATTAACATTAATATAAAAAAGTAACGGCAATGTGTATAAGGAAATACGAAATATTTCTAGAGAATATTTTATCTCGAGAAATAACAATTACTGTCCGAGAAGTGAATAACTACGCTTTTAATCCTATGGAAAATGTATATATTAATTTACGAAATATTCGTAAACAAAAACTCGACTTTTCACGAGTTGAGAACAGTAGTCCGAATAATCATAATAATAATAAAAAAAAACAATAATCACGGAAGAAAAAAAAACTGGTAAGCTTCCAAAATAGAAGCTTACCAGTTTTTCGACCGGAAGAAAAGATGCGCATGCGTGAGAAAAGGAAGAGGAAGTTGGGTGCAAAAAGAAAAATTTTGAATAAGAAAAGAGAGAATTCGCTATCGAAAGCATAGTTATCTCATAAATGAAATCAAGTCTAAATAAGTTTATTAGTTTGGCGCCCTTTACTAGTTTTCAGCCGATGTAACCACTTTAAAGAAATATGCGTATTTCGATGCAAGAAGATTAGTACGACCACGCGGTCAACTATTCGACTACCCAAAACCTATAAGTGTGTAATATATCAAAGAGGGTTTTGATTATTGAGTGAATTTTACTTCGGCTGTACGGAGGTGTTTAAAGATAGAACCTGTCTGGAAGGGTTTAATAGATCAAAAAGAGCAGAACGTGGGAACAGAAGTTAAGAGAGACAATTGGATAGTGAATGAAGTCAAAGAAAGAAAGAGGAATTTTCTTCCTCGCTGAGTCATTGTGTTTTGTTGACCCAAATAAACAGGACATCGGTTTTACACCATGGTTTTTTATGCTTGTGATTTCTTTTTTAATTGAAGAGAACACACTCGGTTAACGATTTGGTTTCAGCTTCTCGGCGGTTCGAACCCCGTCACATCTAGACGAGCAATAGCAAAAAACATCAAGGATCAGACGAGAGAAGCAATCGAAATGTGGAGCTCCGAAACGATGAAAGGAAAACCTATCCTATAACATTTGCTCAACCGTTATATCAGTTTAGTTTTTATAAATACTTTAGAAAAAAAAACTCTCTTTATTTCTGCATTTCACCTTTTTCCAATAATATTGTGCAAACTATTGCTTCATTTTTTTTTATTAAATCAACTTTTTTTTCACTATCGGGATCAACACTTATCAAGGCCAAAATCACTCGAGGATAAGGGTAATAAAACGGGAATAAACTAGGAACACTATGGGAGTACTACCATCGATCAATGTTATGAATTGCGTTTGATTACTTTTTAGGTGGTCCATAACAAGAATTGACATTAGATTTGAAGACGATGAAGTTGGTATCAACAGGGAAGCAACCCCACGGCAATGTGTTCCACAGTAAAAAAAAAAACCCTGCAAAGATGCTCTGGCCATGGAAATTCTACCTGACGCTCACAAGAGGGAAATAACTCTTTTTACGTTGTGGTAATAAGACGAGTTTTTACTGTGAATGTCTTATAAGGATGAACCAATGATTAGAGCTCAGTCGAGAATCTTCCATGGAAATATTAATAGAGTAGAGAGAGACTAGCAACGTCACGTCTCTTCTGTGAGAAAGGGGTTGTACGGAAGAAAAGAGATTTTGTACTCTGTCAAGATAGGAAAGAGTGCTCTGTGCAGCACATCCTCATATGTGACAACAGCAGTCTATCTTAGGACGTATCCGACTCTTATATAAGTAGAGGATTGTTTCAAGAGTCAGGTACTTCCTGGAAACAGGGGGCAGGGATGGGAGTTCCAGAGGCCAGCAGCACGAGGAAAGAAGCTATTTGAGTAGAAGGCTCTCCGGCATCTGGGGACCTCCACAGTGAATGAGTGGGATTTAGTTGATTGTCGAGTTGGTCTAGTGAATTTACGTCGAGAGGGCACCAGAGTAGCCAATTCATCGGAGCATAACCCATTGAAGTATTTGTAAAACAAGCACAAGGATGCTACATTGCGGCGATGGGACAGGGACTGGAGCTTGGTTGACAGTGAGGGACCTATTAGGTTGGCGACTCTTTTTTGGACCTAGTCAAGGAGGGAGAGACTAGTAGATGATGCACCATCCCAAATGTGACAACAATACTCCATGCATGGGCGGATGGTGGTTTTGTAGAGATACAGGATAATGTCAGGTGAGAGAAGTTTACTAGCACGGTAGAATGATTCAACCATTTTCCCAGTGGCCTTGTCAATAGTCTTCCGTTTTAGATCTGCAGTAGACGTTAGTTCTAAGAGCGTATCCTAACTAAGAGCTTCTTCAAAGGGAGAGCTATACATTTCGACTTGGGGAAGGAGTTGGAGCGTTGGTGGTGAAAGGGGAGAAGCCTGAGTCTATTTAATCATTCAAGAAATAAATATGAATATTGTTATGCTGATCTCTCCTATTGCGTCACTACATGGACCCTTTACTATGAATAATGACGAAACCAGAAGCAGTCTCTGACAACACTTCACTTCTGAACCCTTGTTACTCTACCTCCTGGCTGTCTTGTTTATTTTCGGCCCTTTAAGGCCACAACAAATATTTTCAAATTATTAATAGAAGATGAGTTATTTTGAGACCAAAACAATTTGAAAAAAATGGGAGGGGGCGTTAGGATAACGTCTGGTACGGCTTTGATGTGCTGAATTTACACTTGGTACAAACTTACTGCACACACGTTGGCTGTTGCTTCACCTGCGCACATCATTGTGTCTTTCATTTTCGCCCCAACACGTTTTCTGCATCGACGATCATCCCAAAGAGGAATTCTCACTTCATGCAAAACGCTGGAGAAAGGACCATCTGTAAAAGAAAAGATGTAGACATTAAGAATGTGTTTGTCTACCTACTTCAATAACTACAAGAAACCTCTCCAACCACCGACTGTCATGACAAATAACACCCTACCTGAGAGTTCATCATTCAAACTGCTCGGCCTAAATTTCACATGTAACATGAATTGGAACAAATACATGGAAGACATTGCCAAGACTGCCGCAAAGAAGGTTGGCTCCCTCTACCGTGCTAGTAAACTCCTCACACCTGACATTATCCTTTATCTCTACAAAGCCACCATCCGCCCATGCATGGAGTATTGTTGCCACATCTGGGCTGGTGCATCATCTACTAATCTCTCCCTCCTTGACAAGGTCTAAAAAGAGTCGCCAACCTAATAGATCCTTCACTGTCAACCAAGCTCCAGTCCCTGTCCCATCGCCGCAATATGGCATCCTTGTGCTTGTTTTACAAATACTTCAATGGGTTATACTCCGATGAATTGGCTACTCTGGTGCCCCCTCGACGTAAATTCACTAGACCAACTCGATAATCAACTAAATCCCATTCATTCACCGTGGAGGTCCCCAGATGCCGGAGAGCCTTCTACTCAAATAGCTTCTTTCCTCGTACTGCTGGCCTCTGGAACTCCCTCCCTGCCCCCTGTTTCCCCGACAGTATTGACATTGTTTGGGATGAACTATGTTAAAAAAAACAACAACAACAAAAAACGAACCCACACACATCACTCAATAAACTGGTATGAATATTTAACAAATAAAGGCAAACCAGAAAAGTACCCGACTCAAAGTCAGCAGCAAAAAGTGTTCGGTCAAATTTAGTTCCTGATATTAAACTTCATCCGTAATAAAACTTCCGGCGAGAGTTTCAGTTTCTCAATCTTATTTATTAAATTGTTCGGTGAAAGTACAGAATAGTTAACAAAGCCCCCCCCCCATGTTAAGAATGGCTTTCTCAAGGCAAACCTGGAGAGTACCCGACTCAATGTCAGCAGCAAACCGTGTTCAGTCAGATTTAGTTCCTGATATTAAAGACTTCCTGTATTGGGCCTCTTACTCTTCTGGTTTGCCAAGTTCGTACTAATTTTTATTTATTCATTTATTTATTAAATTGTTAGATGAAAGTACAGAATAGTTAACAGGGCCTCCCTCCCCATGTTAAGGATGGCTTTCTAAATAATAACGTTACTATTTCAGCACGGTTCGTAAACTGCAGAAGATTCTTTAGAATGCCATTCTTTACATGGGGAAAGGGGAGGCTTTGTTAATAATTCTGTACTTTAACCTAAAAAATTAATAAATTAATAAATAAAGATTAGTACAACACTTTGTAAACTAGAAGAGTAAGCGACCCAAAGGAGAAGTCTTTAATATCAGAACTAAATAAGTACACGCTGAGCCTGAAAGGTTAGGGTTAAAGTAGATCCTAATAACAAACTTTGAAAGGCTTAAATATATAAACAAAACAATCTCAATTATCTGAGTCTTCGGTATTATATGCTAAAAGGGTTTTATTAACGCAAATCATCTATATTTTATTATGTTTAAACACAGCGAGAATTAAACGACAACATATGATAATAATAATAATAATAATAATAATAATAATAATAATAATAATAATAATAATAATAATAATAATAACAACGATGATGATGATGATGATGATGATGATGATGATGATGATGATGATGATGATGCGGAACTAGCCAGAAAATAAGCAAATACACTGAACTAGCCAGAGAACTGAAAGGAATATGGGTCATGAAGAAAGTCAGTATAATACCAATAATCGTAGGAGCACTAGGAACAATAAAAAACAGACTGGGATAAATTGGAATAAAACGGATCATTAAAACTATACAAAGGACGGCAATGATCAAAACAGCTGCAATCTAAAGAAAAATCCTCGAATGCGGAAATCAACCCGCATAAGCTACGAAGGGTCACAGGAAGAAAACAAAACCACAGAAAGAACAAAAGAACAAATACATCACTTAATGAGCCCTCCCCATATAAATTACACCGGCCTCAGCTGACACGACACAAAAATGAACCAATGAACAGAAATAACAAGAAACATCATAAGCCCCCCCCCCGAAAAAAAAATAAAAAATTAAAAAAAAAATAGTACCAGCCTAGGCTGACATCACACAACATATTTGCATAGGATCCAGGAGGATGAGAAGACCGAGGAGGGACAGTACAAACCAGACCTCCACTAGAAGTGCAGAGAGTGTTGAGACCTTGGGGAGGGTTATTACCACCCAAATCCCAGAGAAGACCAATGGTCCTTACCAGCAGGAAATCAATGGTAAACGGCTGTTACGACACTGCAAGGTTATTTACGGTGGCTATCGAAAAGTTGTGGTGAACATTGGAAATCTGGGGAGACTTGTTGTCACTCAGACTCTAGGGAATACGACTGGTTGTCGGTGAACAATCACTGATGACCTGTGTGAGAACTCCTAGTGATTACAAATAATAATAATAATAAACATCCCCCAATAATGTTACACCACCCTCCCCCCCAAAAAAAACTGATGGCACCAGCCTCGACTGATGTCACACAGAATGGCAGTGAGTGTCAATGAAGATGGAAAGACCGCCATTGGAAAGGCGCGAAAGTACTGGAATCTTGGACAGGTTTATTGCCACTTAAACTCTAGACAAGACCAACGGTCATTCCCAACAAGATATCAATGTTAAACAGCTGTTGCGAAAGCGGCGGAGATTGCTGTAAATCTGTCCCTCATTTGTCACTCATACTCCAGGGAACCCGTTTTGTCATTGCCATAGAACAATCACTGGTAATAACTTGTTTGAATAAGAATCGATCGCATATCTCGTCAAGTCATTCGAAATGAAACATTTACTAAGGAATATAGTCGCCCTGCTATTTGTTCGCCAATGCCAGACAAATAGAGTTAACCCAAGTATGGCTCGGACTCCTAAATGGAATAACATCTAAAACTGGTTTTTATACATATTGTGTTGAAAGAGAAAGAATTGTTTACCAAGAGTTTTTCTTCCCCAGCCAATTGCATAACACTGCATGGACGAATCTGGGGAGATGTCTGTGTAGCATATTGGTTTAATTTCGTCTGACATGGGCAGTGCTGCTGTCAGTCTCAACAGAGCGATGTCAGCGTTCTTTGTGCCCTGGTTTTCAGGATGAATGATAATCTCAGCCACTTCCCTCACGGGTGAATGACGACGGATGTCCGTCACTGCAGCTCGTGCGACAAATGCGTTGTCTGTTGGTTTTGCACTGAAAAGACAAAATGTTGGCCACTTTCATTTTTGTGGTGACTGTGTGTCCGTCAAGTCCCCGGTTTTTTATTTGTTGTGCGAACTATTTCAATTCGGATAGGTTTTATGATACTTACACTTTTCAATCATTTTAAACCACGAAATTCTGTTTACGATAAATCATTGTCATTAAACCTTTTAATGTAAATGTTATTTGGGTGTTTGAAGATGCACAATTTTACATATTCGATAAGCAAACCATTTAACTGTTTCATTCAGTTTTTGAAACCGAACCTGAAAATATGTAATATACACATCACCCAAGACGTCCTGGGTCTAATAAAACAACTTTTAGTAGGGGTGGGACGTAATGAGTGAAAATTTCAGATTCATGCGAGTAGTATTTTTTTGTGTTAATTTATACATAAATAACACTAAACAATGAAACATTTTGAAAATTTTGCAAAATTCAGAAAGTGCAGGCCAAAAATAGCCGTTAGGGCTCCACGGGACTCAAAATCCATCATTTTCCGGTGAAAAAGTGGTTTCATGCGACATTGCCGGTCCTAAAACATCCTCAAAAGCTATGAATGGATATAGATGGTTAAATCTGATATAGTACTTTAATTTACTGCAATGTCGCATGAAACTACTTTTTCACCGAAAAATGATGGATTTTGAGTCCCGTGGAGCCCTAACGGCTATTTTTGGCCTGCACCTTCTGAATTTTGCAAAATTTTGAAAATGTTTCATTGTTTAGTGTTATTTATGTATAAATGAACACAAAAAAATACTACTCGCCTGAATCTGAAATTTTCACCCATTACGTCCCACCCCTACTTTTAGGCAAACTTTAACTTTATTCATCGACATAGCTTCCTTCCGGAATAATATACTTATTCTAACGCTTCTCTAACAATACACCTCAGTTTCCGTAATCACTTTTTCATTGGCGCTTTCCCTGAGGCCTGCAAACAGCCAATAGTCACTGGGGGCCAGATTTGAAGAATAGGGTAGGTGCAGAACAATTCGAACTTTGGTTCAGTTGTGGATTGAGGTACGAAATTTCTTGTTTCATTAAATCCGTGTCTCTTTTCTTCCTGATATTCTCATGGATGACTCTGCTCTTGCGGGGAAATCGACTCTGAAAAATCCATATAGTTTTGCCATTGTTGCGATCGACTTGTGAGGTGGTGCAGGTCTTGGTGAAATAGCACTTTTTATTCGTCATCGAAGGACGTTGTTTTGACGAGTTATTCCTTCCAACGCACCAATAATACTATATAATATTCGCTATTGATGGTTCTCCCTTTGACAAGAGAATCAATGAACAAAATACCTTGCGTATCCCAAAATACGGAGACCAAAACCTTGTCTACTGATGTTTGCATCTTTAGTCGTTTTGAACGACTTTCATCTGCTACTTTCTCCTCAGCTTACTGCTCATTTAACTCCGGAGTGAAGTGATGGATCTGGTTCATCTATTTTTATATATTGACACAAAAAGTTTTTATTGCGATGAAACAATTGTAAACAACGCTCTAAAGCATTGACCCGTTGTTGTTTTTGATCTACTATGAGAAAACGCGGCACCCACTTCAGACACAGCTTTTTTTATTGACGTTGGTATCTTAAACTTCTTTGCTCTCTCACGTAACTTCAGTTTACAATCGGCGAAAACGTGTTTGTGGACGTTATTTAATATTTTCTGGACAACTGTCGAATTTGGACGACCTTAGTGTTCAGCATCATTGGTGTCTGTACGACGGCATACCACCTCTTAACGATGATTTTCCGACGTAGAAACGTCAGAATACATCTTATCTAGCCACTGCTCTGCTTGAATAGTATGTTTTCATCAACATACGAAATTCAGATATTTCCATTGTTTTGATAAATTTGCAACAATAGCGTAACTTAAATAACTATAATGGGTAAAGTAATAATTCCATTACGCGCACATTTTGACACGTGTGATGTGAAGGTTAGTACTTTATAAACATCATATGACAGTTTTTTTTGTTAGTGACGCCATCTATATGTCAGGCCCGGGAATTATTGAGTGACGTGAAGGATGTAACAAAAATGCCACCCATAGAATCGCCAATAAAATTCATAATCGTTTCGTCAATCCAATCATATTAGGTTAACTTAACCTTCAGTCTACGTCTGACTTGTCTACCACTAATTTCAAACAGTCTTGGTTATATCGCCGTTCAATGATAATCACACCTGAATACGAAATGTAAAATTGTCAATGTCTGACACACTCTGCTCTTGGCACTGCCCTGAATTTAGTCGTGATAGACTTCTTCAGTCCAGGATAGTCTGGGGATTGTTTTGATGGACATTATCTTTATAACAACCCCAGAGATGAAAGTATAGTTTTTTTTCTCAGATGAGTGTGAAGTCCATTCAGGATACCAACTTATGCTAATGAGAAAGTCGCCAAAGTGTCCCGCATATCATTGAACGATGATGAAACAATGACTGTTGGATATTCATGATTAAGACTTGGTGGACAAGTCAGTAATATTTTGAAGTTTATTTGTACCAAATATTCTCGGATTGTAGAAGGATTGTTTATTTTTTAACGATTCCATGGTTGGTTATTTCTAGGGTCACCCTGCATATAATTCAATAGAAAAATCAAAGTAAAATTATGCCATAGTTATTGCAAAGCACCCCATCTAGACATCAGAGTTGGGAGTCGGAAGGTAGATAGCTGAATCTGACTCAGACTCCTAGAATTTCAAAATCTCTAACTCTGACTCTTTATGTTAAAGTCTTCTACTATTCAGACTTTCGAGTCTTCGTGGATTGAAACAACCGACTCTGACTCTTTACAGTCTTACGAGTGCAACTCTGACTCGTTCCAAAACATCGATTCCTTCCGACTCTAACTCGGCAACCTTAATAAAAAAAAATGCAACTTATAAGGAACAAATACGATACGCCATATTGAATAGTGTTGCCAATTATGTGGAGGAAAAGATAATCCTTAAATCTGTTAGATTATTATTAATACAGAAGAGGAACAGAGAAAATTCACAAGCTTTATCGAAGATATCATAATATGCACGGACAGTATTGGGAGCTTTCAGATGATATATTTAAAAGAGCCTACACTAATACACTTATATTTTACAGAAAGTGGCAAAAATAGAAAAAAAAAACAAATAATAAAACTTTTTGTTCTCAATATTTAAATGGGATTGTTTATACTAAAGATATACGCAGTAAATATATCATTATTATATGTTTTTAATACTGAATCCATTTTCTAATGCGATAGTTATTGTATTCATGAGAAGTATAGCACAAAAAGAATTGTTTGGCAATGATAACATTTGCAAAAATTCTGATGACGAAAAACATTTTATATCGCAGTGACTTACTGTTGCACGCAATGACCGGCGGTAAGGATCCACTTATCATTAATGATTGACCCACTACAAAACCTATTACCATCATGTATATACACAATCCACGGCCATTTTTTACGTGATTCTACTGGTTTTCCACCCAGGATATTCGAGTCTATGTTCGATTCCGTCCATTGACGTTTTCCGCAATCTTTGAAAATAAAAAAGAATAAGGCCGTAGAATAATATAAATAAAGCACGACAACTATTTAATTATTACATCACAGTCTGCATTAGTTATTTAGTGATATGTAAGTTTGTTGCGCTAACTAAATCGTCTGGTGATCACACCAGGCGATTTAGTTAGCGTAAAAAAAAGAGGTTAGGGTATTGTAGAGGAATTGTAGAGGAAATTTAGAGGAATGTGGAGTATTGGGGAGGAAATGTGGAGGAATATAGAGGAATGGTTACGAAGATAAACTGTTGAACAAGTCGACAATAATGGACAATGGGAAGAAGTGAGACAGAAATGCTGGTCAAGGTAAAAGAAAATGACAAAACCTGTACTGAACAATACGATTTCATTTCATTGTCTCATCAATATCATTCAAAAGTCTTTTAAATACTAGTTGAAGAAATAAACACGTTTATATTTAAATAATATTTATACTATATATATATATATATATATATATATATATATATATATATATATATATATATATATATATATATTAATATATATATTTCATTCTCCCCAAATATGATCTGAGGTTGAGATCGGATTTTAACTCTGCCTGATGAGATCTCAGTTTATAGTAACTGTTGATCGATAACATCGACATGCCAGTGTCGCAGATTTTGTACATGTCTGGGTAAATAAAAAGTATCATATATATATATATATATATATATATATATATATATATTAAGATTCATTATTATATTCTTATATAATAATTTATACCAAAACCAAGTCATCGGATTTACAATTATAAAAAAAGAAACCTGTCCCCAAAATCCGAGGTATCTGAATTTTCCCGAAATACTTTAACCCTACCCTTTACTCCCGTTGGATAAAACTAAATCAGACTACATATAGCCCACATTTGCACTCCTTACGATTAGTAGCTGTGTTCTATAATGATCGATTTATTAGTTCAGTGGTAAATGCTGTAAATACAAATATAAACAACTAAACATACCCAAGTGTATATATATATATATATATATATATATATATATATATATATATATATATATATATATATATATATATATATTATTGGGTTTTCATGAGGAAAATATATTTTCAATCTAATACCTCTTTACAGTATCCGACACTTTTCTAAATACAAGCTCAATTAAGGACAGCATAAGTTGTTTGCACTGTATAAGTTGTTTCTAGGACTCCGTTACATATATATATTTTTATTCTCTAATGACTGGCGGATAGATTTTCGAACGGTTTTTTGTTCTATTCGCCAAGAAACACGTGTAGGTCTACTAAATTGATGGTTTTTGTATTTAATACGAAAATGTAAGAAATAAATCTCAATTGAAGTGCAGAAATAAAGAATTAAAGGACCTGATGTCAATTATTTCTTTGGATTGCGTTTTACATTATTGTTGGAATTTAGTTAATATATATATATATATATATATATATATATATATATATATATATATATATATATATATCAATGAAACAGGCGGGTGGAAAAAAGGAAAATTGTTAAAATTACCTTATGGCCTTATCGTCTGACCCTCTAAGAGGAAACGTCAGAATGGTAAATTAAAAACTAAAAGTCGAATGAGATATGAGCGGAACAAATTTTTTCAGTTGGAGAAAACGATTGAGAGAGGAAAAAAAAGAAGGTAAATCTCTCAACGTTATGGTGGCTTTGAATCATTAAAGATCTCCAACTGATACTTCAAAATCTGTTGTCTACACAGGCTAGATCGAGAATTGTTAATACCTAACGCCTCAATAATATTGAGATGGTAGTTCGACCTGGCACTGTGTAAAACAGAAAACCACCCATCGGAATAGTTGTCAGAACAAATATTTGTACTAACGAGGTGATTATCAGTGGCTGATTCCTGTGCCTGAAAATACCCGGATGATCTCGAAATCTTGTGTAAGCGAATACCATTCTGACGTTTCCCCTTAGAAGGTCAGACGATAAGGCCATAAGGTAATTTTTACAATTTTCCTTTTTTTTCCACCCGCCTGTTTCATTGATTAAAATAATGCTTCCTCTAAAATTGATCCTACGATTCTGTTGTACACGAAATTTACTTATATATATATATATATATATATATATATATATATATATATATATATATATATATATATATAGGTCAGTTCATATTATATTCCAATAACAATGGTTTTATTTTATTATTTTTATTTTTTCACATTTCCGAAAAAACATAACATTTCTGTGAGATATATTTTTTACGGTCCGTTTCATTTGTCTTGTGCCAAACAATGTTTTTATGTCAATATCGTCTCTGCAACATTACAAAATCATCAGAAAAATTCACAAAGAGTAAAAAGTTATTGGATTAAAGTGTCTTGAAAAAACCTACACTATACAGTGGTTCATTTTTGGGTGAAACCAAACAAAAAACAAAGAAAAAGAGCAAACTCACACGTGGGGGAACCCACTAATACGCCATTTTGAATTCATATATATATATATATATATATATATATATATATATATATATATATATATATATAATCATATAATCACCCTATATATATATATATATATATATATATATATATATATATATATATATATAATTAATACAACAAAATGTTGATTTATCATTTCTACTTTCTTACGAAATTTAAAATCAACAAAATAAAGATTAATGTAACTTCAGTTGATTAGAAAAAAAAACTTTATTCGGAAAAAAACTAGACTGTGCTGGTTACATTATTGTTTCAAAAATATATTTATTAAATATTTTAAAGCATTCTTTGCCGTAAAAACTTGCAAAGTCCATTGATTTTAAAAATTCAAAATACATCGAACAAATTGCTCTACAAGAATTAGAATGTTGTATTTATTAAAATAAGTTAATTATATATATATTTTTTATTACTTTACAGTACTCGTAAATAAAACTACAGTAAAAGGGGAAAAATATCAATTCACAAATAGTGGAATCATTTCCCTTGTTTCGAAGCAGGTAAGCTATTTCGAAAATCCTGAAACGAAAAGCAATAATTTCAAAAGGTATTCATTTATTTAGCTTTATTTGATAAAAAATGAAAGTTGATGTCACGTTAGATATTCTAGTAACGTTTATATTTTCATTGTTTATATTCTTAATGTGTTTTGCATAAAACAATTTACCTATATATGAAATAAATAAATACCTGTCTGCGGAGACTTATGCGCAGCATAGACACTTTCATAACCAGCATAAAACAAAGGCATATAACCTTAAAAGAAATAAAAGCAGATGGATAATTTCAATGTTCAAAAGGATAACATTTTACTAATGAATTCCAGAAGCAAAACACAGGAAAGAAAGACAATACATTATGGTTAAAAATCAATTATATCTCACAACCCAGTATTTAATAGTTTTAAAATGACCAAATAGAATCAAGTACAATTGTTTAAAGGTCAATTAATTATGGTTAAAAATCAATTAAATCCCACAACCCAGTATTTAATACGTTTGAAAATGACCAAATAGAATCAAGTACAATTTTTTAACGGTCAGCTAATTATGGTTGAAAATCAATTAAATCCCACAACCTATCATTGGATACTTTTGAAAATAGTATAATAAAATTAATTACAATTGGTGAAAGGTTGTTTTTATACTTGAAAAATTACCTAATAAAATAAATTACAATTATTTAAAGGTCAATTTATTATGGTTGAAAATTAATTTAATCTCACACTTTATTTCTGGAAACTTTTTAAAATCATCTAATAACATTTATTACAATTGTTTGAAGGTCACTTAATTATGGTTAAAAATCAATTAAATCCCAGACCTCATTATTTAATACGTTTGCAAATGACGTAATACAATTAATTACAATTGTTTGAATGCCAATTTATTATGATTGAAGATGAATAAAATCCCACAAGTATTGGAAACTTTTGAAAATCACATAATTTTAATTAATAACAATTATTTAAAGGGGCATTAATTAAACTCCACAACCCATTTAGGGAAACGTTTGTAAATTTTGGAAACGACTTAAGAAAATTTAGTATTTATATATCAAATTATTCGAGAAACTCGTATTATAAATAAAACAAAATTTGGATGTATCGTTTTTTTACTTTCTTTTTTATAAAAGTAAACAAAAATTAATAAAAATATCTGCATTCGAACAAAAATAGAATATTAAATTGTCACATTATTGTTTTTAAAATATTCAAAAAATACCTTTAAAGCGTTCTTTTACCGTACAAGTCTTCCAAATCCGTCGTTGTACGAAATTAAAAGTAAATACGGTTAATATAAAAGAATCGTCTTTTTAATACTTCAATAATTTTAAATTTCTAGTAAATTAAGGGAGTTACTTATATTTTATATTACATTACAATTCTAATAATTTAATGGGGTTACTTATTTTTTATATTACTTTACAATTCTAGTAATTTAAATAGGTTACTTATATTTTATATTACTTTACAATTCTAGTAATTTAAGAGGGTTACTTATTTTTTATATTACTTTACAATTCTAGTAATTTAAGGGGGTTACTTATATTTTATATTACTATACAATTCTAGTAATTTAAAGGGGTTACTTATATTTTATATTACTTTACAATTCTAATAATTTAAGGGGGTTACTTATTTTTTATATTACTTTACAATTCTAGTAATTTAAAGGGGTTACTTATATTTTATATTACTTTACAATTCTAGTAGTTTAAAGAGGTTACTTATATTTATATTACTTTTAATTCTAATAATTTAAGGGGGTTTCTTATATTTTATATTAGTTTACAATTCTAGTAATTCAAGGGGGTTACTTATATTTTATATTACTTTACAATTCTAGTGATTTAAGGGGGTTTCTCATATTTTGTATTACTTTACAATTCTAGTAATTTAAGGGGGTTACTTATATTTTATATTACTTTTAATTCTAATAATTTAAGGAAGTTACTTATATTTTATATTACTTTTAATTCTAATAATTTAAGGGGGTTACTTTTTTTTATATTACTTTACAATTCTAGTAATTTAAAGGGGTTACTTATATTTTATATTACTTTACAATTCTAGTAATTTAAGGGGGTTACTTATTTTTAATATTACTGTACAATTCTAGTAATTTAAAGGGGTTACTTATATTTTATATTACTTTACAATTCTAGTAATTTAAGGGAGTTACTTATATTTTATATTACTTTACAATTCTAATAATTTAAGGTGGTTACTTATATTTTATATTACTTTACAATTCTAATAATTTTAGGGGGTTACTTATTTTTTATATTACTTTACAATTCTAGTAATTTAAAGGGGTTACTTATATTTTATATTACTTACAATTCTAGTAGTTTAAAGAGGTTACTTATATTTATATTACTTTTAATTCTAATAATTTAAAGGGGGTTTCTTATATTTTATATTAGTTTACAATTCTAGTAATTCAAAGGGGTTACTTATATTTTATATTACTTTACAATTCTAGTGATTTAAGGGGGTTTCTCATATTTTATATTAGTTTACAATTCTAGTAATTTAAGGGGGTTACTTATATTTTATATTACTTTACAATTCTAGTAATTTAAGAGGGGTTAGTTATATTTTGTATTACTTTACAATTCTAGTAATTTAAGGGGGTTACTTATATTTTATATTACTTTTAATTCTAGTAATTTAAGGGGGTTACTTATATTTTATATTACTTTTAATTCTAATAATTTAAGGGGGTTTCTTATATTTTATATTACTTTACAATTCTAGTAAATTAAGAGAGTTACTTATATTTTGTATTACTTTACAATTCTAGTAATTTAAGGGGGTTACTTCTATTTTATATTACTTTACAATTCTAGTAATTTAAGGGGGTTACTTATATTTTATATTACTTTACAATTCTAGTAATTTAAGGGGTTTCTTATATTTTATATTACTTTACAATTCTAGTAATTTAAAGAGGTTACTTATATTTTATATTACTTTACAATTCTAGTAATTTAAAGGGGTTACTTATATTTTATATTACTTTACAATTCTAATAATTTAAGGGGGTTACTTATATTTTATATTACTTTACAATTCTAGTAATTTAAGGGGGTTACTTATATTTTATATTACTTTACAATTCTAGTAACTTAAAGAGGTTACTTATATTTTATATTACTTTACAATTCTAGTAATTTAAGGGGGTATCTTATATTTTATATTACTTTAAAATTCTAGTAATTTAAAGGGGTTACTTATATTTTATATTACTTTTTATTCTAATAATTTAAGGGGGTTTCTCATATTTTATATTAGTTTACAATTCTAGTAATTTAAGGGGGTTACTTATATTTTATATTACTTTACAATTCTAGTAATTAAAGGGGGTTACTTATATTTTATATTACTTTACAATTCTAGTAATTTAAGAGGGTTATTTATATTTTATATTACCCAACAATTCTAGTGGTGTAAGGGGGTTACTTATATTTTATATTACTTTACAATTCTAGTAATGTAAGGGGGTTACTTATATTTTATATTAGTTTACAATTCTTGTAATTTAAGGGGGTTACTTATATTTTATATTACTTTACAATTCTAGTAATTTAAGGGGGTTACTTATTTTTTATATTACTTTACAATTCTAGTAATTTAAGGGGGTTACTTATATTTTATATTACTTACAATTCTAGTAATTTAAGGGGGTATCTTATATTTTATATTACTTTTTATTCTAATAATTTAAGGGGGTTTCTCATATTTTATATTAGTTTACAATTCTAGTAATTTAAGGGGGTTACTTATATTTTATATTACTTTACAATTCTAGTAATTTAAGGGGGTTACTTATATTTTATATTACTTTTTATTCTAATAATTTAAGGGGGTATCTTATATTTTATATTACTTTTTATTCTAATAATTTAAGGGGGTTTCTCATATTTTATATTAGTTTACAATTCTAGTAATTTAAGGGGGTTACTTATATTTTATATTACTTTACAATTCTAGTAATTAAAGGGGGTTACTTATATTTTATATTACTTTACAATTCTAGTAATGTAAGGGGGTTACTTATATTTTATATTACTTTACAATTCTAGTAATTTAAGGGGTTACTTATATTTTATATTACTTTACAATTCTAGTAATTTAAGGGGGTTACTTATATTTTGTATTACTTCACAATTCTAGTAATTTAAGGGGGTTACTTATCTTTTATATTACTTTACAATTCTAGTAATTTAAGGGGGTTACTTATATTTTATATTACTTTTAATTCTAATAATTTAAGGGGGTTTCTTATATTTTATATTAGTTACAATTCTAGCAATTAAAGGGGGTTACTTATATTTTATATTAGTTTACAATTCTAGTAATTTAAGGTGGTTACTTATATTTTCTATTACTTTACAATTCTAGTAATTTAAGCCGGTTACTTATATTTTATATTACTTTACAATTCTAGTAATTTAAGGGGGTTACTTATATTTTATATAACTTTACAATTCTAGTAATTTAAGGCGGTTACTTATATTTTATATTACCTAACAATTCTAGTAATATAAGGGGGTTACTTATATTTTATATTAGTTTACAATTCTAGTAATTTAAGGGGGTTACTTATATTTTATATTACTTTTAATTCTAATAATTTAAGGGGGTTTCTCATATTTTATATTAGTTACAATTCTAGTAATTTAAGGGGGTTACTTATATTTTATATTACTTTACAATTCTAGTAATTCAAGGGGGTTACTTATATTTTATATTACTTACAATTCTAGTAATTTAAGGGGGTTACTTATATTTTCTATTACTTTACAATTCTAGTAATTTAAGGCGGTTACTTATATTTTATATTACCTAACAATTCTAGTAATATAAGGGGGTTACTTATATTTTATATTAGTTTACAATTCTAGTAATTTAAGGGGGTCACTTATATTTTATATTACTTTACAATTCTAGTAATTTAAGGGGGTTAATTATATTTTATATTACTTTTAATTCTAATAATTTAAGGGGGTTACTTATATTTTATATTACTTTACAATTCTAGTAATTTAAGGGGGTTATATATATTTTGTATTACTTCACAATTCTAGTAATTTAAGGGAGTTACTTATTTTTTATATTACTTTACAATTCTAGTAATTTAAGGGGGTTACTTATATTTTATATTACTTTTAATTCTAATAATTTAAGGGTGTTTCTTATATTTTATATTAGTTACAATTCTAGTAATTTAAGGGGGTTACTTATATTTTGTATTACTTTACAATTCTAGTAATTTAAGGGGTTACTTATATTTTATATTACTTTACAATTCTAGTAATTTAAGGGGGTATCTTATATTTTATATTACTTTTTATTCTAATAATTTAAGGGGGTTTCTCATATTTTATATTAGTTTACAATTCTAGTAATTTAAGGGGGTTACTTATATTTTATATAACTTTACAATTCTAGTAATTTAAGGGGGTTACTTATATTTTATATTACTTTACAATTCTAGTAATTTAAGGGGGTTACTTATATTTTATATTACTTTTTATTCTAATAATTTAAGGGGGTTTCTCATATTTTATATTAGTTTACAATTCTAGTAATTTAAGGGGGTTACTTATATTTTATATTACTTTACAATTCTAGTAATTAAAGGGGGTTACTTATATTTTATATTACTTTTTATTCTAATAATTTAAGGGGGTATCTTATATTTTATATTACTTTTTATTCTAATAATTTAAGGGGGTTTCTCATATTTTATATTAGTTTACAATTCTAGTAATTTAAGGGGGTTACTTATATTTTATATTACTTTACAATTCTAGTAATTAAAGGGGGTTACTTATATTTTATATTACTTTACAATTCTAGTAATGTAAGGGGGTTACTTATATTTTATATTACTTTACAATTCTAGTAATTTAAGGGGTTACTTATATTTTATATTACTTTACAATTCTAGTAATTTAAGGGGTTACTCATATTTTATATTACTTTACAATTCTAGTAATTTAAGGGGTTACTTATATTTTATATTACTTTACAATTCTAGTAATTTAAGGGGTTACTTATATTTTATATTACTTTACAATTCTAGTAATTTAAGGGGGTTACTTATATTTTGTATTACTTCACAATTCTAGTAATTTAAGGGGGTTACTTATTTTTTATATTACTTTACAATTCTAGTAATTTAAGGGGTTACTTATATTTTATATTACTTTACAATTCTAGTAATTTAAGGGGGTTACTTATATTTTGTATTACTTCACAATTCTAGTAATTTAAGGGGGTTACTTATTTTTTATATTACTTTACAATTCTAGTAATTTAAGGGGGTTACTTATATTTTATATTACTTTTAATTCTAATAATTTAAGGGGGTTTCTTATATTTTATATTAGTTACAATTCTAGCAATTAAAGGGGGTTACTTATATTTTATATTAGTTTACAATTCTAGTAATTTAAGGTGGTTACTTATATTTTCTATTACTTTACAATTCTAGTAATTTAAGCCGGTTACTTATATTTTATATTACTTTACAATTCTAGTAATTTAAGGGGGTTACTTATATTTTATATAACTTTACAATTCTAGTAATTTAAGGCGGTTACTTATATTTTATATTACCTAACAATTCTAGTAATATAAGGGGGTTACTTATATTTTATATTAGTTTACAATTCTAGTAATTTAAGGGGGTTACTTATATTTTATATTACTTTTAATTCTAATAATTTAAGGGGGTTTCTCATATTTTATATTAGTTACAATTCTAGTAATTTAAGGGGGTTACTTATATTTTATATTACTTTACAATTCTAGTAATTCAAGGGGGTTACTTATATTTTATATTACTTACAATTCTAGTAATTTAAGGGGGTTACTTATATTTTCTATTACTTTACAATTCTAGTAATTTAAGGCGGTTACTTATATTTTATATTACCTAACAATTCTAGTAATATAAGGGGGTTACTTATATTTTATATTAGTTTACAATTCTAGTAATTTAAGGGGGTCACTTATATTTTATATTACTTTACAATTCTAGTAATTTAAGGGGGTTAATTATATTTTATATTACTTTTAATTCTAATAATTTAAGGGGGTTACTTATATTTTATATTACTTTACAATTCTAGTAATTTAAGGGGGTTATATATATTTTGTATTACTTCACAATTCTAGTAATTTAAGGGAGTTACTTATTTTTTATATTACTTTACAATTCTAGTAATTTAAGGGGGTTACTTATATTTTATATTACTTTTAATTCTAATAATTTAAGGGTGTTTCTTATATTTTATATTAGTTACAATTCTAGTAATTTAAGGGGGTTACTTATATTTTATATTAGTTTACAATTCTAGTAATTTAAGGCGGTTACTTATATTTTATATTACCTAACAATTCTAGTAATATAAGGGGGTTACTTATATTTTATATTAATTTACAATTCTAGTAATTTAAGGGGGTAACTTATATTTTATATTACTTTACAATTCTAGTAATTTAATGGGGTTACTCATATTTTATATTACTTTACAATTCTAGTAATTTAAGGGGATTACTTATATTTTATATTACTTTACAATTCTAGTAATTTAAGCCGGTTACTTATATTTTATATTACCTAACAATTCTAGTAATATAAGGGGGTTACTTATATTTTATATTAGTTTACAATTCTAGTAATTTAAGGGGGTTACTTACATTTTATATTACTTTTAATTCTAATAATTTAAGGGGGTTACTCATATTTTATATTAGTTACAATTCTAGTAATTTAAGGGGGTTACTTATATTTTATATTACTTTACAATTCTAGTAATTTAAGAAGGTTACTTATATTTTATATTACTTACAATTCTAGTAATTTAAGGGGGTTACTTATATTTTATATTACTTTACAATTCTAGTAATTTAAGGCGGTTACTTATATTTTATATTACCTAACAATTCTAGTAATATAAGGGGGTTTCTTATATTTTATATTAGTTACAATTCTAGTAATTTAAGGGGGTTACTTATATTTTATATTAGTTTACAATTCTAGTAATTTAAGGGGGTTTCTCATATTTTCTATTAGTTTACAATTCTAGTAATTTAAGGGGGTTACTTATATTTTATATTACTTTACAATTCTAGTAATTAAAGGGGGTTACTTATATTTTATATTACTTTACAATTCTAGTAATTTAAGAGGGTTATTTATATTTTATGTTACCCAACAATTCTAGTGGTGTAAGGGGGTTACTTATATTTTATATTACTTTACAATTCTAGTAATTTAAGGCGGTTACTTATATATTATATTACTTTACAATTCTAGTAATTTAAGGGGGTTACTTATATTTTATATTACTTTACAATTCTAGTAATTTAAGGGGATTACTTATATTTTATATTACTTTACAATTCTAGTAATTTAAGGCGGTTACTTATATTTTATATTACCTAACAATTCTAGTAATATAAGGGGGTTACTTATATTTTATATTAGTTTACAATTCTAGTAATTTAAGGGGGTTACTTATATTTTATATTACTTTTAATTCTAATAATTTAAGGGGGTTTCTCATATTTTATATTAGTTACAATTCTAGTAATTTAAGGGGGTTACTTATATTTTATATTACTTTACAATTCTAGTAATTTAAGGGGGTTACTTATATTTTATATTACTTACAATTCTAGTAATTTAAGGGGGTTACTTATATTTTATATTACTTTACAATTCTAGTAATTTAAGACGGTTACTTATATTTTATATTACCTAACAATTCTAGTAATGTAAGGGGGTTACTTATATTTTATATTACTTTACAATTCTAGTAAATTAAATCATAGTCACTAGATAAGTATCAATTTACTAGCAATAAATTAACTTCTCTCCTACAATCGATGCTGCAATATTTTTGAAAATGATTTAAGAAAATTAGTTCGAAATATTAAATTTAAGAAACCAAAGAAATATGTTAATATGCATGCATAAAAGAAATGACCAAAATTAGCGTTACCTACAATCTAAAAGGCTTAAAAGAGATGGTATTGTGATGTCGTACAGCGAGCGTCGTCTGTGTGTGGTTAGTGCTTCATTAGCGTTAGTCCAGCGCATTTCAAGGTTTGTGGTTTTGTTTATCTGTCTTTTGTGTGTTTCTAATGTTGAGGCAGTGTCGATGATATCATCATTGTTTTTTTTATTAACGTGCAGGTTAACACATATATTATAAGATGTATTGTGGGGAATTCAGAAGTATTATAAATTATTATTATAATTAAATAACAATGATACGATGTCGCTGTAAAGTACACTAGATAAAATCAATCCTGAAGCTAAAATCCTTTTGACTCAACTTAAAAGTTCATACATACACTGAATTAATATCAAAACACCAAGATTTATTTAAAGGATCATAAGCACGATTTTATGGGTTATCTTTCTATCGGATTGATATGTCAATCTTGTTCTGATTTAAGCAAAGATAGCAAAATACACCAGATAGAATAATATCTACACTGTGTGTTGAATCAACCACTGTCTGATAGTTTTTGATGTCTCAATCATGTCTTTAGAGAGAGAGTGACTCTGTTTTCAGCTAATTTACACAGTGAGTTCATATACACGGTGGACACGTATGTAAATTAGATAGCAAACTAATAAATATTTTTAGCTTAATATATTCCACTAGGATTGTATAGGAGTAAAGAGATTTACTAATTATAGTTATTCAATAAGAAGTTCTTCATAGATATTTCACAGTTTATGGGTTTTCAAATTAAATTTCACAGTTTATTGATTATCGTATGAAATCAAAGTAAAGCAAATAGTAATACTTGTGGCGCACGAGTTGTTTATAATATATATATATATATATATATTTAGATTTTATGTAGCTACAGTACTTTGATTTTAACTGTACTTTCGATAGGCCTGTGAAGGCCTCTTTACTACCATTACAATGGTCTATTTAGTAAATTAGTACGGCTACAAACCTTAGTTATATTCAGCCTTATCCTGGGGCAAGACATTTGTCATTAACATTACTTCTCTTCATACTTCGATTTTAACTGTACTTTTGGCAGTGCTTTGAATGCCTCCTTGCTAACATTACAGTAATATACTTGTGTAAGTCAAAAACTTCTGTACAACTTGGCGTTGTCCAGGGGCAATAAATGTAAGATTACAGTATTACATTTAAAATAGATAGTTCCGGTAAATGAATTATATTATGATCATTTTTTTAACAAATTAAAACAATGGAGGAACGATCTAAGTGGAGAGGAAAGATGTTACACACAGTATTTAATTTCTTATACTTTGTTTTTTTTTATCACCCTGGGCAACGCCGGTAAGCCTTGTAAGTTATATATAATCCCCGAAACAGTTTTCATGGCATCAACTGATGATTGACTGACAAGCAAAATAATTTTCCAACGAAGGACTTGCGACTAAAAGTAGTTATATTTAATTTAATGATAATAGGAACACATATTATTCCAATAACAGTAGGAAAAGTTTAAGAAGTCTTGGCAAAAATGACGGCAAGCCAAAATACATGAAAAAACTCACAAAAATCCACCTCCTCAAAAACCTTGCTCCCGAAATTTGAAACAACCTTTCAAACCGTCACCTTTATCAAACCCAACTGAGCTAGTCTGATTAAACTAAAGGTACAGAGCAAAACTTCGGTTGAAGAATCCCTCACTAAAACCTTAGTAAAAACAATAATCCTGAAGATAACTAATACCTGTTAATGTTTTTAAATACGAAGATAAAGTTAGTCCAGAATACTTTCTAATGTAAACATTAGATTCGCAGAAAAAAAAAACTATTTCTAACTGTATATTTACATAACCTAAATTCCAGATCAATAAATGTTTCCATCATGAATATTATCATATTATCTCAATAACAGGAGAAAGAGAGAAAAAACTAGCTTAAGAAGAAGTATCGGCAAAAATAATGACAAGCCAAAATACATGAAAAATAACTCCTTGAAAACTGATGACAAAAATCTAGATTCCCCCCTAAACAAACCTTGGTTCCAAAATTTGAAACGAACTTCTAAACCATCACCTTTATAAAACCCAACTGGAATAGCCTGAATCAACTTACGGTACAAAGCAAAACCTCGATGAAAGAATTCCCCATAAAAATCTTAGTAAAAACCAATTGATAAATTATTAGTAACCCTGAATATAAATAATACCTGTTAATTTTCTTTACGTCCATATAAAAAGCTTAATACGACGATACAGTTAGTCATGAATACTTTCCAATGTAAACATAAAAGTCGTAAAATGGTAGAACTATTCCTAAATGTGGAATTACATAACCTAAATTCTAGATAGATAAATGGTTCCGTCAGGGATATTATTATCTTTTTTTAAATCTTTTAGCGAAAATAAGACTAAAAATTATAGTTACTCAGATTAAATTTCTAAGTGTTTGTTTTATATTTTCTAATTAATTTTACAAAAAATGACTCAACGATTTACTCGATTCATTAAAAATATTCCTAGCCTATGATACAAGGGACATACTTCATTTGAAAAACATAACAAGTTATGAACACCTACAAAATGTTAGTCTTCAATTAATAATGGAAAGAAAAAACCTTTGTTATTCTATATTTAAAACAGGACAACCGTTAAGTGTGTTTAGTTTAATCAGCTTTTCCCTCCAAAATATGTTTCTACTAAAAATTATTAGAAGTGAAATTTCCAACTAAAATGTCAAATTATTCACACCAGAAAATTATATATATTTCTATTCAGCTCGGACGTATCAGTACATCCGAATATCATTATGTTATGCCCATAAACTAGAAATAGCGTGAATAGTCAGTACAGACCAATCAGTCTCCTGTTCGTCATGAGTAAGTTGTTTGAATCTATGATAAATGAAGAAGTTGTCAATCACCTCAGCAAAAGCAATCTACTTAGTTACACGTGTGCTGCATATATGCATGATTCAGACGACAGGCCGTCAATGGGAAAATATATGGCTCAAGTTTAGACTACTCCAGGAATTAGCTGGATATTTGAAAGAATACTGGTTTTGGGATATAAGGCTTCATGCTCTGCTTTGGAGCCACTTGAGACCTTGCAAAAGTTATGGTCATATCACAAAGTGATGTCTATGAGCAGTCAGTTTTATGTTCATAGATAACAGCTGTGTGGTCTAAATGAGATCTATATAGATTCCAGCAAGACGGGTCTCTGTTGGTCTGAGAAACAGAGATAAGTCTGCGGCGTAAGCTAAATGATTGTTTATGTTCGGTTGGACTTATGTTCTGTTTCGGTCGGCCTCAGAGTTCTGATTGCATGTCTGCCGTTTCGTAGAGAAAACATGTATCATTGTAACATCTTAAAAATACACATCGTTACTTGTTTTAAACTGAAGTTGTGGTTTTTTTTGGAAGTGCAGTGACACTAGATCCGATGTCGGAATCAAGGACCGAATTCGAACAGAAGGCAACGATTGGACGATCACGCAGGTTCACACAAGCAATACGGATTTCGTCCTACAATGCGAACAGTTTATGTCCCATCACATAGGATTTGAGAATATTTTGAAGAGTGCTTTGTAACTCGACATATCAAAGACCTTAGGTAGAGTCTGGAAAATAGGGTGGCTTCACAAACTTGCTAGCTATGAAGTATAGGCGAAGGTCTTCACAACTCTCGAATCCTTTCTCTTTGATAGGTCTATAAAAGTTAGTGTTGATAGGCATACGTCTTTAGCACATAGTATCAACCCCGACGTACACAAAGAATCTATTCTGGACCCAACACTATTCCTGATTTTCATTAATAGTTTTCTAAATCATATTCTCAAATTATTTGTTTCCTTGGCTATATGGCACAACAAACACAGAAGTGCCCTTTTGGCGTAACCCCGAAACATCCCAGACAAGAAAATAGATACAGATTTCTAAATATTAAAAGATCGCATTGATATTGTAAGCAAGACCAATTAAAGGGGCACGGTACTATACGAAACAACTGAGGGTAGAGAGTGTCAATCATTCCTCCCACCGTTCTCGTGTTGAAGCGACTTATCGGTGACGACGTCCAAATGTGCCAAAGAAACTAGTCCGCCTGTATATGACGTATCGTGCGGTGTGTGATGGATTCCTGTTTGATTGGCGATCTATATTTTGATTTTGATTGCTCTCTATTTTTCTGTAGTGAATTATTTGCCAGTTTTGCACGAGACGCCAAACGAAGTAGTCATTTTCTGTTGGGTGCTATGTTCAACAATGAACTGATACTACGAATAGGTAGACTGAAATGGAATTTTAAGAAATAAATTATATATTTTTAAAAGAGATAAAAGTGTTAGTTTTATTCAACCCATTTGAGTTTTAGTTGCAGAACCTAATGATCCCTCGTTCCTGAAGTCAAGATAATATATTTTTTAAGACTGTAAAGAATTAAGCTTAAGGTTAACAGACGAAACGAAATAAGTAGTCTTGGAGGATCTAAAGTAAAACCGGGACACAGCATTATGGACAAAAACTGATCCGAACAAATGTGACTTTTGTGGTTCTACCATAACGCCAATACCCTATCCGGATCGATTCACGATGATACCTCAATGGAAATTCCCACATGGAGATAGCCCTCGGACCACAATAGTTTCACAACGACTCTTTATCGCAGCACCCCGAATAGCATTGGTAATCAAGATATTGCCTACTGTATCCTCTCATCTGGATCAAGTAGTACAATGAAGTAACAGTCTTGTTACTTTTAACACCCTTAAACCAAGCTTCTCTTCTTTCATCACCAACACTTGGACCCTTTTTGCCCCAGTCCGAATGAATAGATTTCTCATTGAGGAAGCCTATTTCTTTGATAAGCTCCTGGGATTGATTTTATTCTAAATCTAAAATGAAAAAGATGTATCAAATTTGCTGCTTAATCTAAGCAACACATTTGATAAATGATCTAACCATTTTTTAACCATTTTTAAATGATCTAACCATTTTTTAACCATTTTTAAATGATCTAACCATTTTTTAACCATTTTAAAATGATATAACCACTGTTTAACAATTTTTAACTATTTTGTAAATGATCTAACCATTTTTCAACCATTTTTAATCATTTTTTAAATGATCTAACAATTTTTTAACCATTTTTTAAATGATCTAACCATTTTTTAAATGATCTAACCATTTTTTAACCATTGTTAACCATTTTTTAAATGATTTAACCATTTTTTAACCATTTTTAAAATAATCTAACCATTTTTTAACAATTTTTTAAATAATCTAACCATTTTTAACCATTTTTAACCATTTTTTAAATGATCTAACCATTTTCAACCCTTTCTAACCATTTTTAAAATGATCTAACCATTTTTAAGCATTTCGTAACCATTTTAAAAATTATCTAACCATTTTTAACCCTTTCTAACCATTTTTAAAATGATCTAAACATTTTTAACCATTTCTTAACCATTTTTAAAATGATCTAACCATTTTTAACCATATCTCAACCATTTTTAAAATGATCTAACCATTTTTCTAGAAATCTGCTAGAAAAATTGTTAGATCATTTTATCGCCCTAGAAAGTACCTGACCCCTGATGCAATCTTCTACTAATAGAAAAGTCCTAAGATGATGTTCTACTGCCACATCTGGGGAGGTGCCACTCAGATCACCATTTTACCTTGACAGAATCGACTTCGCAATCTAGTGGGGATGATCTTTTTCGTCCTTTTTGCAAATCTTTCTTTACTTTATTGTTATGTCCATAGAAGATGCTCATATGAGCTCCAATCATTGTAAGACATTCATAGTATAAACTCGTCAGGTGGAATGTCCATTAACACATCTTCTTTCCAGGAACTTCTCATGTGGAGCACGTTACTACGCGACAGCTTCTCTAAAGACTACAACATGAGTCTCTTCTATTCTAATGTCAACAAATACTCGTCACCATAAATAATCAAACCTTATTCATAACATTAATCATTTTATATCCTCTCATGATATTCGTCATTAGACCAACACTTCATTTAACTCATTAACACTTTTCTGCGAATGGCTCTTGGCTTTAATAAGTGATAACATTAATTAAAAAATACCTTTGTGACATGGGTCGAAGCAGGATATATTTGTTAGCTCTCCTTGTGCGCTTATATATGTAGTTCTGTATTTAAACCGACCGAGTATGAGATTCGACCCCGTAAAGTTTCTAATGAGCGATAAAAAGAAAATGCGAACATACCTTGAGTCCCTTTAATGACTCTGTAATCAAGTCGGAAACCTCGTCGCTGATTATACGCATCCGATACGAAATGAATAGAAATCTCGTCTCCTTCAACGATGAGTTCGTTGGGTAATTTGCTTCCACAGAACTTGGCAATCTCCAACAGCATTCCATTTCTACGATGAAGGATCGTTAATGAGTCGTACAAGCAATTGTAATGGTCATCCAGAGAAAATACAGTGAAAGTTATTTTTAGTTTCTGAAAATGAAATGAGAACATTTTGCATACAAATATCTTCATTTTAAAAATATAATTCAATTTAGCAAATTTTTCTATTAATAAAATTATAAGAAACCGACCAAAGGATATCAACCACGGCGTGACCACACCACAATTATCTGCGACAAAGAGAGCAGTGACTCTGAGAAATCCCCATGGCGTATCAGTAGCAATAAAAGAAAATAAAGAAAGATACCAAGGAAGAAATTTAAATGTAATGTGAACAACTATCTTGAAAAGAAATGGGCCTTGAAAGATCTTCACACCGCATCAATAACAACAAAAGAAAATGAAAAATGACACTAAGGTAAAAATTTAAATGTAATGTGAACAACTATCTTGAAAAGAAATGAACTTTGAGAGATCCTCACACCGCATCAACAACCAAAAAATAAAATAAAGAATGACACCAAGGAAGAAATTTAAATGTAATGTCAACAACTATATTGAAAAGAAATGGACTTCGAGAGATCCTCACACCGCATCAACAACCAAAAAATAAAATAAAGAATGACACCAAAGAAGAAATTTAAATGTAATGGGGAAAATTATCTTGTTGCACAACTCCCCACTTAGGATGTCTCTTATAAATCTGGCCCCTTAACCAGAGTAACTCCTTACGTCTCAGTGGCATTATGCATTGTTTGGGGGTGAACAAAGGTTTTTAAAAAAATAAACTGCAAGCCTCATGAAAACCACCCTTTGAGATAAGGGACAATTTTTCACTGCTTATCTTCACTATTGGCGCTAGTTGTTGGTTTATATATATTCTATAAATTATGGTATTTAGACAGTGTGCTACTTTCATAAAACATGTTTAAACCAAAAGAGAGTAGAAAGTGGACTGGGTTTACTTTCGGCAGCCTCGTAACTCTCGCTTCACTTATTTTGTCCTTTAGTCCTTACATTCCATGAGCGATGTTTCTAACAAAAAGGGAATAATTGCTGTTTTCTGGCTCGACATCTATCCATGTAACACTTATCGTTTGCAATTGTTTAACCTCGAAGTACTATTTTTTTAGCTCCTTACATCAAGTTGCTTTATGCCTTGTCTGGAGCAAATTCCCTGAAAAAAATGATAACATCAACCCAACCCCTTAAATAGAGTAACCTCTAGCAAATGAAACATCTCAATCTTTACTGGTAAAACATCCAATTTAAGATTGTTGCTAACAGTTTTAAAAAAGGAAAAAAAAGCGGATCTACACACCAACAGATGAAGGATGATAAATTTACCTGATGTTTTTTTCGGATGGTTAATATCATGGCATCGAAATGGTTTCGAAATATTTGGAGATCCATGCGAATATAAACCAGTAAAGGGTCATTGGATAACTTATCGGTACAGTAAGGTGCGTTTACATATTCCATCGATACCACTCGATCCTGTATTAAACATGAAGCAACAACGAGGAGAGGTATTCATAGAACTAGCGAACGGAATCAATCAACTTGCCCGGTTATCATAGTGGGATGCTGAGTTGAGAGAAGGTTCAACAGTGCAGGTACAACAAACGGAATTCTTAATCGATGTGTTAGACAACCTCTTTATTTAATAAGGTGTGGCCAGATCGAACCCAGCAAGGTTCATCGGCAAGGGAGAGTAAAAGCCTCTATGAACAACTTCAAGGCGATGATATTAAAGAACACGTTATTTTATTTTTTTTCTTCTTTTCACACAGGGTAGGTTTACAGCATGGACAAAGAGGTCAATACTATGTTTAACTAAAAACTATAGTGAAAAATGGTCTTAGAATGGTCATGGTTGGTATAGTTGTAGCACATCAACAAAAAACTTTATCAAATAAAAAAAAACTTTGTGGTATACTTCAGTGCGATTAACGAAAACCCAGCGAGGGCATTTTAACTTATAATAGGTTAGAACGGGATTGCCTATGGTCATCGTAGAAAGACACAATTTTGACGCAGGAAAAATCAATACCTGAGTACTCTCAAAATCTACCCAATGCCATATCTTAAAAATGCATAAACATGTCATAGTATGAAATCTTCAAATACAAAAGGATCTCGGAAAATATAAACTGCCAATATGTTAGGAAAGTGGTGGAAGCTGTCCAAAACGGGCACACCCAGTACAAAACCGACCAGTAGAACTCTATAAAGTTGAGCTCAAGGATACATCCCCCTGACCCATAGGTCAGGCATAGTGTGTAAAGTAGAGACTTGGTGAAGGCTGATAGAGACATATCGATACTGGATCAGAAGGCTTATTTCTCAAAACAATTTGAGAGAAATAAAAGTGTTGTCACGAAAGGGTTGAAAGATTCAGATCTAGCAGTGACCCTGACTAACAGGCAAATGATGGAATTAAGCAGTATGGCCCACTTACAAATGAAAGTAGGAAAAAGTAAAGCTTCGTCGAGGCTATATATCGCCCCAGATTTGAATCGGGCGAGAATATTGGGTGTAGATTGATTGAAAATAACACATTGAAAGGTAACAGGGTGAAGACACCACTTGTCAGTGACGTCAGTGATAAGATCGATGTCTACTCTATAGAAAAAGTTGAGTTACGCCTATTCTATTTCGGGCCCAGTTAAATTGGCTTATACGAAACAACCGAATTGGAACCATTCCTCTTTAAAATAAAATTAAAAAATACTGAACGCCAATTTATGAAGGAAACTGGTGGTAGAAGCTGAAACCACTCTAGAGGGAAAGATAGTAGAAAAGGACCGCAAAGGTCCGTAAAAAGGGCCACAATTAATGCCAAGCAAAGGTAATAAAAAATAAGTTTATCAGAAAATGACAAATACAGGTAAAGTAACTCGTCACTTCACTTTACAAACTTCTATAGGCTGAATGGTCCAGATCTTGAGGCCTAAAAGAAATTCAAAACGAGCAACTCTTCCTTGCCCATAATCTATGGAAACCCCAAATCAAAACGTTTTCAGATTTAGCGCCTCTCCTGCGAAAATTCCAATTAAAATTGAAACTTAATAGACAAAAATAACCACAAAATTAATTAAACTCTATTGTATAGATAGGAATGTTCACATGGATTAATGAATTTGCGCAAAAGTGTTGGAAGGTCATAGAAAATATCGCTGACCAAGGTCTTGAGAGCGCATCACTTTGTAACGAACCAGCACCCAACAGCTAGTCAACTGAGGAAAAACGCTTTAAACTTCTCCAGTAGAAATATTTTCTGTAAAACGAACTTTAAAACAAAAAGCTTTCTAATTTAAAGAAAAAATCCTTAATATGCAATTTAAAAAATGAAAGATTTCTTCGTTTCAGGGAAATAAATAATAATGAATTTAAATGGGCATTATGTTATGTGTTCTTTGTGTCAGCCTTGGTAAATTCAGCTAATGGGGTAAATTTCAAGATAGGTGGCAGAAGAATGAGAAACAATAAGTAATTAACTTTGATTAATTAATGGGAATAATTAATTTAAAACATTTTCACATTAGCGTATGAAAATATTGTTCTCGGAATAAATTAAAGGTTACGCTAGTAGCAGCTCTCAATCAAGAAAAAAACAATTTTATGAAAAGCCTCGGAGGTCGACTATTACACAAAAATAAAATAGGTGAACCCGAACATTTGAATGAGTTGACAGCTGCACGGCGTTTACTGTTGGGACTTTCAAAGGTTAAACAAGAGTTACCCTTGCGTTGATTGTTGTAAGTCGGGGGATAGTGACGTCGTGGGTTTGTTTGATTGACAGATCTTCTGATTTAGAGAGAATTTTCTCGCTGAAGGCAAGCAAGGGGGGGGGGTGACCTCGTTCACAGCCTTCTATAATTAAACGATAAGAAAATAAAGCTACATATTTGGCTAACGATATAATAAAGTGTCTATTTTAAAGAAAAACTTCTCTTGTCCATTTAATTTGAAGTAATTTTTCAGCTCGCAGAATCAGCCTCAGTCGGATAAAGCACACTTAAAAGTCCCATTCCTGGATGAAGACAACACTTTCTCTGACAAAAACAGAGAAGAAATGCTGACCAAACACATACCCAGAAGTTCGGACCAGCAGCACCAATACCACAGTTTTGCGGATCTTTAATTACAGCGTAGGTACAGATCTATTTACATAGCAACAAGCCGGAAATCATTCGGTCCCCGTAGCATCGGACTGCAACTCAGGAGTCACCAGAATACGATCCTGAGTTACATCCCGGGCCACGACATCTTCATACATTAACGTTTAAGTACGAACTCGAAAATACTAATTGTCTAGGTTGACAAGTTGTCTTGAGAGAATGCCATAACAATCCCTTCCTATAAAATCAGTTGGTAATTTGTTGCTAAATGTTGAGAGCGTAAATATCAAATTTACAATTTACAATTATATAAGCGAAGTTAAATCGACATTTTCGATAATTCTATTTATTTTGTAAACTTGTTTGTATAAATACCTACCACGTTTCCTTGGGAGCGCAGTATATATTCACAGTTCTGGTTTGGAGGATATGTTCCAGTTTCAAAGCCAGGAGAGGTAATCGTTCCTGGAATACTTGCATCCAAAATTGCTCTTGGACACATATTATCAGCCAGTCCATTCCTGACGACTACAAAACAAAAATACATAAAACATATTAATCTAAGACATAAACTTATCGTGTCGGATTTTCAAATAGAAATGCGTTTGACATATCGATATTTGTTTCGGACTAGCTTATTGTTTTCTATGTTATTGAACCGAACATATTTTATTTCATTTCAGTGGGGTTTTTTTTCTGAAAATACTTATACCGGCTAAGAAAACTGTTAAAATAGATACATTTTCCGAAACAGAATTAGAGGAAATTTATAGTGTGCCATAATACTAAATTCTCTCCCTTGAGTTCTTCAACAATAAATATATAAGTCAAATGATGCGATTTCAAGTGGCTGTGTATGTTTATTGTATCCACATAAATTGCACAATATTATTTGTTCTTTGCTCGTAATTCATTAAGATCAAGTAATAAAATTAACTTTTAAAAATTCCTATTTCACACAATAATTGTATAATGAGATCAAATTCACATGAATTAATTTCCATTTCTTCGCAAACAAGTCATTTTTTCTTTTACTCCCGGGTAACACCGGGTAGGTTCAGTTAGTTTTTTCTATAGATAACGATTTCTGTATTTCTTAAGGAACTCCATGAGAGCATGCGTATTATCTATTCTCTATAAGATAACATTACCAGATGCTCTTTAGTCAGAGTTATCAATGTTGAACTTGGTTATAAGTTACAGCAAGCAAGTCACTTCTTATTTTACGGTACATATTTGCATTTCATAACCTGGTTATCATCTCTTAGAACGTGGGTTATGGTTAGAGTTAGAGTTAGGAATTTTTTGTGAGGGGATCATAAACATTGTGTCTGTTTAAGTTGCGAAACAAAATCAAATCTTGTTTTATGAAGGTAGAGTAGAAATTATCGATTACCACTTCCATCATAGACTCACTTTTAATAGGGATGGGACGTAATGGGTGAAAATTTCAGATTCATGCGAGTAGTATTTTTTTGTGTTCATTTATACATAAATAACACTAAACAATCAAACATTTTGAAAATTCAGAAGGTGCAGGCCACTAGTTTTGGGCTATTTTACATTCATGAAAACCCTTTCACAGCCTGAAAATGGTCCTAAATTAAAGTACTATATCAGATTTAACCATCTATACCCATTCATAGCTTTTGAGGATGTTTTAGGACCTGCAATGTCGCATGAAACCACTTTTTTCACCGAAAAATGATGGATTTTGAGTCCCGTTGAGCCCTAACGGCTATTTTTGGCCTGCACCTTCTGAATTTTGCAAAATTTTCAAAATGTCTGATTGTTTAGTGTTATTTATGTATAAATGAGCACAAAAAATACTACTCGCATGAGTCTGAAATTTTCACCCATTACGTCCCACCCCTACTTTTAAAGAACATATGTGATGAACACAACACCCTATTGATACACTCCTCGGGGGATTGCCTCCTGCTGCTGAGATGTAGACGAATAATGTTAATCCTACTCTAGAAATCCTACATGAAACCGATTATGGCAAGATGAAATCTGGTTGAAAATCCTTCTTTATATTTCAACATCGTTCATAGAAGGTAAAAATTGATCAACTAACGTTAATTTATTTATGAGCCAAGATAATGAGCATGCATGCTATTCAACAGTATACATTTAAGGTACTTCATCTAAAAAATACAGCCTTTTGAGCAAAAGCGTAGTATAGTTAACAGTACAATAACGGGGGGAAAATAAATATACAACAAATTACTTTTACCAAACGCATGAATATTTACTTTTCTACGTTCCTATATAATTTACAAGTGTAAAAACTTATTGTAAGATTCATTATTTATGAATTTGTCATCGTCACATTTGCTTTATCGTCAGATATATATTCCAGAATGGCCGTCCATTTTTTGAGAAGTGGTCTCTAATTTCCAGTTCAAAATATAATAATAAAAAAGCTTACCCTAATCCGTTTTAGGCAATCACACTCCGACTTAGCCTCACGGTTCCACTAACCCCTTTTTTGTTTATTTTTTTTACTATCTTTGTAGAAGTCTGATTCGCTTAAGACACAAGCAAACAAAGCTGCAACAGAATAAAAACAAAATATGGAGAAAAAGAAGAAGGTGCCAAAAATGTGTCAATTTTGATCACATTTCGAACAGGCGCAGAGTAGATGTAAGCTTAGTCTGGAGTTTTATCCGACATCTTATTCTACGGTTACGCGGGCGTCAGTTCAAAAGAAACAGTCATATGTGATTGGAGAGGTGTTGGGGGTGTTGAGAAATGCATGGCAGTAACTAAATAGTACTATGGAAGGAATCCATATAGAAGACTAAACAAGAAAATAAAAACGGTTGAAAAATGTTATCGAAGAAATCATAACGTAAGTAAATACCAAAATAGAAGACTAACAGATCGACCCAACGTTGTCTTATATAGTATAAAACGAAGCAAAACATATAAAAGTGTTAAAAGCTAAAAACACATGTTTTATTCCATTAATTTTTACACTCAAACATTCCATTATTCTTACTAGAAAAATAATTTATCCGGTATATATAACGACGAATATATGCTACATTGTCACCGCAAAGGAGGTGGTAATGCCTGTGAGGATGCTATCATGACGAACGAATGTATACTACACTAGCGTCTCCGAAGGATGAGAGGATAATGGCTGGGAGAATGATATCATGACAACAGAACAGATACTACACTATTCCCCCAAAAGAAGTGACAATGCCTGAAGGATGGAACCATGAAGAAAGAACATATAATACACTGCCCCCAACAAGGAGGTAATGCCTAGGTGATTTTGTCATGAAAACAGAACATATACTTTTTTTTTTACATAGTTCACCCCAAACAAGGCAAGCCGCCACTGTAGACGTAAGGGGCTCCTGAGAAAAATTAAAAGGGGAGAAGGTTGGGGGGATCAACCTAAATTGGGATCTGCGCAGCGAGATGTCTGTCAACATCAGCTTTAAACCTCCGCATGTCAGTACTGTCGGGGAAACAGGGGGCAGGGAGGGAGCCCCAGAGGCCAGCAGCACGATGAAAGAAGCTACCTGGGGACCTCCACAGTGAATGAATGAGATTTAGTTGATTGTCGAGTTAGTCTAGTGAATTTACGTCGAGGGGGAACCAGAGTAGCCAATTCATCGACTATCTCCCCCAAAAAGTAGAGGCCATGCCTGGGAAGATGATATCATGACAATAGAACAAATACTACACTAAACCTATGAATTGAGCAATGACAGATTGAAACTTCTCACATCTGCCAGTACCCTATATCTCTACAAAACCACCATCCCCCCATACATGGGGTATTGTTGCCACATATGAGCTGGTGCACCAACAACTAGTATCTTCCTCTTGGACAGGATCCAAAACAGAGTCTCAAACCTAACAGGTCTCACACTGTCTACCAAGTTCTAGTTTCTGTCTCAACGTCGTAATGCTGCATCCCTGCTCCCTTTTTTACAAGTACTTCAAGAGAATGTGCTTCGAAAAACTTGTTACGCTTGTGCCTGGTAAACGTAAATACTCTCGACCAACCCGACAAGCAGCAAAATCCCACCCCTTCACTGTAGAGGTCTTCAGATGTCGGAACACTTTCTACTCTAATAGCTTCTTTCCTCGAACCACTTGCCTTTGGAATTCTCTCCCTGTTTTTCCCAACTGTACCAACATGCAGAAATGTAAATGTAATGTGAACAAACATCTCGCTGCACAACTCTCCACTTAAGATCCCCTTATAAATCTGGTCCCTATTTCACAGTAGACTCTTACGTTTCAGTGCCTTGGTTGCTGTGAATTAAAGTACAAAAAGTACATGAGTCTGAAATAGTAAAGTAAACTAAACTGAACATTCAAAGATAGTTATAGTATAGTTTCGGCTTCAGACATACAGATACCAAATCTCCATAAGTAACATATAGATATTTTCTCAAATTCCCGAAAAACAAGTGCTCGGATTTATTAAATATTACCATCATTGGATACCTGGTAAAATTATTAAATATTACCATCATTAGATACCTGGTAAAATTATTAAATATTTCCATCATTGGATACCTGGTAAAATTATTAAATATTACCATCATTAGATACCTGGTAAAATTATTAAATATTACCATCATTAGATACCTGGTAAAATTATTAAATATTTCCATCATTGGATACCTGGTAAAATTATTAAATATTACCATCATTGGATACCTGGTAAAATTATTAAATATTACCATCATTAGATACCTGGTAAAATTATTAAATATTTCCATCATTGGATACCTGGTAAAATTATTAAATATTACCATCATTGGATACCTGGTAAAATTATTAAATATCACCATCATTGGATACCTGGTAAAATTATTAAATATTACCATCATTGGATACCTGGTAAAATTATTAAATATTACCATCATTGGATACCTGGTAAAATTATTAAATATCACCATCATTGGATACCTGGTAAAATTATTAAATATTACCATCATTGGATACCTGGTAAAATTA
>OY744522.1:30391823-30404323 GCA_963556195.1 Sepiola atlantica
CAGTTAAGAAAAAAAGGAAAGCAAGTTGAAAAGACAGCTCAAACAACTCGGTAATATGTGGTAGTTTTGATATGCCCCCACAAGAATCAAGTCCGGTGCAATTCAAAAAGTGGGGGGGGGGGGGAAGAAAGAGGGAAATCCCCACATCCGGTGGAATGCATATTCTAATGTCAACCTCAATACAGCCCGGCCTGTTTCTTGCATCCTCGAGTAAAACGGCTTTAATCTTTTGTTTTTCTATTCTCGGCTTATCTGCATTGCTCCGTGTTTATCGACAGTAATTGATGCTGGACTCCCCAACGGAATAATACCAAGTTACATGTGCCAATTCTGGAGCCCTGAAGGTTATTCAGAGGTCGCACTATGGACGGTTTTATTTTTCGGGGGGAAGGGGCTATATTGAGGTTGACCTATGCATTCTGCCGGATGTGGGGGTTTCCCTCTTTCTTTCTTTCTTTTTTTTGAATTGCACCGGACTTGATTCTTGTGGGGGCACACCACAACTACCACATATTACCGAGTTGTTTGAGCTGTCTTTTGAACTTGTTTTCCTTTTTTTTCTTAACTGATTTCTAACTGGGTCAATCCCCTTTGGGGGTATTGTAAGTTGTTGAGGTCAATATCTTAGGGTTTGTATCTCCCCTGATGAACTGCCTAGCAAGCACGTTGGCAGGTAGCGAAACACGTGTGTAGGGAACAATAACTTTACAAAATAAATAAATAAATAAATAAAAGATCTTTTCGTTGTGATGAATCCTCTTTGGAAGAAAAGAAAGAAAAAAAATTCTTGGTAAAATCTCCAAATATACGTATAAATGCTCTGCCCCCTATAATCTGGGATCATTGACTTTACTGAATATTCTCAGTGAAACATCAACATCTCATATATATATATATATATATATATATATATATATATATATATATATATATATATATATATATATATATATATACAATGAAGTTTCTGTAATCGCGGAAAAATTTACCATAGTGTTCAATTTTTAAGCAAGAAGGTAAATGTATTTTACTAATTACTAAGCCTGATGATTTCCCTCGGTAATGAAACACAACCGATTTTGTATAGTTTATTTGTCATAAGCATATTTTCTATACTATAACTAAGCTCTACTCAATTAAGTATTGTCAAAGTAAATACTGAAATATATATATACATATATACTATTTCATAATATAACTACTCACTACAGAGCCCAGCCTACTGCAGATGATATGAGGTGGTATTATTCATATCGTTGTAGTTTCTCAATGTTTTTGTCCAGAAACTTTGAAGTCTCCAGTACGGCTTAACGATTTTCCTTTGGCCTTGCGCGCAAAACGGTCGGAAAATCGAAAATGTAAAAGCATAATAAAGAAAATGTATTGAACGGCAACAGTTTAATAACATCCCTGCTCCTTTCAACGCCCCATCCGCAATCAATCTGTTTCCTTTCTTCATCTTTAGATGGCCCACTCCTCATAACTCTGCTGTGGTTTTTATTGTTAATACATGGGGATCGTTTGTAAACCATAAATGTCCAGTCGGCAAAACTGCTGTTGGCTGCAGGAGAACATTGGAATAAATGGTAGACATTTAGGCATTAAGAAACGAAAGAGTGGAGTATCGCCATTATTAATCGTTACACACTTTCTGTTTGGTAAAAAAAAAAAACTAATTCAATGTTAGTTCGCTTGTAATGGTTACTTGGGGGCACTATCTATATTAGTATTACACCATCATATGTAGTTGTTTTTCAGACAATCGAATATAGCCGTGAAGCACAATTGAAAGACTTATATATATATAATGTATATTATAACTAGATGATATGCGGACAAATTTGATTTTACGATTATGGGATGGGGTAGAAACGAACACGTTTCCCATGGCTGTTTAGTCTTGTGTCCGACACTAGGAAATGGGGAACTGTCAGACATTTATACAATTCTGTTTTTCCTCTCCAAGAATGAGATAGGTCCTAAGGTGTTACACTGCTCTTACATATCGCTCAGAGTACTCTTTCCTGCCTTGACAAAGTACAAAATCGACTTCGAAATCTAGTGGGAGGATCTTTTCTCTTCTCTGAAGCCTATTTCTCACGAGAGATACGTTGCTAGTCTCTCTCTACTCTATCTGTGGTTCCTCCAGTTTTTCCAGTTTACCCTATTTCCCAACCCTAGTAACTACCCAAGCTCTCCCATAACGCCCTGGGTATGGTACACGATTTCATACGGCGGTGAGTATTCAATTTGGGTGATTTAGAGAAAGTAGAGTCACTTTTTAGTTGTCGCTACTTCCACCTTCACTCTGAAACTGAGCCTTCACTCTGAAACTGAGCCTTCACTCTGACATTGAGTGGTAGACATTGCTATGCCTCTATCTATGAGTTAAATAGAAATTAGCGTTCACAAACTTAGGAGAATAGAAAGTTAACTTCCGGTTTACTTTCGGCAGCTACGTAACTCTCGATTCCCTTATTTTGTCCTTTAGTCCTCACATTCCATGAGCGATGGTTCTAACACAGGTGGGGGGAAGAATTGCTGTTTTCTGGGTCGGAATCTATCCATCTAACACTTATCGTTGGCTAGTTTTTGGCCTTGAAGTAGTATTTTTTAGCTCTTAACATTAAGTGGCTTCATGCTGTCTCTTGCGCGATTTCCATAAAAGAAACTTCCATGTGACTGTTTCCCATTCGTAGCTTATGCGGGTTGGTTTCCGCATTCGAGAATTTTCCTTAAGATTGCAGCTGTTTTGATCATTGCCGTCCTTTGCATGGTCTCAGTGATCCCTTTGATTCTAATTTCTATCAATCTTTTCTCCAGTTTTTTGGGGACTGTTCCTAGTGCTCCTTTGATTATTGGTATTATATTGCCTTTCTTCATGGTCCATATCCCTCTCAATTCTCTGGCAAGTTCCGTGTATTTGCTTAGTTTTTCTGTATCCTTGATCCTCACTCTCTGTTCTGCTAGAACGGCTAAATATACGATTTGGCAGGATTTTTCCTTCTTGTTGACTATTATGGCATCCGGTCTCCTTGCTTGTATGAGTTTATCAATTTACACCTCCATTTTTATTTTCCAGTACTGTCATTTATTTATGTTTGCACCATTTGTCCCAGTTTTCGAAATGCAGTCGTTTGCATAGTTCCCAGTATACTGCTTTCTCCGCGCAATCATGCATGCTTTTGTATTCTTTTCGGGCTTGTTTGCTGCATTCACTTATTATGTGATTTACTGTTTTCTCTCTTTGTCCACAATATCTGCATTTACTGTTTTCCTGGGTTTTTATCTTTTTTAGCTTTAACGTCGTTAGTGCTAATCACATTGTTGTCATGCAGCTGTCAGTAAAGATTCCGTTTCTCTGTTCAGGTATCCTTTTCTTAGCCATGCACAGGAAAGTTCGTTCGTCTCTTCTCTGGTCAGTCTTATGAAGCGCCCATGTAGTTGTTTTTCCTCTCACTTTTCTTTTCTTGTCTTTTTGTTTCTGGTTTCGGTGCTTCCTAGGTTGTTCATTGAGAGAGTGTCTCTTGCTGCGGTGATCTACTTTTCTGTGTTCTGGGTTACGTATTTCTCCAGCTCTATTTTTGTGTCTTCCACAAAGTCTTCTATACTAATCAGTCTTCTTTCCCCTTCCTTTCTTTTCACGCAGAGTATGTCCGTATCATCATTTGGATGTAGTGCATTGTGCATGGTCATTAATTTTCTATTAATGGTCTAGAGTATCCTATTTGTGATACTGCCCATGTGTTTATTCTTTTGAATTATTATTATTATTATTATTATTATTATTATTATTATTATTATTATTATTATTATTATTATTATTATTATTATTATTATTAGTGTTGTTATTATTAGTGTTGTTATTATTGTCATGTATTATACATTCATGTACATGTTTTCTTCTTTTTACATGAAATGATTTTTAATATATTTCGTTGACTAGAAAGAAAATGTTGATGTTTATTTTGCTTGACTTCATTTTGTGATCATTTGTAAAAGGCGCTGAAGAAGACATAAGGGAATGAAAAAATAAAAAAATAAGGAAAAAATCGTATTAGAAACGATCGTACGCCGACTCATTGTTGACTTTGAATTCTTGAAACTGTAATAAATAATGTTATAAATGCAATTATCTCAATTTATTCTCTCTCTCTCTCTCTCTCTCTCTCTCTCTCTATGTATGTATATATATATATATATATATATATACATATGTATATATATATACATACATATGAATATATGCATATATATACATATATATATATACACATATATATATATATGTATATATATATATGTATATAAATATATATATATGTATATATATGTATATAAATATATATATACATATATATATATATATGTATATATATGTATATAATATATATATATATATATATATATATATGTATATATATGCATATATATCCATTTACATATACATATATATATGTATATATATATATATATATATATATATATATATATATATATATATATATATATATATATATATGAACAATATGTGCGTCTGAATTTGTTTGTCTACGAAAGAATACACCTTACAAATCTAAAGCTCCGTATGAATTACTTGTTACAATCTATGGTTTTAAGGGTTTTATATATACTGCAATATAAACAAGATTTAAATCCATTGGACCCTTCCGAACCGCACAATTTGAACATAAAATACATATTATATCAGACCTTCAAAAATGGGCAATTGCCATTTATATTATTTACGGTTAGATACATGTTGCGATCGATATAGACAACAATCTTATTACAAATAATATAAACCACTTTTATCACACAAAGGCCCAAGCACAAAAAAAATCACAAAAAAAAAACAGAACAGGATCAAAATGAAAGACATAAACTTAGTTTTGTATCGGCCTTTGATAGGAGAGGCATTTTGCCCCTCGATGTTGTCTGGATATTTTTTTCTTTGGCACTGGTGCCTGCTTTGTGTGGCATTCAGCCTGGACCGGTTGAGCCGGCTTCTCTTTCAAGGAGGATTTTCTTAGTGCAAATTTAATTCACAAACGGAGCCCAGTCGCCATGTATATGCCAGTCAAGGACGATGATTTTGACGAGATTACTTATTTGCAGGGAGATGCCATCACTCTTTCACATACAAGGCTCGGTATTCCCAAATAGTCACCCATCTGGTACTAATAAGGCTCAACGTTGCTTAATTCGTTGATCTTGCGAGAACCGGTGTACCAACGTAATCATGCCAATAATGGACTATGTATTCATATTCTTATCTGTGCGTTGCTTTGACTATCTTCAGAAGGGTACGAGGTTTCTAAGCTCTTAACTATCTGGCAGAATCTCACATTACATTGTTTCTTAACCATCTCGGAACCGAAACTGATAAAACCTCAAATTATTTATATGCCACATCAGGCGAGAGATATACATTAGGTTAAACAATGTTAGTCATACTTATGTAATATTTGGTATTTAGCAAATCATATCTACACTTAGCTTCAAAAGCATATTATTACTAAGTAATAAGCAACAGTTATACGCAATTTAAAATACATGCGCGAGCGCACACACACACACACACACACATATATATATATATATATATATATATATATATATATATATAAACCCTGTGTATCGCTTTATTGCAGGTCAATATTTTTTAAATTTTGAAATTGCTATGAAACGCAGAGAAGTGAAATTTGGTACACTGGAAGAGCATAACAAGGTGCCTTATTTCCCTGATTTTTGTGGAATTTGAACAAATATTTTGAAAATTATGCTAATTTTTCTATTTTCTGTTAATTTAAAGTGTGTATCACTTTATTGCAGGTCTCCCAAAATGCCTAGAAAGGGTCGATTGACAGCTAGTGAAAAGGACGTGTTGTTGCAGGCCTTGCAGAAGGTTTATCTCTCGTAGATCTAGCCAAGGAGCTTGGAAGAGATCGAAGAACATTGTCTTCATTCGTTGAAAATCCAAACATCAAACCAAGGAAGGACAAAAACACAAGAAAGTCAGTTTCTGCTCGTGATGTTAGAAAGATTCGCCATCAACTTATCAAGCAGCCGGGCAGCAACAGTGCTGCTATATTTGACAAGGCTGGAATATCTTCCTTGTCCAGAAAGACACGCTGCAATGTCTTAAACGAAATTGCAAGAAGCATTAAGCCCATAGCAAGACCGGTTTTAAACCAAACTCATAAGGAAAAACGTTTGGCTTGGGCTCAGAAATACATGAAAACCAGCTTTGAAAATGTTCTTTTCACCGATGAGGCCAGAGCAACCCTTGATGGACCAGATGGGTGGGCCAAAGTTTGGAGTCCTCTTGGATTCCCTACCGCTCATCGATTCCGTCGTCAACAGGGAGGTGGAGGTCATCGCAAATTGATTTTTATGCACGACAATGCGCCATCCCACTCAGCCAAGGCTACGGCATCCTACTTTAAGTCATTAGTCATTAGTGGAGAAAATTTGATGACATGGCCACCTTGTTCTCCAGATATAAATCCAATTGAGCAGCTCTGGTCAATAATAAAGATGAAAGTTTATGAAGGAAGTGTTCAATTTTCGTCGAAGGATGAACTTTGGAGGAAGATTTTGGAAGTTTCCTATAGCATCACATCATCTCAAATCCGCCGATTGACATCATCAGTTGACAAGAGGCTATTCAAAGTGATTTTGAAGCATGGGAGTTATGTTGATAAATAAATATTTCCTTAAACAAAATAATGTGAAATTCGTTCTTGTTTTTGGTTAATATTGTTACTGGATATGTTCTTTATTTCATATAAATAGAAATATGAAGTTAGAATATTGTTTTATTACCGAAAATATACATTTTTAGACACTTGCAATAAAGTGATACACACTTAAAATTACCAGAAAATAGAAAAATTAGCATAACTTTCAAAATATTTGTTCAAATTCCACAAGAATCAGGGAAATAAGGCACTTTGTTATGCTCTTCCATTGTACCAAATTTCACTTCTCTGCGTTTCATAGCAATTTCAAAATTAAAAAAATAGTGACCTGCAATAAAGCGATACACAGGGTTTACATATATATATATATATATTATATTTCTGTTTCATTTATTCACACGTATAGTATAAAATTATAAAATAATATAATATATTGCATATATATATTGTCAATATTTATTTCAAAAGTTCTTATAGCTTAGTAAAATATATTCATGCAAGTAAGCTACACAGAAATGTCAAATATTAGTTCGTTTTCTGACAAAGACAAACGGTTATTTCTAATCGATTCTACCGGTTTTAATACTGAGTCCTGATAAATATTTTATCTTTTAGAAGTAGGTGGAGGAGCTTTCACCCTCATAGTCAGAGGTTCCAGTACTACTACCAAAATCACCGTTTACTAATTTTATAACAGAAAATATTTCGAAATTCACCGGTAGTAAAATCATATTTCGAGCGCTTTCATTTACTACTCATCTCCTTTCTTTTACGGAGTTCGGGGAAGTAACAAATAGTTTTATTTTTTAATTAAATTTTAATACTTATTATAAATAATTATTTTAAAGAAAATTACTTTTTTCTTATGAAATAAAATAATTTGTCTGATTTTTTTCTTTATTCATTTTCTTTCAAAATACATTTCAAAGAGTTGTTAAATATTATGTTTACCTAAATATTGCTTTTTATAAATAACATTACACTCTATTTATTTATTTTAATACATGTATTTATTTAAATTTATTTTAGTATATCTGTACTTACTCAACGTTGAATAGATTATGAAATAAAAGTTCTGAATATTAGAAAAATGAATCTGATTTGTTTAACATATTTTAAAACAGACTCTTTGCTCTTACGTCCGCGGTAACTGTATATTGTTATATAGAAATACACTATGATTAATTGATAGAAATCGAAATAATATAGGTTATCGTATGATATAAAAGTTAATGTAATAAATAAGTTAATTAATATACTTATTAATAATTTTATTAACTTTTTTAATATATTTTCTTTATTTCATTTTATTTTATTTTACTCTATTATACTTCATTCTTTATTGTATTTTTTTTACTTCTATTTTTTCTATTTTTTATTTTTTATTTTTATTTCTTATCTTTTTATTTAATTTTTCCTTTATATATTTTATTATTTTTTATTTTTTTTTTATGTCTTTTATATTTTATATTATATTTTATTTAATTTCTGTTTTTATTTTTATTTTCATTTTATTTTTATAATTTTATATAATGTTTATAATGTTTTATTATTATTATCATTTTATCTTTCTAATTTTAATTTATATTTGTAACTTATTCCTTTTTCTAATATTTGTCTATGTGGCCCTCCTGTCAATAGATGTTCCTCTACGACGAGCGTGTTATTTTTTCCTTGAATTTTCTGTAAGACGTGGTGCTAAAGGCGCTGATGAAATGCCTTTTTGGAGTAGCTTTGTTAATTTTAAAAATTAAAACAATAAATTTTATTATTTATTGTTTTAATTTTAATTTAATTGTTTTAAAGTATTTCCAGAAACTAGACTTGATGTTCTAATTCTTGGAACAATTGCAATGTTCTAATTCATTAAATCCTCTTTATTATCCGGTGATTAACGATAATGTTGTTTATTAAATGTATTTCCAACGTAAATGAATATAATGAAAGTAGATATGACAAGGGGGTGGGTTCATCTTCCATTTTTTTTAACGAAAATCAAATAGTGAGTTTTATACAATATAAACGATCGAAAGAAATGATTTCTTTTCAAACAACACGGATCAGTATGTGTCGAATCTGACTTACGGAAAATAATTTTATATCTAACATTCAAGAAACAATGTAGATGGGACAACTGACTTTGCTTAATATATTAGAATTTATTTTTTCTAACATGTATATGACAATATTTATGAATAAATATCGAAGTATGTTTATCTACATACGCCGGCGTTTCAAGCTTATATACATATATATACATATATATATATATATATATATATATATATATATATATATATATATATATATATATATATGTGTGTGGGGGGGTAGATGGGTTGTATATAGATCATTGTAATGTTTACTTGAGTTAGTCTACATTCCTTGGTATTTATACAAGGATAAACGTGTAGTTCTGTTATTTGTTGGTAGACCACAAATCATTCCTGACCGAGAGAATTTATATTTTGTTCTATCTAGCGTGTTCTATTTGCGATGGTGGATATTTTCTCCTCAAGCTACCAACCTAGTGTCTAAATTTGTCTTCACGGAGAGGCCAGTTATATGTACTTGAATTAAATAACATAGAATCTATTTCTACTACTAAGAAGAATTTATATACTAGAACTTTATTTTAAAAGTAGAGGCGACCTAGGAGGGCGGACGTCCGAACCTAGTTACTGCTATATAGAATTAAAAATATTGTAGTAGGACTATTTTCAGGGGTGGGGATGGGAAGGTGGCGGTAGATGAGTATTTTTATCAGTACACTAAACTTTCATGGAGTAGGGTAAATGGGTGTGAGTTAAGCTGCCCTTAATGATACCCAACAGAACCAACAAAGTACTCATACCCCCTATGAAATCCCTCATACCCTGAATGTGAACGTCTTTTCCATTCATTTTGGTTTGTGTTTGTGGCTAAAATACCCAGTTTAAGTCTGAAGATATATATATATATATATATATATATATATATATATATATATATTAGGAGGTGAAATAAACTATTACGTCTGACGGACATCTAGTGTTTTAAAATTCAAACACACCCACACACACACATACACACACACACACACACACACATATATATTTATTTATTTTGGTACAGAAAACTTACTACAGCAATCGTACCGTCGGTTTCAAGCACTGAAGGACTTAGCCATCCGGCTCTCTTCAGCTTCTGTTGTCATCTATTTCGGAAATGTGAAGTCACGTGTCACTATCGTTTGGACGCGTTATTTGCTTTGAGTGTTGTGTATGTTTGTTTAAATTTAGTGTAAATTTGGAAAAAAGGGGGAGGGTGAAAAGTAACAGTTGAGATTTAAACCGGACGAGATTTAAAGAGACACCAAAAAATATATAAAAAATAAAGAAATAATAAAAAAAGTGAATATATATATATATATATATATATATATATATATATATATATATATATATATATATATATATATATATATAATTCCCGTGAGTCAATATTATGAGTTTCGTATATTTGGCCGTTACTGTTTTGGGGGTTGATGATGTGTGTTCTAAAGGAATTAGGGAGAGAGAATGGGTTTAAGGATTAAAGGGGTTTAAAAGGAACAACATTTATTAATTTCGTGTTTAAATCCTGGATTAAAGGACTTTAAATCAACCCCGAAGGAATTTAAATAAAGGTATCATCCGGGCGGTCTAATGGGCAGTAACACTGTAGGGGTTTGAAATGGTTTGAAACAGTTTAATTGGATCTGTTTGGGAGATGTGGGAGATTAGTATTATGACCGAGACTTATAAGCAATAATAACGTTGTGAAATTGGAGTGTTACCCTCTTAATGACTGGAGAAATATTTTTGGGAAAGTTGAAATTATTGCTCTTGAAAAGTAGTGTGGATATGAGTTGATTAAGGTATTTGTTCGTATTCTTTAATTTTATTTATATTTATTGGGGGTGATAGTTGGGAAAATTTTCTGGAGTGGAAGTCGGTATTTAATGGGGCAATTATGGGGTTATGTATTTGGCAGAGGAGGGAGTAGCTAGGTTTTTATGTGTATCGGTAAGTCCAGTTTATGAGTAGCGCTTGTCTCCTGTGGATGAATCCCTTAAAGATTTCATCGCGAATATTCAAACAGACTGTATTTGGGTCAATGATGACCCTTGATGTATGGTATTTTTCAGCGTCACGCAGAGGACATCTATTTATGGTTGGAGAGAAGGATGGTTTTCTCTCAATTACTTTTCATTTGATGGTGAAGGGTGCATTTTCTTCTTTAAGTTGCCATATCCGGGTCGCGGGTGTCGTGTTTGCCTTGTTTTTGTATCTGAAGGTGTTTCTGTGTGCATATAATCTTTGCTTGAAGCTTCCCTGCGTCATACCAATGTATTTTTCTGCTCTACCGGTAGTCTGGTTTGTGACGGTGGCTTCATATACGAGTGAATCGATTTTGCAATTTCCCTCTAGGGGGCAGTTGTTTTTGTCCTGGCATGAGCAGCCTGCGTTTGCAATTGCTTTGGGTTCCGCAGAGATGATTTTTCTTATCGGTGGGGCAGTGGAGTAGCTAATATATATACTAGCTGGACCCGTCCACGGCGTTACCCGGGGGGAAATATAAAAGAATGAATTAAAATTTGTCAACATCAAACCAACCGATAGTAGGCAACATTGGCCAATGTTAATGTTTACAATAATTGTCGGTTTTAAATTGTTGAAGGGTGAAAGGACGAAGCAAGGAATGGAGGAAAGAAGGAGACGCGATTGTAGGAGTTTTCCTTTTTATCAAATGGTACCGGTATTTTCTCAGAATTTTTCTTTTGGATTAAACATCCGCGCTATCTATGATAATGGGTATATCTAAAAGTAAGGGGGCCTGCAGAGCCATATTAAACCCATTTTTTATCGTTATTTTTGTATGGACATTTAATTTCTTTGTGAGAAAAGAAAAAAGAAAAAGAAATGAAAGAAGAAAAATGAGTATGCCTTCTGAGCACTACCGAAACACATAAAGTATAATTACGGAGGCCTGCAGAGCACTATTAAACCATGTGTGTTCGAAGAGAAATGATGATATTCATAATAGTTAAAGTACTATATATGACATTGATTTCTTGTCAAAGCACTACTTAACGGTAAATTAAAAAAATCCGGCCCATAGTAATCCCTCCCCCCTTATTCATCGGCAAAAGTTTAACAATGTAAAAAAAATGTGTGAGATGACTTGGAACGAACCTTAGACCTCTCGCTCTTGGATCAACGCTATAACCTGTAGGTGACAATTGTGAAAACAAAATCTACGAAAAAATAGGTGATTTAAACGAAGCCAGCCAGCAGATGGCATGCGTTTTAATTTACGATCCGTCAGAAGGTAGCCAAATGTAGGGTCCACCGGTCAAACGTTTTGGGTCATTTCTGTACGAAAAAAATATGTTATTTTCCAATTTGTGGATATATGCGTGTGCAAGGTGTAGGATTAAATAAATTTCAACTTTATGATAACATGTCGAGTATCTTGGCGCACATTGACTTCATTCGAAAGTCGAGTCGGTGAAGAAATTGTAGCCGCCATTTTGATTGTTGAAAAACTGTGTTCGTTAATTGCATTCTCTAAAAACCGGAATGAGTATAAATATATACGTAATAGGTATAAGTAACGTAATCCGATATTCGTGAAAATCAGCGGAATTCCATTTAATATGTGCGTAATGTACCGTATTATGTAGTAAATTACTAGCAGACGAATAGTAAATACTAACGGACCCTTTTTTGAAAAGTAAACGTTGTTTATTTGTTCCCGCTGTCGACGAGGAGA
>OY744522.1:30406823-30429323 GCA_963556195.1 Sepiola atlantica
ATAAAGATAGATTGATGAAGAATGATAAACATGCACGAATGTCCAAATTTATTTCAAACTTAAATTGTTCAATGCAAGGTATATTCTGTAATAAAATTATGTTTATTGTGCTTTCCGTAAGCCAAGGCTTTTCAAAGATCGAGATCTTATCATCAGAAGAATTATACAGATAGATAAGTTGGCAATAGAAAAGCCAAAGTTCAAAATTTGAAAAAATATTAAGAAAGAGATGGGTGAACAAAAGTTCGAGTAAAAAGATATTGGTTTTGCCAAGTTGTAATTGTCCGCCGATAGGGTGTCCAATGGAAGAAGGTTTCAGTGGAGAAGAAAAAGTTTCGTAGAGGCATCACAGGAAGGCGTTCAAAAAGAAGTAAATCCAATGGTGAAAATTTAGTTCAAATCGTAGATAGAACGTACTTAAACGGAATTAAAATGAAGATATCTGGCCATTTAGAAAAAGCTTCCTCGGCCGAGAAGAGAATCGTAAGTGAATGACGTTGGCAATGGAGAATTGAAGTAGTTCTGAGTAAAAACCCTAAGTTAAAATTATTACTTATATATATATATATATATATATATATAAAGTTAATCCACCAAAGATATAAGAGGCAACTAATATCTTTAATTAGTGAACATCCGGATAAAACTGAAGCTCAATATACTGGATAGAGCATTAATAGCACAATATAAAATGAAGTAATAAAATAAGGTGCGAATCAAATTTTATTAGAATTCAATGTTCAGGCAAAGTACCTGAAAGTCCTTAACTCATGAGTTTTCAAAGAAAATTTCCTGAATGTTTCAAATTGTATGACTTGGATAGATTGTATAGCGTTAACAAAAAGTATGTTTTGGGCTGATATATTTGATGATTCATATACTTTTATGTATTCTTATATGTATTTTTATATATTTTCAAAGTTTAATTGTATTACCTGCAGTAATGTCATTACGGTAATGGTCTTCTGAGGAGAAAAATTTTCTTTGAACACTCATGAGTTAAAGACTTTAAGGTACTTTGCCTGAACATTGAATTCTAATAAAATTTGATTTGCACCTTATTTTATTACTTCATTTTATATTATGCTATATATGTATATATACATATGTATGTGTGTGTATGTTGAATGTTTAGTATATGGCATAGACTTGGGTGTGCTGTTATTTTTATTAGTCGGTTGTCATTCTTATCAACACTTCCATATACTAAACATTTCATTTTGTCTGAAATTTTATTACTTATTTATTAGTATTATTATTTATTCCTATGTGTTAAACTCTCTCATACACACACACACACACACACACATATATATATATATATATATATGTGTGTGTGTGTGTGTGTGTGTGTGTGTGTGTGTGTGAATATATGTATATAGATAGATAGATAGATAGATAGATAGATAGATAGATAGATAGATAGATTGCGATCGGGGAACCCCAGTGCAGTTTGAACAAAAGAATTTACGAAAAGACAAGTGTAATAAAATCTAATAATACACTCAACGCCTTAAGTTCTCATATACTGGAATATAATCATCGCTTTGACGTTACAAACGCTACATTGATTAAACGTACACATTCGAAGTTCACACGACGATTATGGCCTAGTAAAAATACAATCAAACAAAGAATAGGATTCTATTATGTCTCTCTATTATATATAAAGCTATTATCAATGAAATCAACATACACTTAGACACTTGTTGATTCCCTGCTGGAAAGTATGTTCTCTAGATTTTCTCTCCTTTTACTAATACGACATCTATGTATATTTTGTATATATATTTCGATACATATGTATGTATATGTATATATATACTAATTTTTGTTTTGATAGATATATGTAGATATGTGCGTATTGTCTTACCTAATCTCCCTACACATAGCTTACATTTTTGAAAAAAGTCTTCCCTATTTCTATTTTAGTCATACTGTCGGATTTAATTTATCTTCTATTTTTCATATAGATGTATCTAGATGTGTATATATAATATTAAACAATATATATATATATATATGTATATATATATATATTGTAGATATAGTGTATTTATATATTGTAGATATAGTGTGTATATATATATATATATATATATATATATATATATATATATGTGTGTGTGTGTGTGCGTGTGCGTGTGCGTGTGTACTGGTGACGTGGCAATGGCCAATCTATAGATCGAGTAGATAATTATAAGTGTATGTGTGCATATTTGCTTTTATCTTCATCTGTACTGTTACATAAATACGTATATAAAACAATATCATAAATATGCATTGTTAAAATCAATAGACCACCTTCTCGTCATATTTTCCACGAGAAAATATTTCTTTTTTTTTATAAAGTTTGATTTATTGTTAGATAAACAAACTTCTGCTCAAACATTTTGGCGTGAAAACAATATTTATAATTGTTTCTCTTTCTCAGTCTCCCTCTCTTTTTTCTCTCTATATTTTTCATATATATATATATATATATATATATATATATATATATATATATATATATAGAGAGAGAGAGAGAGAGAGAGAGAGAGAGAGAGAGAAAGAGATATAATATACATATATATATATTAAGTTATTTATTTATATACATATATATATATACATATATATATTTATTTATATATATTTATATATATTTAGTCACTCTCTCTCTCACACACACACACACACACACACACACACACACACACACACACATATATATATATATATATATTTATATATATATATATATATATATATATATATATATGTATGAGAAAGGAAGGATAAGGTAATACGAGTTAATGGGAAATGAAAGAGGAAAACCAAAATATGTTTTTTTAAATCTATTCATCAATGTTTCGTCTTTATTTGTAAGACTTCCTTAGGATGATAATTTTAAGAAAAATGTCATGCAAGTACATGAAAATATTGGGTTGACATATATGTATGTATGACTATATTTATATATTATATTCATATATATGTATACATAAATGACTAAATTTATTTTTCTAAGAAACCGAAGACTTTGTTCTAAATCAAAATATAATTCAAAGATAGTTGTAAGAATGTTCATTTTATTGCAATAGATTATGTGTAAGTCACGTACGTGTTATTTCTCACTCAAAAGGGTAAAAAGTAAAATAAAACTGACTACCTCCGAGTGAAATCGAACCAGTAACCTTTCGCTTAATATTTTGCTCGGTGCTATCACACAGGTAGTTATCATTTTCTTTATTTATTCACCCCCACACTTTGTCTGTATCTTTTCCTTCCTCTCTATCTCTCTGTCTCTGAAGAATACAAGGCAAGGCAAATTGATTTATTTATCTGTATTTTTTATTTCTATCTCTAACGAGCAAGAATGTATGTCAGATTTCGTAAATTATTTCATTTTGCATGAAGTTTTCAACTGACAAAGAATGTATATGTATTAATATTCATAAGTCAGATAAAATTTACGAATGCAAAAATGCAGTGTTAATTTAAATGTTCTAAGTAGTTGTTATTACCTTTGTCTAAATAAATTTAAATAATTATATTTATGCAAGTCATCGCGTTGTTTTATTGTATTACCGTACGAAATAGATACTTGAATGTATAGGAATTTTATTCTCATGAACAATATATTTTTTAAATTTCTATTTACAATCTAGATGAAATTTTTAATTGTATCTTTTTTGTAAATATTAGGAATACAGATGTGTACTTTTATGTAAGTAATAGGCGAAATGCATTGCGTGATTTTTTTTCTATTTTACGTATATGCTATACTTGAAAGTATAGAAACGAAATTTAAGAAAACGCATTTTTGTTGTTAATGATCTTGTCAAGTTGTGATTCCGTAAAATCATATAAAAATGAAAGACCACACAGAAGAAAATGTTTAGGAGGAAATTTGTGAAATCAATACTAATAAACGTACTGCAAAAATGCGATAAATAAGTTTTTACGATTAAATTCATCGACGCTAACAAATACCGTTTTTAATATTTCTTAAAATCAACATTTTTATTAGTTGTTGTAAATGACAATTTATTTAATAACAATCGTGATATTAAACGAATTATCAGAAATTTAATGTTTGATGTAAACACATACATTTTTTATTGCTAAAATAGATAGAGGAATGATGAAAAACAATTGTTATTATAGTTGTGAACTGATTTTTCTGTTTAAGTCATTAGTGTAAAATATCTCCATTTTACCAATCTTTCGAGTCGAAATAAGTACTTTTGAAAGAAATCGAGCAAAGTACATTTTTATATTGCAAAATACATAGTGCAACAATAAAAAATAAAAATTGGCTATTGCGAATATTGATGTCTCAGCTTCAGTGAAATCTGATAACAAACTCCGATAACACTACTCCCTCTCTCTCTCTCTCTTATATATATATATATATATATATATATATATATATATATATATATATATATATATGTGTGTGTGTGTATGTATACATGTATATATATATATGTATATATATATATATATATGTATATATATATTTTTATTTATATATATATATATATATATATATATATATATATATATACTACAAAAATACTCAGACGGATCTAAGCAAACAAAAATCATTAGTTTTGAATTTTAATGTTTTCTTTCTACGGGTAGTATGGTACGAATTAAATGCGCCCTAAATAGTAAAGTTTACAAATAAAATAAAATAAAATAAATAATGCGCCCACGTTACTCACCCTGTTGCTTAGACTACATATTCTATAATTCATAATGCTTTTTAAGTAAAATAACTCAGAATTTGATGTAGAGCAATTCTTTTCTCCGTTCTTTTTGTATGTAAGTTATTTTAAATGTTTTTCGTTGGAGCGGTTTCATGGAGGCGCACATTCCTTAATGGTAAAGTTTACAACAAAAAAATAATGTGTCCATGTAATCACCGTGTTTCCGAGAGTACATATTCCAAAAATCATAATGATCGGTTCATAAAAAATGAAACAATTAAAAAATAACCTTATATATATATGCAAAAAATAATGTTCACGTGTTACTCACCGTATTTTTTTAGAATATATATTATAAAATTAAAAGCTATCAGTACATAAGTTTAGGAGATTTACTCATTTTTGCAGGCGAGTGTTGGTTTTGGTGACTGCACTCCCTAAATATGAAAGTTCACAAAAAGATAAAAAAGATAAAAAAGATGCCCATGTTACTCACCGTTTATCGAGAGTATATATTCATGAATTCATAATGATATGTTCATAAAAAACAATAAATAAAAAAAATTATATATATGCACGCCCTATATGTTGAGATATTAAAAAAGTCATTATTTAGACTATATATTCCTAACTTCATAATGATTTATTCATTTATTTAGGAGATTACGCTTTAAATACACATACCGTACTTTATATATATTGGGGAGTTTGAATTACCTACTAGACACCATCCTCGATTGTCTTCGATCTCTCTGTACAAGGGTTTGTTAGGATAAATTTACATGAGGATACTTCCCCTACAAGTAAACCCTGATCAAATATTCAAAATAACATAGTATTCGAAGTTCAAATAAAATTCCTCTCGACACAGCAATATACTTGTTCATACGAGGAACGGTGCACCTTTTCCAAGTAATGTTACCTCAAGTAACATCACTTATCTGAATACTCCACCAGACCAGATGAATTCTTGTCTTGGAATCCGGTAAGACCAAGAGAAAGATATACTATAACATAGTTCACGGGTCAATTGGAGAGGGAAACTAATATTCTTAACTTCTTTACTAACTAAAAGTTTGACGGCTAAAAGAGATCATTAATGGAATGTTCGAATGTCTATGTGTCTCATATAGAGATCAAGTATTAGCCTAAGAAGGGGCCCCTTGATTTCTGAGAACTTCGACTGAAGTAAAATGAAACAAAAATATATAATTGGAAAAGTTTTTTTCATTCATCATACGTATATTAAATACAAAAATGATCTATGTTATTTAAGTAAATAATACAAGATTTTACTTGGAAATAATTATTAGTATAGTTATTTCCAAGTAAAATCTTATATCTAGAATCCTATCCCAATTTTAATAAAAATCCATTACATGATTTTGATTCTGAAAAATTTCTAAGACTCAAACGTCAGAAGAAATTGAAATTCATGGACTCTTGTTCAATTTGTGGCTAATGACTATGGATCAAATTCAATGCGAATCTAATTTAAAAAGGAAGGTTGTTCCCATTTCCCTTGAACACTTTAAAATACTCCGAGGAAAACTGAAATTTGGTGAATATCTATTAATTGATGTTAAATACTAATTGTTCAAATTTCTCAAGATCAAAGTCATCAAAATTTTTAGGAACGCATTCCACCCACTTTTTAACCCTTTGCATTTAATTAAATTAAACTAAATATAGTCCATATTACAACACCTTACGACTAGCAGCTATGTTTCAAGAGTCATAATGATCGGTTAATTAGTTTGAGAGTTAATCTTGTACATGCAAATATATTAACATACACTTACACCAACTTTATAAATATATATATATATATTAAAAATACTCGAAGCTATCAACAAAAAAACACAACAAACTAACATTAATAACATTACATATGAAACTAGTGGCAACATTTTAAAATGCTTAACGTAATGTGATGTCATCCAACGTTGCTGAATTTAAAATCGCCAACGATTTCCTGGAACAATGCGGAAAACGTTCTCTGTGCGTTTCTCCACCGTCTTTTTAAAATTCTCTTCTTTCCCCATCTTTTTTGTTCATTTGCTTTTGACACCCGACGAAGAATCGAAAACGTTCGTGAAGCCTGTGAAACCTATGGAACATTTATTTTTATTTTTTGATTTTAATACAAAAAAAGATTATCAGAAAAATTGAAAAAATAAAAAAGGTATAATTAAACAAACGAATTCTGTTATTTTTGACAATGCTTGCATATATATATATATATATATATATATATATATATATATATATATATATATAGATTTTTCACTTATAAAATAGATGATTCAGTGAAAGCCGGGATTAGGCCAATAAAACAAACTCAATGATACTCGATTACAGGGTACAGAGCATTTAGATGTGATTTTTGAAAGGCTTACCAAAGCATTCTGTTCATGAGACTAATCATCACCACAGAAGACTTTTTCATTCAAATATTATTTATTTTTCATATATATTCAAAATAAAAGAGGGTTTTTTCCTACACGTGTTTCTATACCAAGCAGGTACTTGCTCGGCAGATCATCGGGGAAATTAAGTATCTGAGATAAAGGTTTCAATGACCGACAATACACAATGTGGCGTTGCCTTAATAGAGGTCACTTAAGAAGAGAAGAAAAAAATAAAAAAGTAAAAAGATAAAAAGTAAAAATAGAAAATGTCTCAGAAAGGTAGCTCGTTAGTTCTTCGCAGCACCGTTGCTACTAATATATATATATATATATATATATATATATATATATATATATATATATATATATATATGTGTGTGTGTGTGTGTGTGTGTAAAGTTAGTGAAAAAGAACCCCAGCAGAGTGCTCAATTATTAAGAATAGTTAAAAAATAAGAGCGTAATATTTATTTATATATGTAATACAGACGGTCAGAATAACCGACGATACCGATGTAATATATATATATATATATATATATATATATATATATATATATATATTCAATCCCGGCTTGAGGCACTAACTGGTCTAGCCGCACTGATGAGCTGTGAAACAGCGAAACAGTCTGTATGTGGATGACTACATATATATATATATATATATATATATATATATATATATATATATATATATATATATATATATATATGAGTATATGAAAGGATAAAAATAATCCGACGGTATGAAATTAAAAATGGAAAAGCGGAAGACCTTTTTTTTTTTTTTTTTGCACACCCTTCATCTCAACATGAACCCAACCACTATATATATTCCCCATAATTTACAGACTTTCTCGTCTTTTGTCATTTTTGTATTCTTCGTCCGCTCTTGACAAAGCCCACGTGAAATTTGGGCGAAACGTTGAGCGAAAAGGTCTTCCGCTTTTCCATTTTTAATTTCATATATATATATATATATATATATATTTATGTATATATATATATATATATATATATATATATATATATATATATATATATATATATATATAGTATATTTGTCGGCTAAAATTAATGAATTTCTTCACATTAGAAAATATAAACCATGTTAATTATTGATGTTATTGTAATGTTAACTATATTATTTCTAATGATTCTCCGTTCTTTATCAAAACCTGTATTTTCGATAAAATTAGAATGCTATAAAACTGGATGTTGTCAATGTTGTAATTCTTCCCATTCTTCGTCCGAACGGACTCGTAGGAGCGCGTGAAATCGTTCAAGCGAAAGGCAAAGCACGTCATTACTTTTATCTAATACCAGCGTACGCGTGTCCACCTCGCTCTAATTATCGTAAAATAGAAATAATTCTTTTAACCAAAAAAATTTCATTTCAAAACGAAATCCTTCTCAGTTTGTAAAAAAAAACTTAGACATTAAAAACGCATTTCTGTGTCTTTAGTTTTAAAATGAATTTAGTTTTTTATTTTTATTTGCATGGGCTGAAATTCGATGTCTATAAAAACACATTTGACATTATATGCTGCGTTTGGTTGAAACGTTTGCCTATTTGGGAGTAGGGTTTGTTTTGTCTAATACTAAGTGTGTATATTATTTATTATTATTAAAACTGTGTTCTGCGGCTACGGTAGTCAAATGAGATCCCGTAGCTGCAATCAGTCCTCCATGCTAGTCCCAGGCCATCTGGCCTTGTCATGCGCAAGTTGTCGTAGGCAATGAAGTTGTTTCGCTGTGCGTAGTGGTCCTAGTTCCGCCTGCTTGAGGTCAGCACGTTGTGTGCCCAACAGATTAGTGCAGTGCCATCCTAGTCGCGGTTGGTAGGCTTGCGAACCAGTAACGGCAAAGTCTAGTGCCCTCTGTGCGGGAGTGTCAGGGTTCATTCGTAGGACATGGCCTAACATAGATCATCTTTGTTCAGCGACCTTTGTGTGTATAGTGCCTTGTTGCTGATAAGTTTTTTTCGACCAGCAGTGACCTGTGATGGAACGGAGGTGTGTATATATAGCTAGTTTAATAGTTAATTATGTAGATATGTCCACCTAGTTATATAGATATATCCAATTCAACTCATTTTTGTATATATGTTTGTGCAACAGTATGTCATCGTACAATGTGCTTAGTATATGTCAGACATGCATGATCTAATCTCTCTCTCTCTCCCTCATCATATAGACACACACACATATAAATTGGCGGTTAATATTAAAGTCATAATAACTGTTTGACGATTCTGTCATTTTCTTCTAAAATTAATTGAACACATTTAGACAGTTTCCGAAATATTTCGCTAATTAATCTGTTAAAATGGCAATTTCCTCTTCAATGCGACCTTGTAGATCAGGTGGATTTTCTAGCTCCTTTTGATAAGCATTTAGGAGTCATCATAACCAATAATCTAGTGCATCCTCTACAGGAAATATACAGAGTATCGACTTATTGTCCAATATGACCACCGCCTTAACCGAACTTTAGCCCCTAGACTATTGGTTGCGGAGTCTTTTAAAGACTCGTTTTCATCATCCTCAAAAGCCAGAAAATTTAGCTGATCAACAAGGTCGCATTGAAGAAGAAATTGCAATTTTAGCGGATTAATTAGCGAAAATAGTTCGGAATCTGTCTAAATGTACTGAATTGGTTTTAGAGAAAAATGGCGGAATCTAAATTGTTTGTTACTATATAATTAAAAAGATTTTACTTATTGTTTACTTACTATTTAATTTTAATATGTAATGATATATCTTCAGCGTAATTCATGGACATCTCTGTATATATATATATATATATATATATATATATATATATATATATATATATATATATATATATAGTCTCGGAAGTTTCTCAACCATTAAAACTAAAAAAAAAATAAATAAATAAAAAACTAAAAAAAAAACCCAAAAAACCTTAAGTCCCAAGTCGTTCAGTGGAAAATCACTCATGTAAGTCAATTTAGTTTTTACAGTTATTATATTAGTTTGCTTCTAACATTATTTAAGGGATCATCAGTTGTTTACCATGAAAAACTGTTTCGGGGATTTAAAAAGTATTTAAATTTAGAAAGTATTTAATTTCATGGCTTCCCAGCACAGTTGATCAGACCCCACTTCCCTTAAAAGGCAAACACATAAACGTTCCGTATACTAAATCTAAATTTTGTTCCGTATAAATGTTTTGCTAACTTATATTACTTATTAAGATATATATATATATATATATATATATATATATATATATATATATATATATATATATATATACATATATATATATAAACACTATATATATATAACTATTTCATGTATCCACATAAAATTTTATAAGGATATATAATTTTTTATGTATCAATTTTCAGTATTTACTTCAACAGTGCTCGATACGTAAGTAGAGCTAGGTAGTAAGCTATGAAAATATATTTATGGCAATTAAGCTACACAGAGGCTCTCGCATTTCATCCCCGGGGGAATCTTCAGGCTAAAATGCATGGAGTTATTTTTGCCGGGTGTTTTTATATACACGGCAAGCTAGTTAACCAATCAGATTCTTTGTTGTTCTATCAGCCAATCGTTAGGCTTCCCACGAACAAAGGTCCGGTTAGTGTTACTTCCTATATCCTGTTCTATTGTTCTGTTCTCCATAGATTGGCCTATACCCTGTTTCTTATATATATATATATATATATATATATATATATATATATATATATATATATATATATATATATATATATATATATATATATATATATGATTCTTGTTCTTCTTCTTCTTTTTCTTCTTCAGGTATCAGGTCTGTTTGCAGACATCGATGATCATGGCTCTCCATTCATTGGAATATTTTCTTCACCATGATGTTCTTTACAAAGAGGTTACCACTAGTGAGTTGCAATTACCTGATATATGGGCAGTACTATTACAGAGCAGAGAGTCTTAGCCATTGTAAAAAAATCAGTATCACATGCCTAACTCAAAACGAAAAGTTGACCAGTTTCTACAATCCATTAAGGTGCTCAACCCTCCATCCATCACCTGTCCTGTCACGAATTCACGTACCCTGATCGGGGGGATAAGTGGGTACTCGACCTTACCCAAGGGTCTCCCACAAGCTTGCGTAGGGAAGAGGGCGCCTTACTGCTCCTGTTGGTAGAAATGTTTCCACCTCAATATACTGTATTTTTATTGCTGCATTATAAAAGCTAGATAATAAAAAAATTCTTGTATATTTTGTTTTAGATTTATAAATATAAATATATAAATATTTAATCACTATCTATATACGTATACGTTCAATCTTTGCGGAATCATTAGTGTAGAAATAAGCGTTCAAGCATATATATATATATATATATATATATATATATATATATATATATATATATATATATATATATATATATATATAAGGATGAAAAGGAATTAGAAAAGCGACGGAGGCAGATCTTTTTTCAATTCAGTTGCTCAATGCAAGGTATATTCCGCAAAAAAAGCAAATTATTAAATTTTTTTTTTCTTAAGCCAGACTTTTCAAAAATCAAAATCATCAGAGGAAATTGCTGGGATAGATAAGTTGGCGAAGAGCCACAATTTAAAATCTGAAAAAGTAAAACAAAGATTGTGGGGGAAAAAACAAGGCAAAAAGCTAACCGAATGCAAGCTGTATATTGAGCTGTATACTTTTCACAACAGTTCGCCTTTAGTTCTCTACTTTATATATATAAATACATATATATATATATATATATATATATATATATATATATATATATATATATATATATATATATATATATATATATATAAAAGTGTGTAGTGCAGTATTAGTGCAGTTCCAACGAGATAAAAGTATATATGTAAATGAGTAAGGCTACCAACATTTGTAAAAAGTATTTTTCAACATTATATTTATTATTTTGTTATTTTATCATTTTATAATTGTATATAACGCGTTTCAATCCATTTGAAAAAATGTCTTTCGATCGAAAGACATTTCTTCAAATGGATTTACATATCTGATGAGAGCGGACCACCGCTTGAAACGCGTTATATAAAATTAAAAATGATAAAATAACAAAATAATGAATAAATGTTGAAAAAACTTTTTACAAATGCTAGTAGCCGTACTCCTTTACATATATATATATATATATATATATATATATATATATATATATATATATATATATATATATATATATATACGAGAATGTCTCAACCAAGAGGGAAAAAGAAAAAAAAAGAAAAAGAAGAAATATTCTTCTGAAGATGGTATATTTACCGAAAATACTCAAGTTTATAAAAAAAATGTTTTTAAGATGAATAAATAATTTATTTTTAAAAACAAATAATCTGCGTAGTGCAAGGTTTTCTAAATATTTTATTAAAAAATATCTTCGTTTTTATTGCCACCCACCCAGCGCTTCAAATTGTGTGACTTTTCAAAGTATCCTTCCACGCCGACCACGTGACACACAGCCATATCAACACTTTTCTCTCTTCGTCAAATCACCTAGACGGATTTTCAACTTGGCCACGAGAATGTCTCAACCAAGAGGAAAAAAGAAAAAAACGAAAAAGAAGAAATATTCTTCTGAAGATGGTATATTTACCGAAAGTACTCAAGTTTATAAAAAAAAAATGTTTTAAGATGAATAAATAATTTATTTTTAAAAACAAATAATCGTTGTGCAAGGTTTTCTAAATATTTTATTAAAAAATATCTTCGTTATATCTATATATATATATATATATATATATATATATATATAATGTTGGTACTTCCCGTACGCTCCGTTCTTTTTGTATTTTTTTACTTTTATTAACAAAAACAAGACATATTGCCACTGAGATATAAAAGTCCACTGTAGTAAGGGTCATACTTAAATCGTTATCCTAAGAAATAATGTTGCTCCTTGAAATAAAAAAAATAGAGAGACCATTCTTCCGTTTATAAACAAATGAAGAGCATTTATGTGTGTATTTTAAATTATTTTCTTTAACGAAGCATTTCAAAAATATATTTTTCTTAAAAAGAATTATTTATTCGAAAATACTTTTACAAATGTTTTTACAAAATTTTTGTTCTTCTTTGGATTGCGACATTGACATCAAAATTCTCGAAGCATTTTAATTTCATTAGCGATCAAGGAACTTGATTGAAATCCGGTAAATACAAGCATATAACATGTTATGTAAATATAGAAACAGATAATAGAGAATGGTAGTTTGCTTGAAGCATTGCTGCGTATAGTAGTAGTATGTTTTTTAAAAAAAGCCTGAGGGCAATGCAAGAGACTACAGTTTTCTTTGCACTGGGTTGACCGTTTTAAGTTGAGATAAGGAATTAACGTTGCACAATGTCGAGATTTTAATAAAGGTTTCATATTCATTAAAAAAAATTAATAAAAAGCACATTTTTAGGGGGGCTAAGGAGACCTAAAATTATTAAAATTTAAATTATAATTGCACCAATAATTTTACATACATTTTACATACATCGGGTTATTTTTTATTTGCAACTTGTTAAAAAAGTGATCATTTTAAGCCGAGAAACAGACGTTATATATATATATATATATATATATATATATATATATATATATATATATATATATGTATATATATATATATATATATATATAAATATATGTATATATATATATATATATATATATATATATATATATATATATATATATAAGTACATTGCGAGTACAAATTTGTAGGACAAATTTCAGCGGGCGGATGTAAAAAAAAGAAAATTGTGAAAATTGTGAAAATTTTCTTTACGGCCTTATTGTCTGCCCCCTCTAACAGGAAACGTCAGAATGATAAATTAAAAACTAGAAAATCGAATGAGATATGAGGGGAAAATTGTTTCAGTTGGAGAAAACAATTCAGAAACGAACAAAAAACAATAAAAAACGGTTAATCTCTCAACGTTATGGGGGATTTGAATCATTGAAGATCTACTGATGTTTCAAAATCTTTTGTCTACACAGGCTTGGTCGAAAATTGTTAATAACTAACGCCTCAATACTATTGAGATGATAGTTCGACCTAGCACTGTGTAAAACAGACAACTACCCATCAGAATATTTGTCAGAACAACTAGTTGTACCAACCAGTTGATTACCAATGGCAGATTCATGTGTTTGAAAGTTCCCAGAGGATCTCGAAACCTTGTGTAAACGAATATTACGTGGCATATGTTAGAATATTCTCATTTCTAATCTTTGGGGTGTCTTGCCAACTTAGTCAGCCCCACACTGACATAGGAATTGGCATATATATATATATATATATATATATATATATATATATATATATATATATATATATTTATATATATAGCATAATATAAAATGAAGTAATAAAATAACATAAGGTGCGCATACAATTTTATTAGAATTTAATGTTGCCTCTTATATCTTTTGTTGGATTAACTTTATATATATATATATATATATATATATATATATATATATATATATATATATATCTAGTGAATGCTTTTATTCAAACATGTACAAGGTCTGCTACACTGGCATGTCGATGTTATCGATCTACAGCTATCAAGAGCTGAGTTCTCATCAGGCAGAAAGTGTTTCCGTGATCCGACCCGATCCTGGATTACTATATATATATATATATATATATATATATATATATATATATATATGCCTATCAGTATAGCATTAGTTTAAAATTGTAATGTGTTTTTAGGCGGCTATAGTACGGTTTCGGTGCCCCCCCCCCTAAATAGTAAAGTTTACACAAGATAAATAAATAATGTGCCCACCTTACTCACCGTATTGCTTACAATACATATTCCATAATTCATAATGATAAGTTCAATAGTTTAAGATTTTACATCGCACACACACATATATATATATTGGAAATGAAAAAGAAAAAAAACAAGAGATATGTTTTATGTAGTCATCAACGTTTCGTCTTTATTGTAAGACTTCCTCAGGATGATAATTTTAAGAAAAATGTCATGCAGGTACATCGAAATATTGGGTTGACATGATGGGTTGATGAGAAAAAGTAGTAGCCGTGGCTACTAAGAGCGCTGGACCAAGGTCCGGCTGAGAGAAGTCAGTCAGTGCCACTGACTGACTTCTCTCAGCCCAAACCTTGGTCCAGTGCTCTTAGTAGCCAAGCTCGACGGTTGAGTTTCAATCCCGGCTTGAGGCACTAACTAAAAAGCTGTGATACAGCCCAACAATCTGTATGTGGATGACTATATATATATATATATATATATATATATATATATATATATATATATATATATATATATATATATACTAGCAAAACCTACTCGCCCTCCGGGCAACAATTAATTGGTGGAAGGTATAGTTAACTAATATATTTGTGACACTAACCCTAAGTCCGACTGGCACGTAATCGCCTAAAAGAGTGGACCCCTCTCCCACAAAAAAATAACGCACAGAATAAGCTACAATTAAGGTTAAGTATATATGAAACTGATCCTTCACTCTAAATTCTAAAATATGCTTTACTTCTTTCCATTTTCCACGGTGTTCACACGTAATCGCCTAACAAAGCATAATATTTTTAGGGGGTGGGCGAAGTGTATTAATCCGCAAATTTAGCCATATTTTATTTTTTTTAACTCTACGTCCATTTTTTATTTTAATTTTAAGCAATTGAATTTAGTTGTGTTATTTTTTTTGCGTGATAGTTAAATAAATAGCCTCTTTAAAATTATTTAAATAAGTAAATACCTTATTTTTCATGTATAAATAAAAAAAATATTAAAAGTTTTCGTATTATCCCCCTCCCTAAAAAATACGATTCTACTTTTTAGGCGATTACATGTTGATAACCAGAAACCCCTGGCGGCAGTAGAAAACAACAAAAACATATTTTAGGATTTAGAGTTGGGCATCAGGGTCATATACAAATTTAACTTAAAATAATCCTCTATATCTGGGCCATTCTAGGGTTTTATGGCAGTTAACCATTTTTTTGCTATTGGAGATAAATTCTGTGATTTTTTTATGTGGGGGTGTGTGCAGGGGTCCATTTTTTTTCGGTGATAATGTGTGGTTTTACGACTTTTCCAGTCGAACTTAGAGTTAGTGTTAACAATATATTAGTTAACTGTCTTAATAAGTTAGAATGGTGCTAAAAAGTAGAATCTCATTGTTTAAACTTAGCTGAGGGTGTTAATCTACAAATTTATCAAAGTTTGTTGTTAAAATTATGGAAGTCTCTAAGTAAAAACATAGTTTTAATTATATCCATCCCCAATTAATTGGTGTTTTGATGTAAATATAGTTTGGATAAATGGAAAAAAAACCTTTGCATTTATTTATTTAGAAGACAGAAAAAAAAGGGTTAAAAAAAATATGAATCTATTTTTTTTTATTATTCAATAGTCGTCGTCGTCGTCGTCGTCGAAAACAACAACAAATTTAGTTTTAAAGATAAAGTATATATCTAGTTATTCAATGAGAAGTCTAATTTTTAAAAATAAATTATTCCAGGTAATCTAACTTGTTGATTCGTGTAAACACATGCATGCTTAAAATGTGACCGGAAGTAATTCGAATTTCAAAATAATCATTTTGAACGTTTAACGTTTTTCATACAATCGTTGAAATTAATATTATTACTACTAATAATAATAACATTAATATTAACAAAAGTGTTGAATATATATAAGAAAACTGTAAAACGAAAACAGTTATGAATTGTTCAGAATATTAATTTATTAGAAGGTGTTTATGAAATTTAATGCAAAGTAAGCATCGAAATGAATGTGTTTATGCAGCGTTCTGTTGGCTATATTTAATGGATTTGGAAATACTTCTTGGCCTTTTGGCTAAGATCAAAGTGTAGTATCTGTTCCGATGGATACTGCACGCCTGTCCTGTGCAGTTCTAGGAGGTCCACCCTCCCAGGCTTTGGGGAGGAGTAAGTTTATTGCTTACTGTCTGAGGCGCCCCTACCGGGGAATGCCGACGGGGCTGCCCAGGCAATTTTTAAATAGTCAGAGTGCTCACCTCTCGAGCGCTGGCTTTTCAAACCCCACTTTCTCGACCCGATCTTGGGTCACATCTTACTAGTGGGAGTAAGATAAAACTGGCCTTGTGCCTAACTCCTGGGGAGAAGTAAATAAAACTTAAATGTATAGTTAAATTAAATAAACGTGGACGGGTTTTGATATAAATGTAGCTAGGATAAATAGAAAAATATTTCTCATTTATACATATATATATATATATATATATATATATATATACCTAATTTTACATATAGAGATATATGGAGAAATAATCACAGTGCTCAACTACGTTACATTGTAATAATATCATACACTTCTGTACTGAAGTATTATCGTACTTTCTGAAGCAGTGGACTTTTATAAACTACTCTATAACAATTTCCAGTGGTGATGCAGTAGTTTAGGATATTAAATATTTTTTGAAACTCATTGCTTCAGGAACTGCCGATACGTATGGACAAATCAGTACATAATTATATATATTATCACCCCTATACACATACACACACACACACACACACACACATATATATATATATATATATATATATATATATATATATATATATATATGTGTGTGTGTGTGCATGTTTAAAATGGAAAAGTGGAAGATTTAAAAGTCAACGTGTTGTACAACTGTTGCGTAGGCTTTTTCTCGTCAGATTTAGTTTATCCTTTTATTGTCATATATTTAAAATATTAAAAATATTACAAATAATTTAATATATACACACACACACACACACACACACACACATATATATATATATATATATATATATATACATACATACATATATATGAAAATAAAAGGATAAACTCAATCTGACGAGAAAAAGTCTACGCAACAGTTGGATGAAACATTGAGTTTTAAGTCTACCGCTTTTCCATATATATCATCACCCTTCCACACACAAATAGAAAATAAAAACCATGGTTATTGGAATATAAAATGAATCTGTCTGATATATATATATATATATATATATATATATATATATATATATATATATATATATATATATATCCTAGGATAGATAAAATGAATTCTCTAAACAGAACACTTTCGCAACAATTTTATGTCCCTTAGGAATACTAAACCTAGTGCCTAGAATCCTAATTCCAATTTCTATGAAATCCATTAGATGATTGTGTTTCTAGAAAACATATAAAAATAAGATGTCTTAAACGTAATTGAAATTCAGGAAATCTCCCTTAATTGGTGTCTAATGACTAAAGATCAAATTCACTGCAAATCGGAAATATTTGGATTTTCAAATCTGAGGCTGTACCCATATTATCCCCTTAAAACCTTTTAACACACTTCAAAAATAAATTTGGTAATATTTATTAATTGATGTCTAATACCATATTGTTAAAATTTCGCAAACATCGGAGGTATTTGAATTTTCACGAAGGGATTCTACTCCATTTTCGCCCCCTTTGCATAAAACTAAATTAAACTAAATATATCCCACATTACCATCCTTTTACACCTTGTAACTGTGTTCAAAAATTCATAATGAACGGTTTAACAAGTGAATCCTATACATACAAATATATAAACATATACACGTACTCAACTGAGAGATGTGGCTGTATTTCTATTCGATTATTTGTTTAATATCAATTTTTGAAGAAACAGTATTACATTCAATTAGAAAATAGAACAGTTTTTAAAAGTAAACATCGTCTTTTACAAAACATTTGTGAGCAAACTATTATAATAAATTGAACACCTAGTTAAGAAAACACAATTTCTAGTTGGTATATATTAGTAATGACCCATATGTTTATGTACTCACTAGGAGTTCTCACACAGGTCATCATCAGTGATTGCTCACTGATAATAACCGGTAATATTCCCAGATTATTATTATGGTACTAAAGTTGAATTAATTAAAGTTGGTTTCCCCAAGGTTTGTTTGGCTATATATTTTAATCACACAAAATACATGCTAAAATATTCCCCAGTTTTAGGATTGAGTTTTGTTTGATAAAACTTCCGTTTAAAATTGCTCTAATTAGCCGTGATTTGCTAATAACTCATCACGTGAACCATGCCGTACGAACTTTCTATCTATCTATCACTTTCACCTCCTGTCACTGTATGGTGTTTAACCGTGGCCGGCGTAATAGCAGGCCTTGTCACTGACTCGAGATTTTCTGGTGACGTCATTGGTCGTAGGTGTTGGGTTTGTCCGTGTCCGTCTTATCTCCCTTTAGTGTCATCTTGATTTTTATCTGTAAAATTCTATTTGCATGTATTTTACCACATTGTAACGGAAATTACAAACATAGACAAAAAGTTGTTGTATTTGGTTTTCCAAAAGATTTTTTTAAAAAAACTGTTTTTAGCCTGCATTAAGCAGGATAAGTTCATTCCGACAAAATATAGCAAAGTTTGTGAAATGATATTTTTTAATCTTGAATTAGTCACAATTTTAGCGCTAATTTTAAAGAAAAATCTGTATCTATAATAATTTTAAAAAAAAATTTATAATTGTTTTTATTTATAAATAAAATGAAAGTAAAATAATTTATTTATGGGTGTCAAGGAAAAACTAAAACATCACAATATTTTTATTAAAAAATAAGTAAAACCGGACATTTTTAACGACAGCTAACAGAACGGGAGTGATTCTATAAAAAATAAACCTCCATTGAAAACAGAATAGAAAAGGGTTAAAAAAAAGTAGTAAACAAATACATGTTGTGTTTAAACTTATTTTAAAGAGTTTTTTTCTTCCAAAACAAATCTGGGGAAAAATGTCTGAACTGACAGAATTTCGATGATGTTGTGTTTTAACTTATTTTAAAGAGTTCGATTTTTAAGCTTAAAAGAAAAAATTAGAATTTTATTTCCAGATAAAAAATACAATGTAAAAATGAATTTCGTCGAAAATGTGTTCGAATTTATCGAGATATTCAAACTTTACTATATTATAAATAAACTTCGTTTTGCAAAAAGAAAAACACATTTTCAATTATTTCAATAAATGTTATGAATTCTTAATGTTGTAATTTCATGACCTTAATTGATAACATGGATTACATTTATTGGATGTGTTTCTACAAGTATTTTTTTTTAAATTTCGATTTTTGAACTGATTTAATATTGTAGCTGTTTGTTCAATATCTTTTCTTAGATAATAACAAGAGTTAAAATTATGGTATGGCTGTCTTTTAAATTATTTCTTCAGGTATGTGAACTTCATTTTCGGTCCGAAGATATACAAAGAGAGACATCAGGATTTGACGAAAAAACATTCATTCTGTACATAGACAATTAGCTATGTACATCACCATAAATGTTTTAGCAGATGCTAATCTTCTTTTTCATGTTGACTCTTGTGATGAGGGTCACAGTATTGAAAGAATCGAAAGAATGATTATATGAAGCTCTTCAAATTATCTGCTGAACAATTTTTGTGGTAAGGAAAATGACCACATTAATAAAAAAAATAAGCAGAAAATTGCAAACTTTTAATTAAAACTATGCTATATTTGGGCTGGTGAATCTCTGTCCCATTTGAGGGCTCTTGATTAGGTGCAGAAACGTATCTGTAATTTGCTTTGCCTACCCTGTCTTCTACTCTTAAATCTCTGTCTCAAGGACGTGATGTTGTTAGTCTCAGTCTTTTCTATAAATACTATAATGGCGTATTCTTCAGAATTATGTGATCTATCCCCTGCTTCTTTTGTTCCAGCTCATTTTACTCGTTGGTCTAGTGGTCTCCATCAATTCGCTGTTTTGATACCTCATTGTAATACAGCTTTCTATTCCAGTAGCTTCTTTCCAAGAACTGCAGGCTTGTGGAACTCTCTTCCTGCTGACTATTTTCTTCATACTTTCATAGCCTTGGTCTTTTCAAGACTAAGAACAATAAACATCTCCTGTCTTTGTGATAATTATATTTGTTCTTGGTAGCTCCTTACAGCAAGTGGCTTCATGCATTGTCTACAGCGATTTAAAAAGAAACAGATTTTTAAATAAGTTTGAGTAAAAACAAATCTGCACTATATTGTTTGTTTGTATTTACATTATTTGTTTTTTTTTATTTATTGTTTGTTTACATTTTTAAACTAACTTATCGTTTGTTTTTATATAAATGTATTTATTATTTGTTTACATTTTTAAACTAACTTATCGTTTGTTTGTATTTCAATTTATTTATTGTTTGTTTACATTTTTAAAAGTATTCATAATTCGTTTGTTTATTTAATTGTTTGTTTCCTAAATTAATAAACAATTATTTATTGAGAATTGTTTATATTTAAATTTATATTGAATAAAAATCAGTTTTAATATAATTCGAATCGTGTTCCTTCCTTTTTCTATTTTTAAATGCAATTTTTAAAGTTTTCTAATGCTTTTTGTTAAAATGCTATCATTAACTAGATATGTGCAAATATTAGAAAACCACGTCGTATTATTTCTGCAATGTTATTTAATTCGAGAACTTAATGTTTTTTTCAGTTATATTGATTTGATCAATACGGAATTTAGCGGCTTTCTTTTTCGTAAAATATGAGAACTATATTTAAAAAGATTTTTATTAATATCTTCATTTTCACCAAAAATATATTCATGATATAATTTTAGTAAAGGTAATTTTTGTTTACACGAAATAATACATTGCCACTGGAATTTCTAACCAAGTAATGGGTGAATTATATTCAGTGATCGTTAATGAATAAATACTGAACGTTTCATTAAAATTAGTTGATTTCCTGAATTTTGATGGATTTTTAAGTGAAGGGTAGGGTCAAAATGACCATCGTCTGACTGTTCGACTTACCTACAGAGCATGACGTCATTTTCCATCGGAATGGCCTGCGATTACTACGGCCACGGTTTAACTCCCTTGTCCTTATTCTATATGTTGTATATTACTCTCGCTTCCGCCACTCTTTCTTTTTCTGCTTATTAACAGTCGATGTTAATAAAGAAAAGAAAAAAACAAAACGATTAGAATAGTCCATTATAAACAAACAGAAATATCACCACAGCCAGTAATACAATATAACCCGCAGTTGAATAGGTAAAGTGATATATATATATATATATATATATATATATATATGTGGGTAGATAAAAGAATATAACAATCCAACGGGATGAAATTAAGAATTGAACAGTGGAAGACCCATAAGCCCAACGTTTCGCCCGATGTGATGTGGGCTTTTTTAAGAGCGGATAAAAAGTGTGCTAAAAATTATGTCTTTTATCATTTTTAGCACACTTTTCATCCACTCTTGAAAAAGCCCACATCACATCAATCGAAACGTTGAGCTTATGGGTCTTCCACTGTTCCATTTTTAATTTCA
>OY744522.1:30436823-30464323 GCA_963556195.1 Sepiola atlantica
TTACGTAATTTTACTTTTTATTATTACCATTTTTCTATTTTCGAATATTTTCTTTTTCTTTTTGAAATAGATTTTTTTTCTTTTAATTTTTCTTTTTTTCTTTTTTCATTCTTTTTTCTTACTCTCTTTCTTTCTTTCTTATTGTACATTTATTCTCCCATTATTTCATTGCGTCTTCTTAATCTTCATTTAATTAAATTCGGTAATTTTTGTTTGTTTCTTCGTTCGCATTTATTTCATTTAATCATTCTTTCTGAATTTTATAATTTTCTCTTTTTATCTGCTGTATATTCATCTCTTCCTTTTCTTTCTCCATTATTTCCCTTTTCTTTAACGTTTTCTCTACCCCGCCATTTTATTTCTCTCTTTCCTTTTTGAACTCTTATTATTTTCCCACTTTTTTCTTTCTTTACTCTATTTTTTCTTTTCTTTTTATCTTTCTCTTTTTCTCGTCATTCTCTATCTCTGTATAATTTTACGTTATTTTTCAATTTAAAATTTAAAATACAATTGTGATTAAAGAATTTAATTATTATATATTTGAATTAGAATTATCGTATAATTTAATTATTATCGAAAGATTATAGATTTTTAAAACTTATAATTCGACGAATAAATGATTTTCCTCATCGTGAACATCATAAAACATAAGACCATAGGAATAAATTTGGTTCTAGAGATTCTCTCATTGTAAATTGAAGAGTTTAAATAATAATTCCTTTTCCACGCCAATAAGAATGGCCAATATTCACAAATATTCCTTCGAACAGAGTAATAACAGACGAAATAATTCCAAAAATAATAAGACACTCCTTTTGTTGTATGAAAATACGTCGACAGCCGACATCGTTAAAGTTGTCATGCGCAATAGCGACTGTCCCGCAGCCGAGGTAGACCTGGCGACAGCATGAATCAGGAACGACATTATCTCCCAGGAACTGGTACCAGATTCGTGGACTGAGATCGCCACAGCAGTTGAAATGTTGCTGGACTGTGTTAATATCAGAAAGAAGCCCGAATTTTGCAGAAGGTGAAAAGTACTGGCTCTTTCCGGTCATGACGTGGGCCAAAACAACGGCGGTCAAAAACAAAGCCACTGCAAGTCCCAGAAAAGCCCCTGGAATCAAAACCATGCAACAGAAGGACGAATTCTGACTTTTTGTGTTTTCTTCGAATCGTGACAGCCGGACGAATCCTATCAAATGAAGAACTGTCATAATACAACCGAGGCACATCGCTGCAATTGGTAATTTGTAGCCGGTGAGCGGGTAAAACTCTGCCATCATGACCATTCCAGACTGGGCCAGAAGAACGCTGCACACGATTAAAGTGAGGCTTGACAGCATCAGAATGAAACGCATGTTATCGCGAAGCATTACCGTTTCTTAGAAGAAATTCAACAACAATTGTTTTTTTGGGGGGAATAAGGTAAAATAAATATTAATTGAGTCGTCGGCTTTCTTTCAGATTGTCTTTGAATAAAATCCAATTCCGGAGTTAGAAGATTGTATATTGTTTGTTGTACGTTTCTTGTTTATTTTGTGTGGGTATTGATTAAACACATGTTAGTCTGGCTGAAAGTTCTGTTCGTATTGACAAAAGTAATTCAAGGTAAATCTTTATCAAATCTAGCTGAATTGTCCATTAGTGTGCATGGCTATGATATAATTTAAGAAAAAAGCAACCTTATAAACTTGTTTCCAGTTATTTTTTTAAACATACATTAAAAATGAGTCAATGAACCGATTTACAAAATGAATGAAGTTAAGTTGAAATTAAACAAAACTTTGAATGGCAAAAAACGTTGAATGGCAAAAAGGAAAATTAAATAATTCCTTTTTTTATTCATCTTTTACTATAAAAGATTTTTGCAAACTGTCAAAAACTATTTTTTTCTTTTTTTTTTAAATTTAAATTCCCAAACAAAGAAAAAGTAAAGGCAAATCCTGCTCTGATATGTAAAAAATCGTTTTCTGCAATCGAAAACCTCCTTAGGAAAATCCGATGGTGATTTTGTTTTCAAATAAATACTTTCACTTTATAGTCCATAAAATAGTCGTTGTTTTTAGGGGATGAAAGTCAAGTAAAAGTCTTGTTCCTACTCCTTCTCTACTGCTAGCTTCCCTGGCTTCGATTTCCTTTCGCCAGTCCTTTGTGCCAGATGAGAACTGACCGTGGGCTGATTGTGCAAGGCGGAACCATTTCTTCTGAGGGTGATTTTCTCCTCTCCTCTCCCACAGGGACCGAGCCAGGGTGGCCTGTAGGGTGAACAAATGGCAGGCTTTCAAGACGCGAGCAGAATTCGATCATGAGTTCCACGGCTGGCAACCTATGCCCGTTAAAAAGAACATTGACTATGAAACGAGGAGACAGACACACTCAGAGGATGAGGAGGAGAAGAAAGAGGAAGGAGGAAAAGAAATATCGAAATAAAAGGGATGTAGATATATGAATAAATTGGTGAATGAGCGAGAAAAAGAAAGAGCAACGAACGTTAGAAGGAAAGAGGGGAGGAAGTCAATATTTTGGTGATGGTTGGTCAGCATTTGATTCATAGATATCCAGAGGCGTGTTCAGAACAATCGTTAAAATAAACCAAAAAATAAAAAAACAGAAATTGAAAGATGAACTGTGCGGGATGGAAATGATGGCGTGTAGGCATAGTTTTAATCATTATTTCAAAGCGAAAAAGAGTTCACACATTTACGCCTTCGCGTCGCACACAATCCTGTATTAAGCGTTCATATTTTAATTATTTTTATAAAATAAATAAAACATACGTCATTTTTGTTGCTGCTGTCAACGATCCCTCGTCTGTAGACGCAACTGTTACTCATTTAACACGATTGCGAATCGTGTAAAGCTGAAGTATCTCGAATAGCGTGATGTACGTACAGTGATCCCTAGCGCTCCCCAGACTGGCGATCCTGCGTCAGACTAAGTTAGTCTTGGTGAAGCATGTTCCCAGAAAGCGCATAAAAGTGCGTTTGTGTAGCTTTAAATCGTTACATGTGTAGTCGGCATTCTGTTTTGTTTTGTGCGTGAGTGCGCCGACTGCGTTCCCTTCCCACAGGCCTTCTGCCGTTCTGCGTGTTTGTCTCTCACGTTATAGACTGCATGCTGGATGCCAAGATATACAATTCTCTCGCTAAGAGGGGGAATTTAGGAAAAGCGGGAGGGGGGAGGGAGAGGGGAGGGAGGGGGGATCCAAAACAAAACAGTTCACAGTCGAAGTAATTGGATTCTAGTCGATAAAAGTCAACGTGAAAATGTGCTGCGCCAACCGCAGTGTGATGCTGAACGCATTTGCGTTTGAGACGCATCGCAAGAGTAATAAGCTTAATTTTCGTGAGCTGTCTCACTACTGCGGCCTTGTGCCATAATGGGACGCGTAAATTGCAATTACGGGCGCCTACTTCAATGAGCTGTCTATTCGGGTTGATCTCGTAGAAGATCGGGGTCGTTTCTCACTTTTGTCGAATACTGATGTTGACTCGTGCGATTTGCGAGAATGCAAATAAAGAATGAAATGAACCGAATAAGTGAGAAAAAGAGAAGGAAGATTGTGAAAGGAAATACGGTGGCTTAAATGTTGCCAACCTTTTTTATTTGATTATGAGACGAATTCTGACACTGACACGATTCGTGCTGAGGAGTACTTTCGTCCTCCTCATCGTCAAATTAATTCCAGAGAATCGTCGATAGGTAAATAAAAAAGTAGCGACAGAAAAACCAGAAGTACCGAAACTACTTTATTAAATCATTTTTCAACCGCATTAGACGATAAAATAGAACGGAATTTGAACTCGCCTTAGACGATTCCATTATCCGCGCTGTTATTCATGACACCCCTCATCCGTGTACTATTATTTATCTACCTCCCACAAGGTAAAATGTGACACAAGGTCGGGAAAGTAGGATCAGATAAGCCAACGCTCGAGAGGTGAGCAATCTGACCATTTAAAAATTGCCTGGGCAGCCCCGTCGGCATTTCCCGGTAGGGGCGCCTCAGACAGTAAGCAATAAACTTACTCCTGCCCAAAGAGGGGAGGCAAAGCCTGGGAGGGTGCACCTCCTAGAACTGCACAGGACCAGACAACCCCCAATAGACCGGCGTAAATCCAGACCCGAAGGCCAGGACAATACCAGTTTATTAGGTGGGTTAAAAACCCTGGGTTGCACTCGTCCGTGTACTACTATAACGCCGCGGATCTTGTTTGTTTGTAAAATTGTTTGTTTGTCATCGTGCATACTAGATGATGTCACAATGGTTTGTGACGTCACAAACGGAGAACGTCATGAATGATGACCCCGCTAAATAATGACGTACTCAGAGATGAGGAATAATTGAGCACAAGATGTCACAAAATGATGACGTCAGAGAAAGAGTGAGAGAGAGAGAGAGAGAGAAAGAAAGAGAGAGGGGGAAGAGAGATAGGGGGGAGGAGGGAAGATATCCTTTCTTACGTTTTATTTAAACGACCCGTGAAGACGAATGTCTAGTATCTAGCTACAAATGAAAGAGACACTGAGAAAAATAAATGTATGATAGTAGATTTATAAATAGATGGATAGCGAGAGAGAGAGAGAGAGAGAGAGAGAGAGAGAGAGAGAGAGAGAGGGGGAGAAGCAAAAAAGAACGATACGAATAAAAACGAATAGCAATGATGGCACAGCAATGTTACAAAGTGAAAAAAGGGGAGATATAAGATAAGAACAAATAAGGGAGTATGATATAGAGGGGAGGGAATGAGCAAATTTATCACCCAACTCGGTAATGGTTAACGAGCCGGTTCGAATACGACAGTCTATTATATACAAAGTACATAAGTTTAGCTTTACAATTGTTGTCTTGAGCTTTACTAAACTAATTACTAAACTAATTACTAAACTAATTACTAAACAAAGTCTCGTTTTCTAGTAGTGCTAAACTCTCCAGTAAAAAACAGTGTTTCTATGCTGGTTCTTTATAACCCCTTTCATGTTCTATGCTAGTTCTTTATAACCCCTTTCATGTTCTATGCTAGTTCTTTATAACCCCGTTCATGTTCTATGCTAGTTCTTTATAACCCCTTCGTGTTCTATGCTAGTTATTTATAACCCCTTCATGTTCTATGCTAATTCTTTATAACCCCTTTCATGTTCTATGCTAATTCTTTATAACCCCTTCATGTTCTATGCTGGTTCTTTATAACCCCTTCATGTTCTATGCTGGTTCTTTATAACCCCGTTCATGTTCTATGCTAGTTCTTTATAACCCCGTTCATGTTCTATGCTAATTCTTTATAACCCCTTTCATGTTCTATGCTAATTCTTTATAACCCCTTCATGTTCTATGCTGGTTCTTTATAACCCCTTCATGTTCTATGCTGGTTCTTTATAACCCCTTCATGTTCTATGCTGGTTCTTTATAACCCCTTCATGTTCTATGCTAGTTCTTTATAACCCCGTTCATGTTCTATGCTAGTTCTTTATAACCCCTTCGTGTTCTATGCTAGTTATTTATAACCCCTTCATGTTCTACGCTAATTCTTTATAACCCCTTTCATGTTCTATGCTAATTCTTTATAACCCCTTCATGTTCTATGCTGGTTCTTTATAACCCCTTCATGTTCTATGCTGGTTCTTTATAACCCCTTTATGTTCTATGCTAGTTCTTTATAACCCCTTCATGTTCTATGCTGGTTCTTTATAACCCTTTCATGTTCTATGCTAGTTCTTTATAACCCCTTTCATGTTCTATGCTAGTTCTTTATAACCCCTTTCATGTTCTATGCTAGTTCTTTATAACCCTTTCATGTTCTGTGCTAGTTCTTTATAACCCCTTCATGTTCTATGCTAGTTCTTTATAACCCCTTCATGTTCTATGCTAGTTCTTTATAACCCCTTCATGTTCTATGCTGGTTCTTTATAACCCCTTCATGTTCTATGCTGGTTCTTTATAACCCCTTCATGTTCTATGCTGGTTCTTTATAACCCTTTCATGTTCTATGCTAGTTCTTTATAACCCCTTTCATGTTCTATGCTAGTTCTTTATAACTCCTTCATGTTCTATGCTAGTTCTTTATAACCCTTTCATGTTCTGTGCTAGTTCTTTATAACCCCTTCATGTTCTATGCTAGTTCTTTATAACCCCTTCATGTTCTATGCTAGTTCTTTATAACCCCTTCATGTTCTATGCTGGTTCTTTATAACCCCTTCATGTTCTATGCTGGTTCTTTATAACCCCTTCATGTTCTATGCTAGTTCTTTATAACCCTTTCATGTTCTGTGCTAGTTCTTTATAAACCCTTCATGTTCTATGCTAGTTATTTATAACCCCTTCATGTTCTATGCTAGTTCTTTATAACCCCTTTATGTTCTGTGCTAATTCTTTATAACCCCTTCATGTTCTATGCTAGTTCTGTATAACCCCTTCATGTTCTATGCTAATTCTTTATAACCCCTCTATGTTCTATGCTAGTTATTTATAACCCCTTCATGTTCTATGCTAATTCTTTATAACCCCATTCATGTTCTATGCTGGTTCTTTATAACCCTTTCATGTTCTGTGCTAGTTCTTTATAACCCCTTCATGTTCTATGCTAGTTCTTTATAACCCCTTCATGTTCTATGCTAGTTCTTTATAACCCCATTCATGTTCTATGCTGGTTCTTTATAACCCTTTCATGTTCTGTGCTAGTTCTTTATAACCCCTTCATGTTCTATGCTAGTTCTTTATAACCCCTTCATGTTCTATGCTAGTTCTTTATAACCCCTTCGTGTTCTATGCAAGTTCTTTATATACCCCTTCATGTTCTATGCGTGTTCTTTATAACCCCTTCATGTTCTATGTTAGTCCTTTATAAACCCTTCATGTTCTAGGCTAGTTCTTTATAACTCCTTCGTGTTCTATGCTAGTTCTTTATAACCCTTCGTGTTCTATGCTAGTTCTTTATAACCCCTTCGTATTCTATGCTAGTTCTTTATATTCCTTTCATGTTCTATACTACTTCTTTATAACCCCTTCGTGTTCTATGCTAGTTCTTTATAATCCCTTCATGTTCTATGAGTGTTCTTTATAACCCCTTCATGTTCTATGTTAGTCCTTTATAACCCCTTCATGTTCTATGCTAGTGCTTTATAACCCCTTCATGTTCTATACTGGTTCTTTATAACCCTTCGTGTTCTATGCTAGTTCTTTATAACCCCTTTGTGTTCTATGCTAGTTCTTTATAACCCTTCGTGTTCTATGCTAGTTCTTTATAACCCCTTTGTGTTCTATGCTAGTTCTTTATATTCCTTTCATGTTCTATACTAGTCCTTTATAACCCCTTCGTGTTCTATGCTAGTTCTTTATACCCCCTTCATGTCTTATGTTAGTTCTTTATTACCCACTTCATGTTCTATGCAATTCTTTTATAACCCCTTCATGTTCTATGCTAGTACTTATAATCCTTTCATGTTCTATGCTAATTCTTTATAACCCCTTTATGTTCTATGCTACTACTTTATACCCCCTTTATCTTCTATGCTAGTTCTCTATAACCCCATCTATGTTTATGCTGGTTCTTTATAACCCTTTCATGTTCTATACTGGTTCTTTATAACCCCTTCATGTTCTATACTAGTTTTTTATAACCCCTTCATGTTAACATGGGCTCTTACCCGCGCCACCCGTTTTCACAGCTTAATGCACATAAGTAGTTTCGATGGTACCATGGAAACCAAAACACTAGCTGTAAACCAAGAAATAATATTATTCAAAAAATATTTTATCTGAATAAACTCATTTTCTTACACACTAATCTTTTATTTTTTTATATTCTTTACTTTGATTTATCTCCAACAAAGCACATTGTCACTTAGACGTAAGGGGCTACTGTGAATTAGAGGTCATACTTACAGGGGCATCCTAAATGGGGAGTTGTGCAACGAGATGATTGTTTACATTACGTTTAAATTTCTGAATGCTGGTACTGCCTTGGAAACAATGAGCAGGGAGGGGATTCCAAGGCGAGCAGCACGAGAAAAAAAAACTACGCGAGTAAAAAAAGACTTCTGGCATCTGGAGACCTCTACAATGAAGGAGTAGTATTTGGGTGATTGTCGGGTCGGCCGGGGGTAAGAGGGAGGGAAAATTAACTGGCTTATGGAACTGGAATCTGATTCGATTTTGAATTTTGAATTGATTAATTTACTGAACCGTCTAATCCAATATTGTGGAGTGATGTTTTATATCGGTCCTTGCCCAGATTAAGAATGAATATACTTTAACTTTAATAAATGAAATATATAAATAAGTTAAATAGGAAATATTAGAAGATTATCGAATGGAGTATTATATAATTATCTGGGTATGTGTTCATACGTGTTGAATTGCTTAACTTGGATTGGGATGATTAATAGACTGAATGCACACATGTGTACATATGATTTGCGCGTGTGGATATATATATATATATATTGATTAGACAGACGAACAGCGTAGATTTAGTATAAGGAACGTTTATGTTTTGTCTTTTAAGGGAAGTGGGGTCTGATCAACTCTGCTGGGAAGCCATGAAATTAAATACTGTCTTGTTTTTAAATTCCCGAAACAGTTTTTCATGATAAACAACTGATGATCCCTTAAAATAGTGTTAGAAATAAACTAATATAATAACTGTAAAAAATAAATTGACTTACATGAGTGATTTTCCACTGGAAGACTTGGGACTATAATTTTTTTTTATTTTAATATAGTTTTAATGGTTGAGAAACTTCCGAGACTATATATATATATATATATATATATATATATATATATATATATAGTAAGCAATGAAAATATATATGGCAATCAAGCTACACAGAGGCTCCCGTATTTTCATTGCTTACTACCTAGCTCTACTTACGTATCGAGCACTGTTGAAGTAAATACTGAAAACTGATACATAAAAAATTATATCTCCTTATAATATTTTATGTGGATACATGAAGTACTAATATATATATATATATATATATATATATATATATATATATATATATATATATATATATATATGTATACATACATATGCATGTGTGTGTTAGTGTATGCATAACTTGTAATGTTTTTATATATTTTTCATTTTTTATATCTTTAATATAAGAAAAATAATTTTCAACAGTTCATTTAATTAAGGAAATATTTTTCATCTTCAGATGAAATGTCCGCAAAAAAAAATTGATGGTGCACATGCAAGGCCGGGATTTTTGAATAGCAATTTAAACAACAAAACGAGACGAACTAACAATGTGACAAACACAACGACATACCCCCCTCCATGAACAGTATTTTTACAATTAAACTATAAAAAATCCTCTTGGCAAACTCTATCATAGTTCCGTGCAAGATTATTTAACCAATTAACTGATATCAATATGATTGTAAATTTATATATATATATATATATATATATATATATATATATATATATATATATATATATATATATATATATATATATATGGTACACGTATTATATTCGTTTCTTTGTAGATATTCATCCGTTGAAAGTCCAGTGTTTAAAAAAGTGTTCCATAACAAGTAGAACTGTTCTTAAGTCTAATTTTTTTATCTATACGAACATTATTGGTTACATATGTGCATACATGTTTCGGTTATACTCTTCATAGAGAGTCAACCTCTTCAGACCAAAACGAGGAATGGAAAACCTTTCAATTCTTCGCTTTGGTTTTAAGAGGTTGACTCTCTATGAAGAGTATAACCGAAACATGTATGCACATATGTAACCAATAATGTTTGTAAATTACATTTATATTATCTCTCTCTCTTTCTCTCTCTCTCTCTCTCTATCTCTATCTCTCTCTCTCTCTCTCTCTCTCTCTCTCTCTATATATATATATATATATATATATATATATATATATATATATATGTATATATATATATAGATAGATATGATAATAGAAAATCTACTGTGAGTTTGTTTTTGGTTTTTGGATGTTTGTCTTTCATGTAACGCCACAATGTATAATGTTTTCAAACTGAGAACTTTTAGTCTTTTCTGAATAATTCAAAGAAAACAAATCCAATATTGACATGCTAATGCTGGTTGGTCCCATATAAACGAAACGAATTCGTAAAAAAAGTTGCACTAAAGATTGACTGTTTTGAGAATGTTTCGTGAGATGAATAACATCTAGGCCTTTGGAATGTAACACAATTCTGTTTACTTATACATACACACACACACACACACACACATATATATATATATATATATATATATATATATATATATGAAACTAAAAATAGTGAGACGAGTGTTTGCAAAACAGGTCTGAAAACTCTTATAAGTCACCTTATAAACGAGAGTTACTTGCAAATAGGAAATATATTACTACTCCAAACAATAGACATTCCAATGGGTTTGGATCCTGCACCATTTTGGCCAAATCTTTATCTACATAGACTTGCATATATATATATATATATATATATATATATATATATATATATATATATATATATATCATCATCATCATCATCATCATTAATAAAAAATGATATATCTAAAGCGTATAGTTATCATGGATATAGGCGATATATTGACGACCTTGTATGCATTACTGATAACGAAGAGTTTTAAAATACTAAACATTTAATATATCCTAAAGAGTTAAAATTAAACTGTGAACACACGAGAACACAAGCTATATTTCTTGATTTTTATATAAAAATTGAAGATAAAATATATATATCTATAAACTGTTTGATAAAAGAAATTCCTTTCCTTTTCATATCGTGCGTATGCCACATAAAAATAGTATCTGCCCTGTGTATATTTTTTACGGGAGCATTATGTCCGAATTTCTGAGGATTGCTCGCGTTACCTTAAAATTAGTAGATTTTATGCCCCCAAGGTTGCGATCAAAATAAAATATTTAGACAATTATATAAGGCAATTACTCGCCATCCTGACGCCTTTAAATCGTATCCAATTAATCAAAGTAAATTGATTGAGCAAATCCAAAACTATCTAAAAATAATGTAGAATATGTATAAACGTATATATATATAACACATATAGCTTATATTTATAAAAAAATACATGTATATATATATATTTTTAATTTTTAAATAATTTTAATATGAAACTAAATATAATAAAATAATAAAAATACATAAAACTATAAATCACCTAAAAAGTAGTGTAATGGATGCGTCCGAACACTATAAAATACAGCAAATTTTTGTAAATAACGGATATATTTTCTAAGACACGGACGAACAACACAGGAAAGGAGGACATTTTTTAATAACAAAATAAGTTAGCCAAATATTAATCTGGAAGAAAACTTAGATCTAATATACGGAACATTTAGTTCTCTTGTCTTTTAAGGGAAGTGGCGTCTAATCAACTCTGCTGGGAAGCCATGAGATAAAATACGGTTTTTTAAATTCCCGAAACAGTTTTTCATTGTAAACAACTGATGACCCCTTAAATAATGTTAAGACTAGCGTAAATTTGTGGAAGCAAACTAATATAGTGACTGTAAAAATTAAATTGACTTACAAGAAATGTAGTTTTCCACCGAAAGACTTGGGACAAAAGTGTTTTTTTTCATATAGTTTTAATAGTTGAAAAGATTCCGAGACTATATATATATATATATATATATATATAACACATCGGGTTAATATCAACAAAATGAAGAAGAAGAAAAAAGAATAAGTTACGCCTTAAATGTATTCATCAAAAGTCTTAGCAAAAAAAATGATTTTATCATTTAAAAATAACACCATATTTTGGTCTTTTCAAATTTCAATATAAATATTCAGACACGTGGTGCTTCAAAGATGTAATCAATTTTCTTTATATATATATATATATATATATATATATATATATATATATATATATATATATAAAGAGAGAGAGAGAATAGTGTAGTGCAGTATTAGTACAGTTCCAACAAGAGAAAAGTATATATGTACCAACATTAGTCAAAAGTTTTTTTCAATATTTATTTATTATTTTGTTATTTTATCATTTATAAAATTATAAAATTATAATATATATATATATATATATATATATATATATATATATATATATATATATATATATATATTAATGTGTATTGTGAAATTACAAGGCACCATCGATATTTTGTAATTCTATATTTAATGTAGATACTGATTATATATATATATATATATATATATATATATATATATATATATATATATATACATGTGTGTGTTTTTGTGTGTGTGTGTGTGTGAAAAAAGACAAACTGAAAACAGGTTAAAATGCAGGAGAAAAACAAAAACAAGAGATTTGAAAAGAGACGTTCGTTAATACGAACGAAACCGGTTAAATCTCGTGTTTTTGTTTTTCTCCTGCATTTTAACCTGTTTTTCGTTTGTCTTTTTTCACACATCTTGTCTACCACGGCATTTCATTTTCATGACTTATCGTGCCATTTACATTATATATATATATATATATATATATATATATATATATATATATATATATATATATATATATATATATAGTAGTTGAAACCCTTATTTTAGATATTTGATTTCCCTGATCATCTGCCAAGCAAGTACCTGCTTGGTAGTGAAACACGTGTAGGAAAAAAACATTTAATTTGAATAAATAATATTTGTAAGAAAAAATCTTTAATGGTGATCATTGGTGTCCTGAAAGGAATTCTTTGGTAAGCCTTCATAAAATCGCATATAAATGCTCTGTACTCTGTAATCGACTATCATCGAGCTTGTTTTTATTGGTACAACCCCTGTCTTCACTGAATGAGCTATTTTATAAGTGAAAAATCTGAATCTCTCTCTCTCTCTCCCTCTCTCTCTCTCTCTCTCTCTCTCTCTCTCTCTCTCTCTCTCTATATATATATATATATATATATATATATATATATATGTATATATATATGCGTACAAACATTACAGCATCCTCGTACTAGTTATTGTACAAGTTATGTTCGAAGTATTGAGTTGTGAGTGCACAATACCGCTAGATACAACGTTAATATGAATATATTATTTGTTTGTAGATTCCATTTCTTGCATTGTAGCATTAAATTAACCTTCCGACATTGTAACAAAATAATATGAAAATCAGTAACTTCAGCGCATGTAACATACGACAAATTACAATAACACAATTAGCCACAGAAAAAACGCAACATACAATTGTAAACTACAGATTTTGTACACTATAAATGTAGTTTGATTCGGTTGTTTTCTGATAATATTTAGGATTATGAATGACGCACTTTTCTGTTACTCACCTATAGAGCTTTTATCCTTAATAACGTTTCGAGATTTCGCTATCTTACATGTGTTTATATTATAATTATTAAACCATTTCTTTTTTAACATTAGTTTTGTTTCGTCTCATGATTAAAACTACAATAAGCTGACATTAGATTATTTTTTAGATTAAATATAAACAAATTTTTTTTATTTTTTTTTACATGGTTCACCCCAAACAAGGCAGGACGCCACTGTAAACGTAAGGGGCTACTGAGAAAAAGGAAAAGGGGGGAAGAATTGGTGGTTCAGCTTAAATTGGGATCTGAGCAGCGAGATGTCTGTTTATATTAGTTTTAAATTTCTGCATGTCAGTACTGTCGGGGAAACAGGGGGCAGGGAGGGAGTTCCAGAGGCCAACAGCACGAGGAAAGAAGCTATTTGAGTAGAATGCTCTCCGGCATCTGGGGACCTCCACAGTGAATGAATGAGATTTAGTAGAATGTCGAGTTAGTCTAGTAAGAGAAACAGAGAGAGAAAGAGTGAGTGAGTGAGAGAGAGAGAACGAGAGAGAGAGAGAAAGAAAGAAAGAAAGGGAGAGAAAGGGAGAGAAAGAGAGATAGATAAAGAGAAAGAGAGAGAGAAAGAGAGAGTGAGAGAAAGAGAGAAAGAGAGAGAGAGAAAGAGAGAGAAAGAAAGAGAGAGAAAAAGAGAGAGAAAGAGAGAGAAAGAGAGAGAGAAAGAGAAAGAGAAAGGGAGAGAGAGAAATAAAGAGAAAGAGAAAGGGAGAGAGAGAAAGAGAGAGAGAAAGAGAAAGAGAGAGAGAAAGAGAGAGAGAAAGAGAGAAATAGAAAGAGAAAGAGAGAGAAAAAGAGAGAGAGAAAGAGAGAAAGAGAAAGAGAGAAAGAGAAAGAGAAAGAGAAAGAGAAAGAGAAAGAGAAAGAGAAAGATATATATATATATATATAGAGAGAGATTCGAGAGATTAGAGAAAGCTATAGTCAGACGAAAAGAACAAGATAAGCAAATAGACATTGAACCAATCTTGACCTAATTTTCCGCTTGATAAAATAAAAATAATAATAAAAGACAGAATAATATATTTATCGGTTGATATTTAAAAACAAGTTTACAAATCTAAACTTGCTGTTGTAGCCTATTCGTTTTCGTCGCTACATTAATGATAAAGATCATGATTTATTTTGACTCTTATATTTTTCAAAAATGTAAAGTTATTGATTTCATATTACAAGTTTAGGCGATTTAAAAATAATTTTTAATTTCTATATTCTATGTAGTTTGCAGAAATTCAGACACCTGCCGACGTTGAGCAACTCTTTATACATCCTCACTGAAAAGCAATTTGTTAGACTAAAAAAAAAACAATTTCGAAGGTAATTATGCTATTTAACTTTTAACATACCTTATCGAAAGATATAGAATTAATAATAATTTTCGTTTGCGGTTAAATCAAAATAAAATTTAAATCATAAATGCTCCCGGGCAACGCTGGATCGGAACAGCTAGTATTTTTATAAAGTACACATTATAATGAGGGAAAGTTCGATGGCAGAGAAGAAATACGAGAGATTAAATGGAAATAGTAGAAGAGATCAGACAGTTGTTTTGAAACGTGGGACTTTCCTCGCGCAAAAGAAGAGAAAAAAGATTTTTAAAAGAAAAAAGAGGAAACAGAATTGAAGAACGAATCAATAAATTGCTTGACTTAAAAGTAATAATTCGATATTTTCGAAGAGTTTCCCTGCTTCTAATATGGATTCTTATAAATGCATGAACAGTTGTAAAAAGTTGCCTTTTTGAATGAATTCGGAAATCGTATCCGTGTGTCTGCGTTGGTGTGCGACCATAGTAATAATCTGAACGACTTTCGATGTGTATGAACAGAGCCAACACATGTAGTAAATAAGTTTACAGAGAATATATTGCAAAGCATTCTTTCAAGCAAGTTTAATTCCAGATCAAACCAAAAGCCATTTAGTTGCTACATGAAGAAAACTGCAAACTTGTTCCTTTGAACTGTGCTAATTTCTTACGCATCAACAATTTAATTGTTTTCTTTGTCAATTGTTTTAGGGCAAACTTGAATATATATATATATATATATATATATATATATATATATATATTTAGATTTTTCACTTAGAAGATAGTTTATTAGGTCAATAAACATAAGCTCGATGATACTCGATTACAGGGTACAGAGCATTTATATGTGATTTTTTGAAGGCTTACCAAAGCATTCCGTTCAGGAGTTCACCACAAAAGACTTTTTCTTTCAAAGATTATTAATTTATCATATATATCCAAATTAAAGAGTATTGTCCTACACGTGTTTCACTACCAATCAGATCCTTGCTTGGCAGATCATCAGGGGAATTAAGTACCTGGAGTAAGGGTTTCAACAACCGACAATACACAATGTGGTGTTGCCTTAATTGATGTCACTTAAGAAGATAACAGAAGAAAAAAAGAAAAAGAAAAAATAGTAAATGTCTTTAAAAAGTAGCTCGTAAGATTTTCGCAGTATTGTTGCTACTAGGCAAAACAGCAAAGAATTAGTCCCTAATGCATTCAAAAGAAACAGGAACAATGTGCGAGAATACACCTTCTCGTCGAGCAGCACAACGATGAAAAGCATCCCCCCAAACAAAAACAAAACAGTCGAAACACAGTTCACAAGTTACCGTTCCAAGCCACTGATAGTATGGGCAATTCACAGCTATTCTATCAGAAGAAAACACAACACACACACACACACATCCACACACACACATATATATATATATATATATATATATATATATATATATATATATATATATATATATTATTGGGTGTTTATAAGGAAAATATATTTTTAATTTTATACTCCGTACAGTTTCCGAAAATTTCCAAATACAAGCTCAATGAAGGACAGCATAAAGTGTTTGCACTGTATAAGTTGTTTGTACAACGCCATTATATATATTTTTTTATTCTCTGATAATTGGCAGATAGACTTTCGAACTGTAATTTTTTGCTATCCGCGAAGAAACACGTGTAAGTCACCGATAGATTAACGTGGGAAAATTGATGGTTTTTGTATGTAAGACGAAAATATAAGTGACAAATCACTATCGAAGTGCAGGAATAAAGAATTGAAGGATATGCTGTAAATTATTTCTTTGGATTGCTTTTTACATGAATGTTGGAATTTAATTTATATATATATATATATATATATATATATATATATATATATATATATATATATATATATATATATATATATATATATATATTTATATATATATATATATATATATATATATATATATAAAGGAGATTGAAGTTTGCTTGAAGCATTGCTGGTAAATATAAGTGTAGGTTTGTAATCCGAGGTTGTAGCAATGCGATGTAGTTGCCGGAAGGTGGAGAGGGTGAACAGAAACAAACGAGAAGAGAAAACGAATCTCAAAACGATTTATTAATATTTCACGAAACTGATTAAGTACCAGAATAGTAAATACTGTCAGGTAAATAAAAAGTTCGGCAAAAGGTAATCTTAAATTTTAGAAAGAAAAACTTTCATTATCAAAAGACAACAATTAAAGACCGAAAGGGTCGAAAAACCGGGAAAAACCGGAATCAAGCTGTTGAAACACTGCAGCAGACTATTGGGAGTAGGAACGCAGAAAATGTCAAAATTTAATTAAATAATTATTCAGCTAAAGTTAGCATCTTATTAACATTTTTTTTATTTATATACTAATTATTATAATTTTATTATTTGTTATTTTATATGATTTATTAACTTTTATTTATTTATTCAATTCTAAATTTAAATTTACGTGTGGGCCGTTATTATTATATGGGCAGTCAAAGGGGGATAACTTAGAACAAACGGAATATGTTTATAAATGAGATTTGAAATTTGAGAAGTTTAAATCAATTGTGGAAGGAATTAATGTCATGAGGGTAGGAAAGAACCGTTGGAAAGTGGGCGGAATTAAGAGATAAAAATATATCCACACACACATATATATATATATATATATATATATATATATATATATATATATATATATATATATATATATATATATAAGGTTAAATATCTAAATACATATTTATTTTATTTAAGGGTATTCAAGGGTATAATACTCCTAGAACTAAATTTATATAAATTTATTCTATTATTTTCCCTTTGTTATTGTTATTTATTTATATATTTATTTATTCTTTTATTATTATAATTTCTCTTTTTTTCTTTTTTATTTATTTATTTATTTAAAAAAAATTTTTTTTATTTCTATTTTAAATGTTATTATTTTATTTTATTGAATTTCAAACTTTCGTTAACACTTAATATCATGTGGTAACACACATCGCTCTATTAGTGTCCGCATTCTCAACTCTGTCAGCAATATCGGTCAGCTTCGAATTTTGGAAGCTATTCTAATCTCTAAATTTCGTCCAACTTTGAATAACAGATTTGAGTTGTCTTCCCCTTTCATCCTCTGATTCTTACATCCTCACACTCCCACCCCCAACTTCCTTGCCTTTGTCTCCTCCTTCTTCCTTTTAATTGGCAGCGCCATCCACCCCACACCTTAATGAGTTCTCCCTTATTATGATATTTCTGGTCAGTTTCTCGACTCTGCGAGCGATTCGTCGGGTTTCTGGTATCAATTGATGGATCATGGCGCCTAATGTGTCTTAGGCCATTTCTCGAGCGCTTTCGGTCTCGCGACCGTCTTCAGGAGTTTGTTTGTTGTTGTTGTTTGTAAAGAGCCGTATTTATGGTTTTATTTTTGGTATATCTAATTATTTGCATATATATATATATATATATATATATATATATATATATATATATATATATATATATATATATATATATATATTAGCCTAGAAGATTCGTCCCGGCGATGAAACGCGGGAGCCTCTGTGAAGCTTAATTGCCATAAATATAGTTTCTTAGCTTACTATCTGGCTCTGCTTACGTATCGAGCACTGCTGAAGTAAATACTGAAAATTGATACGTAAAAATGTATATCTCTATATAAAATTTTATGTGGATACATGAAATAGTAATATATATATATATATATATATATATATATATATATATATATATATATATATATATATATATATATATATAGGTTAATCTGCTAAACCAGTTAATGGATCATTTTGAATTTTGGGATGTATATTCTAAAAAATATGGTGAGTAACATGGCACACTTCTATTCTAAATTTTAACATTTAGGACGTGTATATATATATATATATATATATATATATATACAGTTTTTATTTATTTGTTTATTTCTATGAACCGATCATTATGAATTTTAGAATACATATTCTCGGCAACCCAGTGAGTAGTATGAGCAAATTATTTGTTTTGTAAACTTGTCCACTCACACCCGCCCTCAAACTTTTGATCTCCTAAACTAATAAATCAATAATCATGAATTTTGAAATATATTCTAAAATATACAGTGAGTTACATAGGCACATTACATTTTTTGTAAAGTGTAACGTTTAGGAGGCGCATATATATATATATATATATATATATATATATATATATATATATATATATATATATATATATATATATATATATATATATATTGGTACAGAAAAATTAGTACAATATTCGTACCGTCGGTTTCAAGCAAAGAAGGACTTAGCCATCCGGCTCTCTTCAGCTTCTGTTGTAATCTGTTTCAGAAATGTGAAGTCACGTGTCACTCTCGTTTGGACGCGTTTTTCTGCTTATAGTGTTATGTATGTTTGTTTAAATTTAGTGTAAGAAAGGTTTAATAAGGTTTTTAAAAAGGGGGAAGGTTACAAGTATATATATATATATATATATATATATATATATATATATATATATATGGCCTTAAAATACTTATAAGTCACCTGATTAAAGAAAGTTATTTTAAAATAGGAAATAAAACACTAATATAAACAATAGGTATTCCTATGGGTTTGGACCCTGCCCCCTTTTGGGCAAATCGCTATTTACATAGATATGAATACATATCTATGTCATGGTCTTTGAATTCCAGGAAGAAAGGTTCTTCCTGGAATTCAACGACCAGGTTGAATCATAAAAAAATTATCTGCCTGATAAGACCTCAGCTCTTGAGAGCTGTAGATCGATAACATCGACATGCCAGTGTAGTAGACTTTGTACATGTTTGAATAAAAGCATTCACAATACAGCTCTATATTTTTATTGAGCACTCTTTTATAAGCCCGGTTTGATTCCCTTTGGATGTCTACCCTGTGGATTTTTACCCTACCTGGATTACTATATATATATATATATATGAGGAAAAAGAGAATAAACATATGATATATTCCTTTAAAGTAAAACCTATCATGAACAGTTGATGTTCGATATACGAGATAGAGAAATTATATAATCAAGGTGGTTTAAATAAAAGAAATCTGTTTTGAACAATTGATGACTTAATAGATATTGTATTTTGCACAGTTTTTATTCTTATTTATTATTGGTTTATACATATATTATTAATTTCATACGCACATAAAAGAAATCCATGGACACGCGGTTCTGGCTCACAACCGCCATCAACATGGCTTACTTAGACAAGGATCGAACCTTCGATATTGATTTCTATAGTCCACTGTCTTAACATTGGACTACGCTGCCCTGTCTAGAAATATGTACAATTATTTTTTAAAACATAACGCAATACCAGAACTAATCATGCATTTTGTGTGATTAATATATATATATATATATATATATATATATATATATATATGAAATGAATGTGGATGGCTGTGAGTGAAAAAGGGGAGCCATCCACATTCATTTCACTCTCTGCTACTGACTTCTCCCAGCCCGGACCTTGGTCCAGCGCTCTCAGCAGCCACGGCTACTACTTTTTCACATCAACCCATCATGTCAACCCAATATTTCGATGAACTTGTATGACATTTTTCTTAAAATTATCATCCTTAGGAAGTCTTACAAATAAAGACGAAACGTTGATGAATATATAAAAAATTTTTTTTTTAAATATTTCTTGGTTTTTCCTTTTGCATTTCCCATTACGTCGGATTACTCTCATCCTTCCTTTCTCATATATATATATATATATATATATATATATATATATATATATATATATATATATATATATATATATATATATATATATATATGCCAATATTTACAAAAATATTAATTACTGTTACTTACAGATATCGACGTTTCATGCTTACACGTTTTCTATATAATAATATATATTTATTAGAATCCGTATTCTTTAGTAACGAAGTCTTTAATACTAATCTTGTATCTTTCTCCAGCTCTCCTGAACATTGGCCCATTCTAATAACATTAACTCAGTAGTCACAATGATAGATACGAATACTTTCAATATTTTACCCTGGTCTTTTTCACCCGTTCATTTTCGCATCGTTTTTCTGTTCGATCCTTCTTATTATTTTCGCTTTTTCTCGAAGTTCATTTTTTTCTTCTATCTATTCTTGCCTTTGCATTAAAAAAAAATGCCCCCTTTTAATGTCTGTTTATAATGTCTACGTCACATTCGAAGATTTTTGAAACACGCTGTTATTTTTGTGCGTTAGGAGGTTCTCAAAAACAAAGAAAAATCCTGACAGAGAGGAACATGTGTAACCTACCCTAAATGCATTTCCCTTCCATCGACGCTTCTTCCCCAATTCCCCCCCTCACTTCCCACATCTCTCACACACTTCTTATCCCTACCCCCTCTCTCCTCTTTCTTTCGTCATCCACTCATCTTCCACTGACTCATATCCTCTTCCGAGTAATATTTTTGTCTTAAGAAAGAAGAGAAAGGAGAGCGAAATTTCAGCGTTCAAGTCTCATATATCTTTTAAAATACGTTATTATGCGTTGGTGTCTTCTCTCGCTCTCTCGTTCTCTCTCTCCCTCTCTCTCTCTCTCTCTCTCTGTCTGTCTACTCTCTCTCTTTCTCTCTCTGTTCTGCTCTCCCCCTCTCTCTCTACTCTCTCTCTCTACTCTCTCTCTCTACTCCTCTCTCTCTCTCTCTGCTGTGCTCTCTCCCTCTCTCTCGCCCCCCTCTCTCTAGATTTGGCTTGATTACAAACAAAAAAGGCAAAGGCGCGGGAGATGATGAACCATTGATTTAATAGTTTCGACTTATTGATTCAAGTGGCGTTCATTTCGCACTCTTTCTTTCCCCGCATTGTCAGAATCATCTGCTCTTCAAAGCCTGCCAGCTCAAGGCAACAATGGCTGACAAATGAATCCAGTAATACATTTTACTTTTAATGTGGTGGTTGTGTTTGACTCGGGTTGGGTGGTGGTTGGTTTCTATGGCATGTCAACCGTCGTTCGTTCATTTTATGACGAAAGCGTACATATACTTTGCATGCGATTGGTTTGTGTATTCATTTGTTTCGTAGGTAGACGTATAATTTGCAAATAAATAATATTTATCGCCATCTCACCGCAGGGAAATGTGGCACAAGGCCAGTAAGAGGGAATTGAAAAACCAGAGCTCAAGATGTTGAGCACTATAGCCTACAAAAATGCCTGAGCAGCTCAGTTGGCATTCCCTGTTAGAGGCGCCTCAGGCGATTAGCAATAAACTAACCCCTTCTTAAAGCGCAAGAAGATAAACCCTGGGAGAGTTGATTTCCTAGAAGTGCACAAAACCATACCTTAGCCCGATAGAGGAGGGCCAGGATATGCCACAACGGCCCACCCTTTGTCGGGTCGATCGTCGTACACGTATCCTCGACTGGTGAGAGAAATTGTTTGTAAACAATAGTTTCTATTTAACCCACAGATTGATCCTGATAGGTACTTATACTCCGGGTAATAGTGTACAGGAGAATAGAGGTTGCTAAGGTGCAACTCTATACTCACCACGTATTCCAAATTAGGATCTCACCACTTAGTGACGTTTTGTGTTAGACCAATGACGGTTGGGGGATGAGCTTGAGTTGTTGATAGGGTTTGGAAAATAGGATGTTAGAAAAAGGTCAGAAAAAGCTGAGAAATAGATATTTCAAGATGGGGAGGTATGGTAAAAAGAAAACACTTTACCCATACGTGTCTGAAGCAGTTTAGTGCTGTGTCCGGGACAAATTATATTTAGCTCGTAGATTAGACCCTGGCAGATAATACCAAAAATATTTTTCGAATATCAAAATAGATATAAAAAAAGTAAAAGTAAAATAGTCGACCGCGACCATAAGGCTCACTTTTCATTAGGTTTTACAACGAGGTGTAGGGGAGGCCGCCACTCCTTTCCCAGGATTACTCCACTTACCCTTGATACTCACCTTATAATGCTGAGTATTTAGCAAGGGGTATGAAGTATAATTTTTTTTTAGTCTTTTGTCTGACTCGACCAAGGATTGAACCCTGGTCTTCCGGTCCGTTAGTGAGCAATCCTACCATTATGCTAAATGGACCAAGTTCTTCATATCTTCACATATTTATGTAATTCGTTTATGTAGTCATTTTTAAATATTAACTTTTACTCGTATTATATATTTTTGTAATGTTTGTTTCTTTTCATTCGTCATCCCTCTCCATATAAAGTAGGGTACCATTTGTGTTCATATATATATATATATATATATATATATATATATATATATATATATATATATATATATATATATATACTAGACCACCCGTGACCTGTTTGGTCAGTATTTGTTATATATATTATTAAATATCTCTCTCTTCTCCTCTCTCTTTCTTTTCCCCTTTCTTTCTCTTCTTTCTTGCACTTTTTCTTTCCTCCCCTCTCTCTGTCTTCTGAATGATTATTATCAAGAAATAAATCTATATATTTGAAAATGGATGATGGCATAAATGATGAATGGTAGCTTTATGACGTCATCACCTTTAAATGCTGACTATTTAGCAAAGAGGCATCGCGTACCATTTTCTGAGTATTTAAAGAATTGAACCTTTGTCTCCCGGCCGATTAGCGAACCTTTTAACAATTATGCCAAATAGGCCGATTTTAAATTCGACCTTTCAAAGTATAAATACATTGATACATTGATTTCTGTTTGAGCCTGTTTGCTGTTTATTGCATTTGATATTGTTACTAGTGTTTTAAAACGCATGTTACGTCATTTGAATTATAAAGAAACCCTTCGTTACGAAATTAAACTTCTAGAATTCAAGATTTGGATTCGAAGGAACCTCCGTGCTTTTAATTGACATTCTTTTCTTTCGATAATTATTTTATCGATGTTAGAAGAGTTATATGCAACATCTAGGTTGACAGGATTATTATGGGTCGCTTTATGCTTTGTTGGACAGCGCTATTGTCAGACTGGTGGTAAGTTAATAATTAAAATAGAATTATGGTGATATAACTAATATAACATGTTATGTGTTGTTGGAGATATATTAATGAAACTTCTTACATTGTTCACACACGGACACATGCATACATAAGTATATATATATATATATATATATATATATATATATATATTTATTTATACACGAGTTCGGTCTCAAATGTAACAGGATTGAGTGCTCTGTGTGAGATATTGGCGAAAAAGGGATAAGCGAGTGATGGTATCATTAGACATTATATATTGGGAATATCTAACTTTAATATCAATTTTCTGCAAGTATTGTGATTCTTTTCAAATACTTTGGTTTACACATCCTCCATTTTGGGTCATTTTTTACAATAAGGTCACCACCTATAAAGACCCAAAGGCCACTCGAGGATAAGGGTTAAAGAGTTTGACTGGTGGACGGTGGGACAACATCACGATCACCGGCATGATGTTTGTAGCAGGTCAGTAATTGATTATTTACGGGGACACTTCTAACAAGAACTTGTTTACATTGGACTTGAAGACGACCATATTGTAGTCGGCTGGGATGCAGGCCCGCGGCACTGTGTTTCATGGACAGGGCAGTTCTAGGAAAGAAACTCTGCCTATGGAAGATTCGTTTCTTCTTGGGCACACAGAGGAAGGAAGGGAAATCATTGACAGTGGTGGTAGCTAGGCGGGTTCTAGCTGTGAATGTTTTACAATACGGACCATAGATTTGAGCTCAGTTAAGCACCTGCTATAAAAATAACGTAAGAGCAAAGAAAGACTAGCGACATTTCTTCTGTGAGAGAGTGACTGTATGGAAGAGAAGAGGACATCCCCCACTAGATTTCGAAGTCGGTTTTGGACTCTGTCAAAGCAGGAAAGGGGCTCTGAGCGGCACCTCCCCATATGGGGCAGCAGTACTCCATCTTAGGAGATGAGCAATATGGAACGTACGATGAACACCGAGCAATAAATAAATATAAGATCATTCTACTGGAACAACCTCCATATTCACTTGGTTTTGCTCAGTTTGACTTTTTTCCTTTTCCTAACATTTCAGATGATCATCAAGGGGGCACATTTTGAAGATTTGGAGCTCATCAAGAAGGCTGCAACGAAAAAGCTGAGGGGAATCTAAGAATAATTATTTCACACATGCATAGACTTGAGACAAGGAAATATTTAAAGATGGCGATTTTTCGAACGAGAAACTATGTAAGTCGTTGTTTTGAGTCGAAATAAATTATTTTCGGACACAACTCTTATATAAGCAACGCCTCTAATTCAACAATTTTAGTCTGGCTTAAGCAATTAAAAGATATGAAATTTATGTTAACATATTTGATAGCACTGTTTGTGTGTAATATCTAAAAAGATCTGTTAGCCAAACCTCGACATAAATGTAAAATCTATAAGAAACGCGTATATTAGACAACGTGGCTGTGGTCATGTGTCAATTCAAAGGTAACGTGTATTGGATAATAAGTAAGTAAAATCACTTCTGTTTCAGATCTCACGTGACGCGAACAAGTCTATATGAACTCAAACTTTTAGTGTGACACGATGAAGTGTTTGCTGGTGCAATTTTAATTGATTAATTGAGTTAAGTTAAACAAATTTAGTGACGAGCAGCGCGAGGACACCTGTTGACTACATTGTGTTTGCAATTTAAAAATGTCACGAGAGTATCTCTCGCTCAGATGTTAAACTAACGACTGAAGAAAAATAACTCAAACTATTTTTTGTTATTTTTAAAATCACACAATTTTGGATGGTTAAAATTACAAATTGCGTGTTTTGTATCTTAACGGAATAGTTATGATAATTTTTAGGACCGGGGCATTAATAAGAAAACAAGTTATGCTAGCAAATTCAAAGGCTGGGGGTCCTCATTGCCAACTAATCGTAATAGAGCAGAAAATACGACAGAAATTCAAGAAATTAAGGAGATTTCGTTCCAAATTTGACCTTCCTAAGAGACAAAAGGCCTTTAACCAAGACTAAATTCTTCAACTTGTTTTTTCTTCTTAAAAAGAGTATTGATTTACTCCTCTCCAGGAGTAAGGCACAAGGCCAGTTTTTATATTACTCCCACAAGTAAGATGTGACCCAAGGTCGGGTCGGGAAAGTGGGGTTTAAAAATTGCCTGGGCAGCCCCGTCGGTATTCCCCAGTAGGGGCGCCTCAGGCAGTAAGCAATACACTTACTCCTCCCCAAAGAGGGGAGGCGAAGCCTGGGAGGGTGGACCTCCCAGAACTGCACAGGACAGACCCATAGACCGGCGTAAATCAAGCCGCGAAGACCAAGACAATACCAGTCTATGGGGTGCAGTATCCATCGGAACAGATACTACACTTTGATCTTAGCCAAAAGGCCAAGAACAAGAATATGTTTGCTTTCATTATCGTTACACAACTGCGTTTCAATAACTATTTGTTATTGTTAATGGTGAGTTCTTGTGTGTTGGAATTGGCCGCAGAACTGACAAGTTTCCGACTCAGCTGTATCAACATGAACGTTCTGTGGATAGTTTTAACACGAACATTCTGTGGATCGTTTGAACACGAAAGTTCTGTGGATCGTTTGAACACGAAAATTCTGTGGATCGTTTGAACACGAAAGTTCTGTGGATCGTTTGAACACGAAAGTTCTGTGGATCGTTTGAACACGAAAGTCCTGTGGATCGTTTGAACACGAAAGTTCTGTGGATCGTTTGAACCCGAAAGTTCTGTGGTCGTTTGAATACAAAAGTTCTGTGGATCGTTTGAGCACAAAAGTTCTGTGGATCGTTTGAACACGAAAGTCCTGTGGATCGTTTGAACACGAAAGTTCTGTGGATTGTTTGAATACAAAAGTTCTGTGGATCGTTTGAACACGAAATTTTTGTGCATCGTTTAAACACGAAAGTTCTGTGGATCGTTTGAACACGAAATTTCTGTGGATCGTTTGAACACGAAAGTTCTGTGGATCGTTTGAACACGAAAGTCCTGTGGATCGTTTGAACACGAAAGTTCTGTGGATTGTTTGAATACAAAAGTTCTGTGGATCGTTTGAACACGAAATTTCTGTGCATCGTTTAAACACGAAAGTTCTGTGGATCGTTTGAACACGAAATTTCTGTGGATCGTTTGAACACGAAAGTTATGTGGGTCGTTTGAACACGAAAGTTCTGTAGATCGTTTGAGCACAAAAGTTTTGTGGATCGTTTGAACACGAAATTTCTGTGGATCGTTTGAACAAGGATACAACACTTAGTGATTTCCACGGCGTATTGGATCATATTTGATGTTTGTATAGGACTAACTTATGAGTCTTCCTCGTATTTCCATTAAATACTTTATATCCATAGACATACATATATTCCGCGTTTTTTTTTTATTTCACGATCGTCAGTATAGAATTACGATTGAACATTTCGAAACCCGGTTCCATGTATTATGAACCTTGGTCTTGTACCCATTCGGCCAACGCGACGATCACGCTTTCAAATGCAAGAGAAATGCACCTTGTATTGTTTCAATGTAAACACAAGTACTTTGATTTAAAGAGAGGTCTATCTCCCAAGGGAGATAACAATGCAACGTGGCTGATTTATGAATCATCAATCTGTTATCTCTCGAAATAGCTTATAGGAGCTTAATAATTATTATTAATAAATAAATATTTTATATTTATAGACATATGTATGTTTCGCGTTTTTTCCCCGTCATTTGCGACGGAGAATTTCACTAGCACACACACACACACACACACACACACACACACACATATATATATATATATATATATATATATATATATATATATATATATATATATATATATATAAAAGTAAAAATTATGCTCCACCATTGTTCGAGCTCGCTATTTA
>OY744522.1:30466823-30481823 GCA_963556195.1 Sepiola atlantica
ACATCATCTGTTGTGGCCAGTGAATGATGACGATGACGATGATGATGATCGTGATGATGATGATGATGATGCTGCTGCTGCTGATGATGATGATGATGATGATGATGATGATGATGATGATGAATATGATGATGATGATGATGATGATGATGATGATGATGATGATGATGATGATGATGATGATAAACAGGGAAACGGAATCTTTACTGACGGCTGCACAGAACAATGCGATTAGGACGAAATACACTAAAGCTAAAATAGATAAAACACAGGAAAACAGTAAATGCAGACTGTGTCGGCACAGAGACGAAACAGTAAATCATATAAGTTAATGCAGAAAACTAACCCCTCTAAATACAAGAACAGACATGACTGCGTGGGGAATGCAGTACACTGAGAACTGTACAAACGATTGCATTTCGAACACGCAGACACATGGTACAAACATAAACCAGAGACAGTACTGGGAAACGAAAAACATAAAAATCCTCTGAGATATTGATGTACAAACAGATACATTTATACAAGCAAGGACATCAGATGTGATAATAATCGACAAAAAGGAAAAATCATGGCAAATTGTAGACTTCGCCGTTCCAGCAGATCAGAGAGTGAAGATCATGGAGACGGAAAAACGAACCAAATAACAGAAATTGCCAGAGAACTGAAAGGGATACGGAGCATGACGAAAGTCAAAATAATACAAATAATCGTAGGAGCACTAGGAACAGTCTAAAAACACTTGGAGAAATAACTGGGAGAAATTAGAATAAAAGAGATCACTGAAACCATACAAAGGACGGTAATGATCAAAACAGCTGCAATCTTAAAGAAAATCCTCGAAGGCGGAAACCAATCCGCAGAAACTACGAATGGTAACCAGTCACATGGAAGTTACAATAAGAAGAAAGCAAAGCAACAGGAAGAACACCACCGCACGAACCAAGGAACAGAAATTGCAAGAACTATCATAAGCTGCCCCCCCCCCCCCAAAAAATAACCAATGACGGCGTCGGCTCGGCTGACACCACACAAAATTGTCGTAAAAAGTAAAGGAGGATGAAAAGACCGAGGACGGAAAGCATTAAGCAGGCCCCCGCTACAAGAGTGCAGAGAGTACTGGGACCTTGGGGAGGCTTATTGCCACCCATATCCCAGAGGAGACCAATGGTCGTTGCCAACGAAAAATCAATGGTAGGCAGCTTTTTCGATATCACAAGGTCATTTACAGTGGTGATCGAAAAGAGGTGGACAGTACTGGAAATCGTAGGAGGCTTGTTGTCACTCAGACTCTAGGGAACACTACTGAGTGTTGTCGGTGAGCAATCACGGACGATGACATGTGGGATAACTCCTAGTGAGCAGGAATAATAATAATAATAATAATAATAATAATAATAATAATAATAATAATAATAATAATAATAATAATAACTCTATAAACATTGCTTGCTTGTTTGCTTGATTGCTTGCTTGTCACCGTGCACACTGGATGGCGTTACAAAAGATGAATGATGGGAATAAAAGGCAAATGATACACGTAGTGGGAGAAGGCGAATGACGTAAACAGTTAATAGAAAAGAGAAAAGAGAAGGGGAAGAGAGAAAGAGAGAGAGAAGAGAGAGAGAATGAAGAGGGGGAAATGAAAGGAAAATAGAGAACGTGGAAGAGAGAAGTAGAGAGAGAGAGAGAGAGAGAGGGAGAGAGAGAGAGAACGGATAAAAACGAATTCTTATTATCAAAAATGAAATATATGGTTACTTGAAAATTGACGACGTCACAAAATAAGATTTGGTTTTGATAATATATATATATATATATATATATATACACATTGGAAGTCGCTCCAGATAAGGCATGAATCCACTTGATGTAAGGAGCTAAAGAAACTACATCAAGGAAAAAAAAACTAGCCAATATAGATAGATTCCGACATAAAAAACAGCAATTCTTCGCCCTTTGTCAGACACATCGCTTTTGGGATGTGAGGACTAAAGGATAAAATAATTATATATATATATATATATATATATATAAACAAATACTGACTCAACGGGTCACAGGTTATCTTGTATCTCACAAAGATGACATCATCTTTTTTTATGTTTCTGAACAAACAGATGATTTTTGCAGGCTCACAATGAGGTTAAGTTCGCCACCCTAACTAAAAATTAATAACTGAAATAACGTTGCGCACTAGAGTGTTTCTGGGGTCTCGTGGGCTTAGTTCTGTTTTTCTTCACAGAAGTTCAGGCCAGCAAGGATTATGGATCGGTAGAGCACAAAGGTCCCTTAGTGATACTCGCCTCTTTCACATTAAATATTGATTTGGTTTAAACTACACGTCCCGCCATTAATTATCCCCGATTCTTGTCTATTTTGACCAGATCAAGTGAAAGGCGAAATATCACCAATGCACTGAAATTAAAAGCAATATTTAACTGTCTTTTTATGGGGCGCCTCTATAGGTTGTCATTCACACACACACACACACACACACACACACACACACACAATTATACGTAATTATCTTATTCAGATCTCATATGGATTCATAAATGCTCTATTGGGACCCCTTTTATACGAAAAAGATAGATTCATATACACTTAGGACACTTTTTATTGGTGGAGGATCATTCGTACCAATTCGCTGTCTGTGTGCCAATCCACTTATAATATAATGGCCATTTTCTCTGTGGATGTGTGTGTGTGTGTTTGTGTGTGTCCACCAGTCAGCATTTTTTTCAAACAAATATCTTAACTTCATTTTAAAATGGAAAATACTGCATTAATACTAAATAATGAATTCTCAAGAAATGAATCGGAAGTTATGACCGGAAATTGAAACCTTGAGATCTTCAGTCTGACGTTCTACCAACTGAGCTATTTTCACTTTGTTACAAAACATTTCCTTAACAAAATAATTATTGCTTTGACGTGACGTCACTGATTTATGATTTACGTTATGTTTCAAAACATAAATTCAAACATAAGCAATAATTAAAAAAAAAATAATAAATGGGTAAACATTATAAATAGCGTTGGAAATCATTTTAATAGTCAAAAAAAATTTATTTAGTTTTAACAATGTATGATATGCAGTTTTATCACAATTATACAATAATATAGATACGTAAATAGGAATACCCTCTCACAGATAGCGAGATGGAAGGGGCTGACGCCGGAGCCTAGAAAAACTATGCGAGGAGAGGGAGTATATATTTTCTAAAGGGCAGTTGTCTGTCTATGTATATGTTTTATCGCCTAAAACTTCAAAAATTACCAAAGATATACCCGTAAACCGTATATATGTTTCAGTATCACCTCAAGCAGGTTTTAGTAAAAAGAAATGCTGTAATAATCGTGTATTTTGGATGATTAGGAATCAAACTAATAATTGGACGTTCAAAAAGAAAAAAAAATGTTCAATCATTACTCGAAAAATGTACAAAAATGTCGTCAGAAATACGTCTGCATTCAGATGACTCGCTTCTTCTTGCAATAATTATTTTATGTTTTTGCTAGTATCTATTAATAATGCCTGGGAGGATGGTATGACGAGCGAACATATACTACACTACCCTCAAAGGATGATATAATGCCGGGAAGGATGGTCCCATGATAACAGAATAATTTTACAATATCCCCCATTAAAAAATAGTATAATAGTACAATAACCTGAAATAGTATATACTATACTATTTCATATTATTCTTAATTAAAATAGACTTAGCTTGTAGAGTTTCGGCTTCAGACAGACAGATGCGAAACCTCTATTTTTAATAAATGCTTTAATTGTATTTATTTCCCCCTTTTCTTTCTTTATCTCTTTCTATCATATTTTATCTATCATTATTTTCCCCTTTTCTTTCAGCAGAGTGACTATGTTAATATTAAATATCATCTGCATTTATTTCTCATGCACTGTAATTCATGTTTTATTTTAGCCAAGTTTATTGCTCGTCATTTTTAAACTCTTATTTTATTTATCCATCCGCCCGGGCAACGCCAGGTAGCTCTGATATTTTTTATGAAGAAGCACAACATTGTTTTATTGTTTTTTTTTATTTTAAGAAATGCTTTTTAGTTAGACAGGTTTTCTACATTTATTCATTAAAAAAAAATTGTTCATTTTCATTCAAATTCCCTTCAAGTCCCTATAATGACGTAATTATTTCCATGAGACACGTTGGAAGAGCCATCCCGTCATTAATATGAATAAAAATCAATTGACTTCAGAAAGTTTTATTATTATTATTATTTGTTTGAATAAGGATTGTAGACATAAGGTTCAGTATCATTGTTGGATAATGGCCCTGTGGGACCGGACGCATCTTGAAGTGGACGTATCTGTGGAAAATCGTTTGGTTTGGCTTGCGCGATTTAGTGCGGGTGGGCCCGTACAGTTGAGTGCAGAATAGGACTGTTCTCACGGTTGGAGCTCACAGACGTTGACAGGCCACCATTTTGATGAGACCTTTTAAGTGGTCGGGAGTTCAAGGGAGTCAGGCTGTGACGAATGCACCTGCGCATGGGGGTTCTGTGACGTCACGGGCTTTTGTGTGGGAAACAGAGTTTTGCCAGTCTGGGTTTTGGAAGCGGGCCGAACGGACGATTTCTCTATGTAGTCTTCAACATGATTAGAGGAATTACATTCCCTAAGAGAATACAGGCATGAGAACTATTCCCCCTCCTGGTTAAGGACTTAAATTAGGAAGTAACTACGATAAAGCAGTAATTTGGTCTCTCCCTTGACGTTAGTGAATATCTCCGGCGGCGATGATAACTAACGCCTGAAATAAAAAGAATCAAAAGTTTAATAGATTTTTTGTCTCGTGAAAAGTGGTATGAAGGTTTTTGTTGCAGACACATCGATACGACATCGAGAAGGCACCCCTCCACGCAACGAGGAAGAAGTAAAGGTACGTGAATTCAACCACCAGACGACATCGAGACGGCGCCCCTACCCGACGAAGAAGTAAAGGTACGAGAAATTAAAGGTATGAAACATATACATTTTTGGTGTTAAAAATGACCAGTTGTTTAAACGACAAACTGCCACGGCCCATTCCGGGACGGGTATACAAAGCGAGAACTGCCATGGCCCATTCCCGGGACGGTATACAACAGTAGGATTGGCTGGAAGCCTCTGAACCACTCCGAAGATACTGATTAATGTAATGGTTACGATAAGCAATGGCAGAAACACAAACAAATGAAAATCAGGAAGGGGAATGAGGTTTGGTTTGAAACTTACGATGAGAAATGAAGGTGTCAATTCCAACAAGAATCAATTAGTTTTACCCGCCCAAACGGGCATTCTTCTAGCTTATATACAAATAAATATTGTCCGTCACGAACAGCAATTCTCCTAGGATACTATCATGTTTAAGGTTTTTCAACAGTGAAATTGTAATTAATTTTTCCTGTAAAATAAAATTTTACAATTTTAAATGTAACCAAATTCATACATATGACGTATGTATAAATAGTATTTGGTTCACTTTGATATTCACAGATATTAATAAATTTCAAAGAATTTAATCTGGACAGAATTTATGGGATGACCTAATATATTTGCAGTGTATTTGTGTGTCTTTCCGGGGATGCGATTAAAAACAAAGCCCTATACCAAGAGCAAACAACTTTAATCGAGTAAAAGTTTACGAGGAATCCAATGGTGGTATAGATTTTCTCTTTGAGTACGGGTTAAAATAATAACGTGGGGTTTGCGTTCCGCTGGATAAACGACGCTTTACTTCATTTTATTTCATCAGTAACTTGAAAATTGGGGAAAAATGAGGATAAAATGAGAATACGCTTTTACCATCGTTTGTACATTATCGCATAAAAAAATGATATCATCTGAGCGACAAAAATGTACACATAACCCGAATTGTTACAAAATCAAATAAGACGTCATAAATAGAATTCTGTTGTGACCGACTTAAAGACGACATTCGTTTTATTTCTTTAAAGAATATTAAGCAGACAATTAATTTTACGTTAAGAGGCTATTTATTAAATTTCTTTTAAATTGTTGCAATAAATAAAATAATTTAAACTTAAAAAACGTTTGGTTCATTTTTGTTTGTTTTTTAGTATGTATTTATTTACCTCCTCTCCAGGAGGTTAGGCACAAGGCCAGTTTTATCTTACTCCCACAAGGTAAGATGTGACCCAAGGTCGGGTCGAGAAAGTGGGGTTTGAAAAGCCAGCGCCCGATAGGTGAGCATTCTGGCCATTAAAAATTGCCTGGGCAGCCCAATCGGCATTCCCCGGTAGGGGCGCCTCAGGCAGTAAGCAATAAACTTACTCCTCCCCAAAGAGGGGAGGCGAAGCCTGGGAGGGTGGACCTCCTAGAACTATACAGGACAGACCCATAGACCGGCGTAATCAAGCCCCGAAGGCCAAGACAATACCAGTCTATGGAGTGCAGTATCCATCGGAACAGATACTACACTTTGATCTTAGCCAAAAGGCCAAGCAAAGGCCAGGTATGGTAAAGGAACCCTAAATTTTCGTTGTGTTTTGCTAGTAAAATTAAAAATATGATGTTCAGGGTTAGGGGGAGGAGTACACATGGATGCTCATTGATTCCCGGGCGAAACCGAGGTTGCCTACCCGTTTGTTATATAACATTAACATTGTATTTAATTAAAAAAAGGAGCGATTTACTTGCCAACAATAGTCATTTAATTCAATTTTCTGCAATATTCTCGCTATGTTGTCTCACATCCCAACATGCTAAATATCTGCATCGCAATCATTGAAGGCAGTTGTTTTTTTATCGATATCCGATGAGAATGAATACAAAAAAAAATATATTACTGAGCGGGGGAAAGAGGCTTTAATAAAGTTGATTCCGACTAAATATGAATAATGGCTAACCCTTCGTCGATTCTTCTGAGTCATTCATATCTCTTTGCGCGTTTAGTTTGTCGGTTTAAACAAAACTTTAAGAGGGATGAATAAGATACACCCAAAACGAAATTTAGTTTGTTTTACTAAGAGTATTTATAAAATAGAAGAGAAAAATCCGTACATTATCTATCTATCTATCTATCTATCTATCTATCTATCTATCTATCTATCTATTAAAACTATTTCATGTATATACACATATAATATTATAAATGTATTATTATGTAATATGATACATGACGTACAGTATTTAGTTAAAAAGTGCTCAACCCGTGATTAAAGTTTAGTAACCTTATGAAAATATAGCAAGTAAGCTACGCAAACACATTTATGTTTTATTCCCGAGGGAAATCATCAGACTAAAACTAAAAACTAACATAAAGAATTTGTTATTAGATTAAAAATATGAGTTGGTATTACATTTAAACGTCATGAATCAGTGTTGGTCTTTTTAAAAAAAGGTTTGCTATAAGAAAAGCTCCAAATATCGAAAAAGTTTTACATAAACGACCTTAAACCGACGCCATTTAATGAACTCTTTCGTTATAGTTACGCGGGTGATTACTTTTTATTTTGTTGTGGTTGTGTTCATTTCGGGCGCTTTCGTTATTGGAATCACAATCCATAATTGTATTGGAATGAAGAATTTAGAACAGAATACGTAATTGTATCGGAATCTGGATAAATATTGGAGTAGTTTCATCACCAGTAGAAATATTAGCGACGGGCGTGTAAGAATAGGGTTAGATTGGAAATTGTCCGCATAAGTTTAAAATTACGTAAGCGAATTGGAAATTTCATTACAAGTAAGAATAGAATGAGAGATGTGTGTTACAGGAAGTTGAATCATGTGGGGAAGTCCGAAATGACACGTAGGAAAGAAGGGAGGAAAATCTTTCTCTTTGGCAGATAAGCTACTCCGTTTTTGGTTCCCCTCCTCCGTGGGGCGATACGAAGCTTGTATGTAACCTTACAGTGAATGAAGGAATAAAACATCAAGGGCAAAAGCCATTCGAGCAAAACTGTTATTTGAGTTGTTTCTTTCTTATATGTTGTGCGTAACTGCATCTACCAGATGAGAGAGGAAGTTGGGAACTTTGGCTGCCCAATCATCACAGAAATATGACCAGCTGATTCTTCCTAAAGAGTGTACGCACCGTGGGGATTGAAGAACACCCCAGCAGCAATGATACAGACGCCCATTTGATGCCGTCAAATCCATATTACAATTTCTATATTTTGTTTTTAATTTTTATTATTTTCAAGCTATAAATCAAATAAACCAAAGTAAAACTTCGTATTTTCGTTTTATTGTTATCAAGCGAAACGCTGACCCCAAAATATTATTTCCTTTTTATTGTTATCAAGCGCAATGCTGACCTCAAAATATTATTTCCTTTTTATTGTTATCAAGCGAAACGCTGACCCCAAAATATTATTTCCTTTTTATTTTTATCAAGTGAAACGCTGACCCCAAAATATTATTTCCTTTTTATTGTTATCAAGCGAAACGCTGACCTCAAAATATTATTTCCTTTTTATTGTTATCAAGCGAAACGCTGACCCCAAAATATTATTTCCTTTTTATTTTTATCAAGTGAAACGCTGACTCCAAAATATTATTTCCTTTTTATTTTTATCAAGCGCAACGCTGACCTCAAAATATTATTTCCTTTTTATTGTTATCAAGCGAAACGCTGACCCCAAAATATTATATCCTTTTTATTTTTATCAAGCGAAACGCTGACCTCAAAATATTATTTCCTTTTTATTGTTATCAAGCGAAACGCTGACCCCAAAATATTATTTCCTTTTTATTTTTATCAAGTGAAACGCTGACCCCAAAATATTATTTCCTTTTTATTTTTATCAAGCGCAACGCTGACCCCAAAATATTATTTTAAACAAATATAAAATTAATCAGCTACTGCATATTGTCTTTCCGATATAATAACATGGGTCGGGAAACTACGTGATTACTATACATTTTATTAGCATTCATACAGATCTGCTGTCTTAATTCGGTTATGTTACGATTTTTAAAAGTTTTAATCATATATTTATATATATATATATTAATTTGAAGTAAATAATATTTTTACTACATACCGCCAGCGTTTCAAGCTTCCGCTCTCATCAGTGTAGGAAATAGTAATCTCAGACGGTCACAAGGTTCGAACCCCTGCTACAAGAATCAACCTAGACTGCGTAAGCAAGCGTCATAACCACTAGACATAACAACGTCAAGAAGAGAATTTAAGTTATATTTATTCGAAGAGAGAACATGTAGAAAGACTGACTAAAGATTCAACGAACGTTGTCGGAATATGCCTTATATGTGTCAGTCTATTTTTAACTTTCCCGAACAGGGCTCAACTTATATATATATATATATATATATATATATATATATATATATATATATATATAGAGAGAGAGAGAGAGAGAGAGAGAGAGAGAGAGGGGGGGGGGGGGAGAGAGAGCTGTGATACAGCGAAACAGTATGTATGTGGATGACTATATAAAGCTCTTTTTCTTGGATAGAGCTTACTTGTAAGAATATTGCCAACTGCTATTAGCTTTCAGGCATAGCTCATTGGGTAAATCTAATTCGAGCTCCCGCCACTTTATAATGTTTACATTGAAATATCACTTACATTTAGTCAGTGTTGTATGATAGCGCAGGGGTAGAGGCGCCGACTGTTAGTTCGACAGTTGAGTCTCAATACCGGCTTGAGGCACTAACTGGTCTAGCTGTGATACATCGAAACAGTCTGTATGTGGATGACTATATATATATATATATATGTGTGTGTGTGTGTGTGCATATATATACATATATATATACATATATATATATATGTATATATATATTGTATATATATACTTATGTTTTTTGTATGTATGAGTGCGTACTAAAATTTAATGATAAACAACAGTCTGAAAAATACGATATCGTATTTCCCACTTTTTAATTATAATATCAGAATGTAAACATGAACGGCTTCAGATTAGGAAAGTAAAGAACAACTTTTGTTTGTGAAAACATAAACAAAGTAAAAAGAAATGATAAAACGGTATATAGGCCGAAAGATATTGACGTCCGTCAACATTTGATTTTTAGAAATAAACATTGAGCCACAAATCAAATGAAATACAAAAATAACGAGTGTTCAATTAAGAAAGAAAAGTAACATAGACATTATATATAGTCATTCACAGACAGCTGTTTCGTTGTATTACAGCTCTTCAGTGTGAATAGACGTGGTAATTTTTTTCACGCTGTATAAAGACAAAGATAAAGATCCTGACAATAAAAAAGCAATCGTTGAAATTATTTCAAATACTTTGAGTTGTCTGAAGATCACTTATTAGTTGGCCATGCAACAAGTGGACTTGAACTGGAGCCAAAATGGCGAGTTCATGTATTTCAAGTCCTCTCGCCAATGGCCGACTGCGGAAGTTGCGAAGACACTCTAATGCATACAAATGCGCTAATCGCTTACGAAAAACAGTGGACAATTAACGTCAATTAATGATTGCGTGAACTCGTAATTGCTGGCTTATTACGAGAAGAACCGCTATTGGTCGAGGCTTGGAAGCTTGGCTTCGAATAACAGAACAGCCCGGGATATAAAACTGGTGCGGAATATGACAGACCCTATCAGAAGGCGAAATAAACAAAAATAATCTAATTTGTCGAAACTACATAAGCGTCTGTTCCCTGGAAGATTTCTAAGAGAACCAAGAATTTAGTAGCTCAACGGCGCATTAAACCGAAATATCATTTATTTCTAAGTGTTTCTCCAAATTTACACCACTTTAAACAATTCTTTACATATTTTTAAAGTCCTATGTCTATTCTTTGTTTTTGACTATGTTTTAGAATTGTACATAGATCAATATATTTTCCAGTATCTATTACTAAAAGAGATTTGGTATCGTTCTTTATGAAGCCAAAACTATTCTATTACTTCTATTAATTGTACTATTGTACTATATTTTAATGCTTGATTCTGTTTACTATTCTATTTCAGACTAATGTACTATATTCAAATTCTCAATTTAGATAGGGAGTAGCATCTGGTTTGTTATCATGAGATCATCTTCCTAGGCATCCCCGGATATACTAGCAGTAAGTAAAACTAACCTTACACTCCTCAATCTCCTCTTATCGCTTTGACATGAATGGATACCTCCCACTTTGCTGTAATGACTCTAGCAAACATATGCACAAATTACGAGTTTATATTCGTAACAATATCCCCGTGACTAGAGAATATAATGTAGAATAAAATGTCCAGGCCTACATGTGCTTTACATTAACCTTACAACACAATGTTGGTTACTTATATTTTATATACAGTTCCCCTTCGTCCCAGGGCTTTACCCTGCTTGACTATGTCTCTGTTAGTATAGATACAGGACTCTCTTTAGACTTAAGCGTATAAATACATGTATTTGGAGATTCTGATGCCAAACACAAATTAGTTTTGATTCTCGATCTATAGAGATGCAGCTGGTAACATCACGCATAGTTATTCTTTAGCAATTCTCTTTCCCAGACTGTCTGTTTCCCGACCCGCCTCTACGATCCAGAGAATCAGCAACCCTCACTTCTTAACCTATTCTTTACTACACTGCCTGAGACTTGTATGACGGGTGCCCATAGCCCACTCGGAATTACCTTGTGATAATGGTTGATATCACCCTAAACTTTCCAGTCCATACCGTAGAGCCGTTACTAACCATGACGAGATACTACAAACGGGCTGATTTAAATTCCATCAGAAGCCATAACAAAGACGTCCCATGGAATAAAACATTTTCTCTCTTTGCTGAACACTGTGCAATGGTTAAAGCAGGCATATAAACATATGCCCCGACGCGGAAATTATATAGCAAGCCACACTTTCCAAAATGGTTCAACCTGTCCAGTTGCTATTGCACATAAGCATCAAGCATTCTGCCGATTCGACCGCTATATATCAAATATAAATTGACAACAATTTATAGCATCAAGAAATCATAATAAGAGTGTAATAGCAGCAGCTAAGAGTAGGTCTTCTGAGATAAACAGAAAACACATTGAGTCGCAGAAATTAGGAACTCGCGATTTTTTGAAAATGTATAATAGTGTAGTGAATTATGTCAACCGACAATTCTCTTTGTATCGAATAACCATGATGGCACTTGCACGGCAACTGATAAGGCTGCACTGCTTTCCCAGCGGTTCACCTAGAACCGCACCTTGACCTCCACACCCAAATTTCCCACTGCGGACAGAAGCCACAGTCGATGATCTGATAATCACCTCTTCCCATATCCTTTATATTATAAAAAAAAACTTGACACCTCCAAAGCATGTGGGCCTGATCTTATCTTTTCTATAATAATAAAGAAACGCACTCCAAACTCTACAACAAATGCCTTGTCGAATCTATTTTCCCTGATAGCTGGAAAAGTGCCTATGTGGTACCAGTGTTCAATAATTCTGGTGAAAGCACTTACCCGCAAAATTATCGACCAATTAGATTCCTCTCGCTCTTCTCTAAAAAAATATAATCATTAATTAACCTAGCGATTGCCCACCATTCGTTAATGCTAAACCTTTTTCTGACCACCAGTATGGATTTAGTTCATTCTACCTGTTATACTGTAGATAGCTTAACAGCCACCCTTGAACCTATATACCATACACTGAACAAGGCAGGTGAAGTTAGGGCGGTAGCGCGTGATATATCCAAAGCTTTTGTAAAGGTCTGGCATGAACGTCTTCTCATAAAAATTAATTCGTATGGACAAATATTTAATACTAGCAGGACGCGGGTCCCAGCGTTGCCCGGTTGAAATAGAAAATAATGATTTTAAGCCTCATTTCGTGTTGCACTGAAACAAACACTTCCTGAATACAATGTTATCCACAGATTTCATAAAGTCGCCGTTCAACTGTAAGTAATTTACTCGTTTAAAATAGAATTTATGCTTAAATAATCGCTTGCAGATTGTGTTCACGCAAATAGGTCACAAATTCGACAAATAGCCGAAGTGTATTTGCTTTAAAACAATTGATCTCGTTATTACTAATTAGTTTTATTAAATTCTTGGCTAAAATTGTATCCATGCAGATGGTTTTTTTTGCCAAACGGATTTGGGCGTATGTATTTTTTTGACACATGGACTTCTCGCAGGAGTTAAATAAACACAATAACACAAGTAAATCAATTGCTTAAAATGTCCGAAACATATTTTCTCTTTACCTATCCATTTATGACATATTTGTGTTGAGTCGGGGTTTCAATGTAAGTAATTTACGTGATTAAAATACGATTTATCTATAAATAGTTCGAGATTGATAATAGTGATGGGTTCGAAGAATCGACGTTGACAAAATTGTATTCATGCAGAGGTTGAATTTTGCCGCACGGACTTAGGGTTATTTTTGTTTTTCCGCACTGAATTTTTGCCGGAGGTAACTAAATATATTTAAAAATAAGAAGCATAATAATGAGTTGCCGAATGTAGAAGATTGCAAAAACAAAACAAAATGTATGTAAAAAAACGAACGCAGGAAGAAGATAACTGTTAATTCTAGTAAATATATTGGGTACTGTTGAACCAAACAAAATCGCCGTCTACATAAATAGCGACAAGATGCCGACACACCTGTTCTTTACAATCTTTAGGGCATTGAGTAAAAAGCACAATTTCTCGAAAAAGAAACAAAAATGTAACCTTTGAACTTTTAATTTAATTTTTTCGTCACAAAAATAAGCAAAACTATTTGTATAATTAAGTCGAAGAATTCTAATTAAATTTGAATATACGAAAGGAAAGGCTATTGTATGCTAGTGATAACGTAAATATAATCTTTTTTTTCTCGGGAAGCGAAGGTGAAATACTTCTCGTCTGAGGCAATCATCAAAGAAGAATATTGTAAGAAAATTATCAAATAATCTAGATCACTATTACTGACGGTTCGGAGTATCTGACAAACATTCTGATATTCCCGTATTTCGCGCTTAGGTAGAAGGTTTACCGGCGTAGTGAGTTTAAAAAATAAGCTAGTCATGTTATATTGAAAAATAAGTAAATATCAAAGTATCAATTCACGGAAAGAAAGAAGAAGTAAGTTCAAATTAGAAAGAAATGGGAAAAGCTTAATGACGCAGATTTCCGTAGCCTTAATGAAAAGTTGTTTTTCGAGTGATGATAGTCATTGATAGTTTTAAGTGTTCAGTAATTATTCTGTATTAAACCATATTTGTGTAGTTTTTTAAACGATTGAAAAGTAGCACACGGTGATTCTGGTGGTAGTGTTAGTAGAAAAATAGTAGCGGGTGAAAGTTGATTCTACTTTCTCTTTGAAATGTTTATTTGGGAGAGTCTACTAAGACGGATAAAATATAATAAAATTAAAATATAGATGACTTTAATGCAGAATTTCTGTAAACACTCATGAGTGCTTAAGGCCATTGAAGGGCGAATTAGGCTATAAAGTGGTTCGTTATTTTCCTATGATGTCTGAAGGTAGACGGGTAAAATGACTTTATTTTATTATACATATAATCAGATCCTTCCTAGACAAAATAAAAAACCAGTTTGTCTTCGATGGCCGTACATCTAAACAACATTGCATCAATGTGGATGGACCCCAGGGGTCGATCTTCGGACACTTATTATTTCTGATTTTCATAAACGACGTCACTGATTCAATTTTGTCTGAGATCGTTATATTTGCTTACACTATGCTCTATTTCGACATGTGGGTAAATAAAACGCAAACACATCGAAGGTTATAGATGAATCATTAGAGAATTACCTCCAGTCTGTAGTAGAATCGGAGCAAAAATGGATGGTAACATGTAATGCTACTAAGACAAAGCATTCTTACATTTACAAATATAAGAAATCTTTTCAACCGCCGATTTCCATGACTAATGGCCTCTTACCTGACAGTCAATCATTCAAACATATTCACAGGTTATATGAGTTGGAATACATACATAGAAGACACTGCCAAGTGTACTGCAATGAAATTAGGATTCCTCTACAGGGCTAGAATACTTCTCACAC
>OY744522.1:30486823-30516823 GCA_963556195.1 Sepiola atlantica
AAAATAAGTATCGCTGACCTTGAACAAATTTGGTTCGCGCCCCCAGGGGGTCAAAAGCTCCCGAAATGGCAAAAAATGACCCTTTTCTCCCATAACGTTTGATCCATCCATTCAATATTGCTGAAACTTGGCCAAAATGTCGAGGCAATTGTTCTGGATATAAAATGAGCATCCTTGACCTAAAAAAATTCTGGTTCACGCCCCTAGTGGGTCAAAGAGAGGTCAAAAATGCCCCAAATTGCCCAAATGTATTGCATTTTACACTCGCCTCATCGAGTCACATACAGAGGGGGACCACGCACGCGTGGCTTGTATTTATACTGAAATCAACGGTGTATTACAACTTGTCTTAATCATATTTGATTTTGTAAAGAAAACAAATCTTTTCTTCTTTCTTTAGTTTCTCTCTCTTCGCCTTTATACTACTGCAGTGTTAATTGAGACAAAGTTGGTAACAATAAGCAGTAATCATAGTACACAGCATTGACAATTTTCTTTCGAAATGTTGCCGAAATTTCTTCTGAATTTTTCTATTTAAATAAATAGTGTATAGGAGTCTTCTAACTAAATGAAATTATTATATTGTACAGGGCAGTAAGCGACCGCTTTCATAATCTTCTTGTATATAAGACTGCTTGCAACATCATTAAGATAACATACAAATTATTTGCCATAAAGAAACAAATAGGTTAATATTCATTTAAAACAAATATAATTGGCAATCTGAAAGCTATCATGAATAGTAAAATACAACATTTTTCTTTTTATTAACAACGTAAGCAGTCGGTGTTGTAAAAGTGATAAGTGAATAATGATCACAGTTTAACAATGTTTCAAGCCAGTATTCTCTGAATTAAATCGATATAAAATACATTTCTTTGTTGGAAAACAAGATTATCTAAGACAAAAATAAAAAAATAGCTATTGAGAATGATATATATATATATATAATAAATATTTGTTATTGTTTATTATCTATGTACGTATACGTTTCGTCCTTTTTCAATCGGGACTCATCAGCATAGAGATATGACTATTCACTACCGGTCATGCGATTCGAAACCCCGGACCTCAAGTATTTTTCAACTCCAGTCCGACGTCGCCAGTCGCTGGGCCAATTGTAAACAGCGAATAAACTATGATAAGTTTAACACTTTAACGGCGGCTTTGACGTCGAGGCATTCTACTTCTATTAAGGGAAGGAATGATGCATTATAAGCAAGTGACGTCATGCTGTGTTAATACTACCAATTACAGTGCTCTACTTTCAAGGAGCGACAAATAATATATATATATATATATATATATATATATATATATATATATATATATATATATATATATATATATATATATATATATATATATATATATATTGTATACACTGTAAGATGAGAGCTATCGATGGCAAACCCCGATTATCAGCCCGACTGTTCCTTATTAGAATGTATAATATTATGATAATACTAGAGAAATAACTCCTTACGAAGAAACTAACAGTTATTTCTCTTTGATCTTAGTAATTCCGAATAATTTAGAAAACGAAATATAATTAACTTTCTTTAATTATCGAAACTCTAATACGTATAAATATAAAGAAACAAACGCTAGAATCTTTCTGCGTATAAAAACAAACAATTGTGATGATTTCTTAAAAATATTCCTATAGTTTGATTTCAATTTGTAAAAATATTTTAAGTTAATATGTGATAATTAATAATTTGCCTATTGGGACTATTTTATGTAGAAAATTCTGATGAGGAGTTTTAATGTATTTTTTTTGTTTCATAAAAAGGAAAGGATCCATTGGAATTTTTATTTAATTGACATTGAGACAATTGTAAAAGGACACTTGATATGAACTTCTTTTAAATTAGCTTAACATATATGTTTATATATATATATATATATATATATATATATATATATATATATATATATATTTTTATATATATATATATGTTTAAATGTTGAATTAAATTAAAGATAATGGAATTATCGTTTAATAATAATCTATCGTGATAATATAAAGCTCAATGTATTGAATAGAGCAATCAATTCTAGAAATGAGAGATGAGAATAAAAAATTGAAACGATACAATATTTAGTAAAACATCAAACGTTCAGAGCAAGGAGCTTCAAATCCTTAATCCATGGATTTTGAAAGATAAACTTTTCTCATCAGAGGATAGGGAAAAGCCGACAATGTAATTGTAAATATTATCGGCAACATTTAACTTTGAAAATTTTACACAAAATAAAACAAAAATAAAGGCAAAAAGGTAAAGAGTCTTATGTTGAGATGAGAGCGTAGAGTCAGGGTGGACGATGTCCAAAAGCACGTCAAAGTAAAAACAGCTGTTATGTTGGAAATGAATGTTTGAAAAAGAATAATAGTCAAATTGTTCAGGAATCCAAATATTTTTGTTAAGAGGCTGGTACTCAGACGGCAATTGGTAACGTCCAGTCTATCCTGTTTGCACATTAGTTTGGTGCTGATGAAAAGAGTTTATCTTTGAAAATCCATGGATTAAGGATTTGAAACTCCTTGCTCTGAACTTTTGATGTTCTAATAAATATTGTATCTTTACAATTTTTTATTCTCATCTTCCATCTCTAGAATATATACATATATATATATATATATATATATATATATATATATATATATATATATATATAGATATATATATATATATATATATATATATATATATATATATATATATATATATAAAGAGGTGTACTAAAAGCGAACTTTTATGTGTGTGTGTGTGTGTGTGTGCGTGCGTATATGATTATTATGATGGAGTATCGTGAATCCTATCAATGTGCACTATGACACACTGGCTTCTACCGCCACCACTTCTACGCCTGTTTATTTGTAGGGTCCCTGTTATTATTGCCATTATGGATTTTTGAATTTCGCTTTTTCAACAACGTTGTTCGACATTGCATGGACAATAAATTTAACGTATGCAACTGTAAATATTCACCCGTGCCTTCATAAACAAACGTTGTGCAAAGAGATCTATAGACGAGTTGAAAAAAATATTTACGGATACAGTGTATACAAATATGTCTCTATATAAGTAAAGATATGAGATAACTTCACGTGTCTCTCTGTGCATACTTTGTCTCGTGACTATGTAACTTACACAATGATTTTATTCTCTTTTATTTATTTACCATTACTCGGATATTTGGCGAAATCAAATCACTACAGTAAAATAAAACGAAAATTTAAATATCCTATTTAATTATGGAACTTAATCCAACTAAGTGAATTTTGGTTTCCCCGTAAATTGTGAACCTTTTTAATCTTTTGTAAATAATTGTAAAACAGAATACATTTCTTTGTGGCTTTTTGAAAGTTAAAGGTGGATTTGGAAGCATTTAAACTGTCGAATAGAAATTCATTTCTAAATTTAACGTTCTTAGCAAATCTAAAAATATTGAAAGTTTTTGAAGGCTATTTGCAGAGGAAAATAATAACGTTTGGGATGCTGTGTATAAATTTATTGATTTTACTAAAGGGAAACTCTTTTCCAAAGGCCGAACTAAACCTATAATTGTTCTTGTTTCGTCAGCCATGACTGTGTAGAAGTCTTAAGTAATTTTTATTTTATTCTTTTAACTCTCTATACTGAGGATTCAAACTTCAACCTCCAGAATTCGAAATGACTTAACTTAGCACTTATCATTATTTTTGCGCCACGGATAAAGTGCTAAGTAATGATGCAAAACAATCTATCGTGGATTAAATAGAAGGTTCTCTAGTTCGAAATACCGCACATTCCCGAGTTTTATATGAAAATTTCCGCGTTTGAAAAGACGAATCTGAAGAAAGTCGGAGGTTACAACGACCGAAACGTTGTGTGAATAACAAGGTGATAATAAAGGTCTGAATAATCCAAATAATCCAAATAATCCAAATAATCCAAATTATAAAACAATCAAAAGATTTTAAAAACAAATAATATATTTTCCTTACTTTTGTGGATGTCCACATCTCGATTTTTCACACAATTTTCATAATTGCCGTGTTTTTTATTAACGTTTTGGTTTGAACTTATTACGATTATTAAAGATTCCCCTGTGGTGCTGAAAAAATACGACCCCGTTCTGGGACTATTCTAAAAAGTCTTAGATTTAATCTCCAATCTATTTAAATGCGGAACTCTTCATGTCAAACTCGGGAATGTGCGGTATTTCGAACAGAAAATCTTTGTATTTAATAGACGATAGATTGTTCTGTGTTATTTTAAGACCGGATTTGAGGGTCGTAAAATGATCAAAGTTTTTTACAACCTTGAGACTATGTGCTTATTTAATGTAATTTAGCTATAGTTAACTTGACATTTAGGAAATGGTACGGTGTAGTGCTTACAGACGCGAAATGTAATCCCGGTGTGCCGAGTTCAATTTCATTCAGGGTTAGTGCATCACTTTCACTAAAACCTGGATAACGTATACATTTATATATCCTCAATACATCTATAGAATACATACAAGACTCCCAAGCCTTAATTGTGCAGCTTGTCTAGGAGAACTCTGAAATAAAACCAGCTTTTTCCCGCTTATTCTGGCATTGTTTCCAATCGTCTTGGACTTCTTGACACAAGGCTCAAGCAATGCCGGTTTAACAACGATGCGGTTAGGGATTTCACAACCCTTGCTTCACTATATCCTCTTAAGAGGGTCTCTATTGTTTCTCCAAACTGAAAAGAAGACTCTTTAACGTATCATTGAAGTTTGATGAAAAGGAAAAGAGTTTTTCGTAGTGTATTTCATACACATTTTATGAGAAAAACATGGATATGACTCCTTTTATCACAATTTGCATAGACATGGGATCATTCCTATCTTATTTTAAATCCGTATGTACAAAATAGATAGAAGATAGTGAGCGGATACACAGATATACGTCTCTCATATTTGTATAGATTAAACATACGCAACATCCTGTCTGACATAATTTGGGTAGTGCCAATTAAACGGCATGGAACATGTTCATGGGTTGCCTAACGTCAACTAGCTTTCATTTGATTGGTCAGCAGCAGAAATTTGTAACACATAAGCTTTTAGCATTTTCACAGCAGCGTGGACTCTTAAAAAAAAAAACGACGAACTGTGAAGAGTTCCATTCATATTAACCACAACTACAAACAACACACATAGATAAAAAAAAAAGCAAAAACAAAAACAAACAAACAATACACAGTTAAAAACATTTTTGGAAATTTGCCATTAGATAATGCTGATGCTAATTAAATGATTATTATCGATATTATGATATCGATATTTACTCAGCCTATCTTAAGATGTTACAAAGCCATATATAGATGTGTAATGAGAGTAGTGTGATTGTGTTGCGCCATTCTTCAAAACTCAGTTATCTTGCTTGCCTCGAAAATTACAATTTGGAACCATGCAGCTTTTTAGCTTGAAAAATTGACTCCAATGTAATTGTTATACTGATATTGTCTAAAGTATTGAAAAATTGACTCCAATGTAATTGTTATACTGATATTGTCTAACGTATTGAAAAATTGACTCCAATGTAATTGTTATACTGATATAGTCTAAAGTATTGAAAAATTGACTCCAATGTAATTGTTATACTGATATAGTCTAAAGTATTGAAAAATTGACTCCAATGTAATTGTTATACTGATATAGTCTAAAGTATTGAAAAATTGACTCCAATGTAATTGTTATACTGATATAGTCTAAAGTATTGAAAAATTGACTCCAATGTAATTGTTATACTGATATTGTCTAACGTATTGAAAAATTGACTCCAATGTAATTGTTATACTGATATAGTCTAAAGTATTGAAAAATTGACTCCAATGTAATTGTTATACTGATATAGTCTAAAGTATTGAAAAATTGACTCCAATGTAATTGTTATACTGATATAGTCTAAAGTATTGAAAAATTGACTCCAATGTAATTGTTATACTGATATAGTCTAAAGTATTGAAAAATTGACTCCAATGTAATTGTTATACTGATATAGTCTAAAGTATTGAAAAATTGACTCCAATGTAATTGTTATACTGATATAGTCTAAAGTATTGAAAAATTGACTCCAATGTAATTGTTATACTGATATAGTCTAAAGTATTGAAAAATTGACTCCAATGTAATTGTTATACTGATATAGTCTAAAGTATTGAAAAATTGACTCCAATGTAATTGTTATACTGATATAGTCTAAAGTATTGAAAAATTGACTCCAATGTAATTGTTATACTGATATTGTCTAACGTATTGAAAAATTGACTCCAATGTAATTGTTATACTGATATAGTCTAAAGTATTGAAAAATTGACTCCAATGTAATTGTTATACTGATATAGTCTAAAGTATTGAAAAATTGACTCCAATGTAATTGTTATACTGATATAGTCTAAAATATTTAACTACGGATTAAACAGTGTATATATCACGATTTATATAAAGTTAAGTGTGCGTATATGTTTATGTATTTTACTACAGGATTCATTTCTAAACTGATTAACCGATCATTATGAATTTTGGAACACAGCTGCTAGGCGTAAGGTTGTTCAAATCTGGGCTATATTTACTTTAATTATTTTATGCAAAAGGGGTAAAAACAGGGGTAGAAGCCTTTTGTGAAAATGTTGAAAATTCAAATATATCAGACAGATATGCATAGAATTTGATCCATATTCATGAGACACCAATTAATCAAGAGTTTCTTGGTAATACCCTGCCTTAAATTTGAGAGATTTTGTAGAATCAAAATCAGTAATGGATTTTGATTAAAATTGGAATAAGGATTCTAGACATAATTTAATGTTTAGTATCATTATATTTTGATTGTAATTTATGTAAGGGACATAAAAGTGGTGCAAAACTGTTCTGTTTGGTAAATCGGGTATTATTCTAGTATATATATATATATATATATATATATATATATATATATATATAATAATGGTAATAATCCAGGTGAAAAATATCCACAGGGTGGTAATCCAGAGAATTTTAACCGGGTTTATAAAAAGTGCTCAATATCAAAATAGAGCTTTATATATGATAATTTTATTTACACAGACATGTACAAAATCTGCGACACTGGCATGTCGATGTTATCGATCAACAGTTACTATAAACTGAGATCTCATCAGGCAGAGTTAGAATCCGATCTTAACCTCAGATCATTCTCTCCAAATATGATCTGAGGTTAAGATCGGATTCTAACTCTGCCTGATGAAATCTCAGTTTATAGTAACTGTTGATCAATAACATCGACATGCCAGTGTCGCAGATTTTGTACATGTCTGTGTAAATAAAATTATCATATATATATATGTATGTATATATATATATATATATATATATATATATATATATATATATATATATATATATATATATATGTTCGCTCCTCGAAAAAGTAGAGCACTGTAATGGTAGTATTAACACAGCTTGACGTCACTAGCTTCATAATGCATCGTTCCTTCCCTTACAAAAGAAGTAGAATCCTCTTGACATTAAGCCCGCCGATAAAATGTTAAAATTATCACCATTTATTCGCTATTTAAAATTGGCCGAGTGGTTAAGGCTTCGGATTTGAGTTGAAAAATACTTGTAGTCCTGGGTTTCGAATCGCATGACCGGTAGTGAATAGTCATATCTCTATGCTGATGAGTCCCGATTAAAAAGGACGAAACGTATTCGTACATAGATAATAAACAATAACAACTATTTATTATATATATATATTTATATTTGATATTTAATAAATGATCATGATATATACTTAGCATTTTACTTAATCTTCACGACATCCATGATCATTTTGACTACCATCAATCCATTGATTGGTTGGTGCCAGTCAGGTAACTTCGTGATTGCTGATTCCGTGAAACTGCAGTTAAGTTATGTATATTTTATTATCATTTATCATTGATATAGCTCTATCTGATAAGATATGAAGCTTTTTTTTCGTCCAAGATCTGCTGTCTCTATTTACTTGCTCCACACGAGGGCATAGTTAGGCACAAGGTCGGTTTTAATGTGGCGAAAATCTATCTCCCCCCAAAACGGGCACTCTGATTTAGGACAAAAATCAGCATTGCCTCAGTCTAGAAAGCGTTATTCTCACTGACTTAGGACAGAAAATATGAAGTGTAGTATCAGAATAGATACTAGACTTTGCTCGTAGACAAAGCGTATCCAGCCGTATGATATATACATTTATCGATACGTAACTACAGTCCCAATTTTAAATTGTAATAATTAAATACGTACCGAGAGCTGTCTCATCGAGTTTAACACTTTCTGGAAGTCTAGTTTGCGGTGCGATGAACATGTAGTTTCCGTTTTGTCCTCACTAAGAGCGAAGGGAATTCTTTTAAACTAAAGATATTTTAATTTATGTCCCACTCCAGAGTAATTCCTTTGTATGAGGGTGAACTGATCAAGTGGGGTGCGAGAGCGCTCTATCCCTTAATAGAATACACGAATGGCCTATGCTGGAAATCTCATTTCTTTGATCAATCATAACTCAAAAACCAATAAACCAAATTAGTTAAAACTTTGCACAAATTTTTTATTTCATACGTTCTGTAATTGTATAGAATTTCATCATCATTAGTCAAGGCAACCCAGAGATCCAGAAAGTTCAATCATGAAATCATGTTATCTGTGTGTACGTACGTACGTATGTGCCACCCTGTATCTCATCAACTATTTAATGGATTCAGCTGATTGTTGGCAGAGATAGAGGTTCTAGGATCTAGTTGATGGCATTTTAATTTCAGTTTACCATATACCTTAGTTTTCCAGAAAATTAAAAAAAAACCTTAAAAGTGACCAGTATTAATACACTTTATTCTATATCTTATCGACCATTTAATGGATTCAGCTGATTTTTTGGCAAAGATAGAGGTTCTAGTGTCTAGTTGATGGCATTTTAATTTCAGTTTACCATATACCTTGATTAGTCAAACTACCAACTATATCAGTTATGCGAAGGCATTGTATTGAGGCATAGCCTTTACAAAAGTAGTGACATTCCATTAAAAATGCTAGTATACTGAAATCATATGCCCTTAATAGGGTTGAGATGAAAATTCATATACACTAATTGTACAAAAGCAAGGAAATTCCCAAATGTTTACACTTTTATTGTCATTAAGGGTATGCGAGCACAACAGGGCTATGTATTTTACTGGTAGGAATTTTCTTCAGCGCACCTCACACACATCATCCACTCATGCATAGAGATTTATACTGTAGTGATGTGATAATGAAATGGTTTGGTTGATATGTAGTCATACCCTTAATGACAATAAAAGTGTAAACATTTGGGAATTTCCTTGCTTTTGTGCATTTAGTGTATATGAATTTTCATCTTAACCCTATTAAGGGCATATGATTTCAGTATACTGGCATTTTTCATGGAATATATATATATATATATATAATATATATATATATATATATATATATATATATATATAATATATATATATATATATATATAATGTTTTTATATATATATAATGCTTTTATTTAGAACTTGATTTGAAAAATATTTACATTTATTATTATATATATAAATACATATGTATCTCGACATAAATCCACTAGACCAACTCAACAATCAACTAAATCCCATCCATTCACTATGAAGGTCCCCAGATGCTGGAGAGCTTTCTATTCAAATAGCTTATTTCCTCGTGCTGCTGGCCTCTGGAACTCCCTTCCTGCCCCCTGTTTCCTCGACAGTATTGACATGCAGAAATTTAAAACTAATGTAAACAGACATCTCGCTGCGCAGATCCCAATTTAGGTTGACCCCCCAACCTTTTCCCTTTTCTTTTTTCTCAGTAGCTCCTTACGTGTACAGTGGCGGCCTGCCTTGTTTGGGGTGAACTATGTTAAAAAAATTATATATATATATATATATATAGGGAAAGAGATAGTATGGTACAGGTATTATATCTGTTTCTATAGATGTTAATCCATTGAAACTCCAGTTTTTATAAAAAGAGCTCATAAACCAGTAGAGGTGTTTTAATATAAATTTTTATTTACATATTTTTGGTTACATATGTGCATACATGTTTCACTTGTCTTCTGCCATAGAGAGTAAACTTATTATTAGGTGAATACCGACACACATCAATGTCAATATTAGGTCTTTTAATTGAATGCCTAATATTAGGTTGTGTGCATTCTGTTATTAGTTAATATATTAATTAATATATATATATATATATATATATATATATATATATATATATATATATATATATATATATATATATATACACGACAGATTCGAACGCAAAACACGATAAAGACCATTTTCAAAATCACGAAAATGTTCGTACAAAAAGGGTTTTATTTCAACACTCGACATTAAGACTGAATATAAAAACACAATTATTTTATATAGTTCAGATCGATTATTATGAGAATCAATTTCCAAAGCAAAATGTGGCTTAATATTCAACATTTAATATTCCGAGAATATATATTTTCATAATATACAAAATATCAAAAACATTTACGAAAAGGCTTCATCAGTGTACATTCGCCACAATAAGACCGAATAAAAAAATAAAATGCAATCGTATTCATTTAATTTATCTCTCTCTTTTTTCTTTTTTTTCGCTCGAACCAAAGAGACATTCACATTTAGCCGTATTCACTTGTAGTTAAAAGTTCAAAATTTATTGTAACAATCTAATCTTCTTCAGTTTTTCCTTTCAAAATGTTCATACTCCATCAATGGGTACACCTCATCATATAATTTCACTTATTTTATATAGTTTTTTTTATTACTCATTTATTATTCACCCCAAACAAGACACGTTGCTACTGAAACATAAGGGGCTACTGTGAAATAAGGACCATGGCTACAGAGACACTCTAAGTAGGGAGTTGAGCAGCGAGATGTTTGTTCGCATTACATTTAAATTTCTGCATGTTAGTAGAGTCAGGGAAGCAGGAAACAGGGAGGGAATTCCAAAGTCTATCAGTTCGAGGGAAACAAACTATTAGAGTAGAAGGCTTTCCGGGATTTGGGGACCTCTACAGTGAAGGGGTGGGATTTTGTTGCTTGTGGGTTAGTCGATGGTATTTACGTTGAGGAGGTACCGGTAATACGAGTTAATCGGAGTACATTTCATTAAAGTACTTGTAAAACAACCACAGGGATGCAACATTGCGGTGATGGGGCAGGGGTTGGAGTTTGGTTGACAGTGCGGGACCTATTTGATTCGAGACTCTTTTTTGGATCTTGTCTCATAGACAGAGACAAGTAGTTCATGCACCGACCCATATCTCGCAACAATATTCCATGCATAGGGGCGAATGGTGGCTTTGTAGATATATAGGATACTGTCAGGTGTGAGTATTTTTCCAGTGCGGTTGAGGGATCCCACCTGTTTTGTAGCAGCTTTGGCAATGTCTTCTATGTATTTGTTCAAATTCATAGGACGAGGAGTTTAAATGAGGAACTCTCAACTAGAGTGTTATTATCGATGGCAATCGGTGGCTGAAAAAGTTATGTGTAATTGTTGACGGAAAGGAGCTTTGCCGTAGTAGCATAATATTTTAACATCCATTTACATCCACATTCCACTATAGACTGGAGATCATTTCCTAAGGTTTCAGACATTGACTTGGATATGTGTGCATTCGTTTTGCCCACATGTTTAGAATAGAGTGTCGTGTCATCACCAAATATACCCATATCGGACACAATTTTATGAGGGAGATCGTTTATGAATATCAACCAATAAAGTTCCAAAGATCGACCCATGCGGCAAATCCGCATTAATATCATGTTGTTTGTATGTACGACGATCGATGACAACCTGGGGGTTTCTCTTGTCTAAGAAGGATCTGCTAATATTGATTATTCGCTCAGCTATCCCGTACGATATAATTTCCATGAGCAGACCTTCATGCCAGACAATGTCAAATGCTTTGGATATAGCAAGGGCTACCGCCCTATCTTCCCCCGCCTTGTCCAGTGCATGCTATATTAATTCATAGATGATCGGTAGAATATCCGCAATAAAACGGGCTTGTCTAAATCCATACTGTCGGTCAGAAAGAAGTTTAGCATTTACGAAGTGGTGGACTACTGCTTGGTTGATTAATGACTCAAAGTGTAACATCTGTGACTTCCAAACTTGCATGGTATAAGCGTTCAGAGATAGTCGTTATGATATCTGCAGTTGAACGGATTAGCCTAAATCCATACTGTCGGTCAGAAAGAAGTTTAGCATTTACGAGGTGGTTGACTAACACTTGGTTGATTAATGACTCAAAGATTTTAGCGAGGCGATAATTGAGCGGGTCAGTTCTATCACCAGACTTGAACACTAATACTACAAAGGCAATTCTCCAGCTATCACGGAAGCACAATTCGGCAAAGAATTTGATGTAGAGCTTGGAGAGAACAGGGGCTAGCTCAGCAGAGCATTTTTTTATTGGTATAGCAGGGATAACACATCTTATCGTGATAGTATGTATTATCGTTTACACACACACACACACGCATATTTATATATATATATATATATATATATATATATATATATATATATATATATATATATGTGTGTGTGTGTATATAAATATATTCCATTTTAAAAGCTACTTAAAAAATAAAACGCCCTCCAACCCTTCAAATCGGAGATAAAATTTCATAATTGAATAGGATATTTAAATTTTCGTTTCATTTTATCTATGGATTTTATTTCGATAAATATTCCAGTATAGTAAATAAATAAATACATTTTAGTTGGTGGCGATAAATAGGGTTAGGGTTAGGGTTAGAGTTAGGGTTAGGGTTAGGGAACTCGTGGTTTAAATGACCTTAATTGGTTTGCAGTTCGGTTGCACATTGATTGCTTATAACGGGGATTTTTGAATGTAAATAATTGCATTTAGTCTGAGGAATACTACTACGGTCTACTCATTTATTGAGCACTGTAGAAATTGACAATGCGGAGGATTCATATTATAATATAAGTGTATTTATTTCAAAATTCTCCATAAAACTGCGCCCACAACGCCAAATGCTTCGTCGCAATAAGTTTCAAAATGTTTTGAAAAATATATTACATGTCTGTCCTAAAAATCTAAAAATGTGGGAGAGGGGCGTATCTTTTTTTTTTGGAAGAGTCATGAAAAGTTTTTTTTTAACATAACCATATACCGTTCGCACAAGCTAACTGAAAATGAACCGGGGATGTACTTTTGGCAGCCCTGTAACTCCCGCTTCCCCTACTTTGTACATCAGTTTAACCATCCATGATCGATGTTTCTGATAAAACGGAAAGATAATATTCTGTTACCTGCGCCAGTAGTTGTTCAGTTGAAGTGGAATTTAGATATGACTTGAGTAATTAATCTTTTTCTATTTTTGTAGTCATGTCACTAATAAGTGTACTGGGGTAAACGTTTTTTTCGTGGGATTATGTTATCCACCTAATAGTCCAAGGACCAGAACCTTGGAGTAACTCCCAAGGATGGTGTCCTTCAAAATATCAAGGCTTCTGTATCGCCATTTTGTGAATGGAATCTGGACTATGCAGTATGTTCTAGTAGGACTTCGAGATGTAATATTAGTGGGAACTGCTACAGCTTTTTCTTCAATCGTTTACAAAAAATATCTCTGTCTTAATCACTCTATCTGTGTTCTGCTCTTAACACTTCTGCTGGGCTCTTCCACGAAACCCCCAATCCCATCGTGAACACTCAAAAACACAAAAAATAAGAATAAACCCAGAACCCCACCTTCTAACGTAGATCAAGGCCTCTTTCCTCAACATTAGAGCTATATATTCAGACTTTCCAGTGGTTTACATCCATTTACAATAGACCAAAGAGGACCTGAAATTGAAGACCTACGTCAAATCTGCTGCTAAGGTTTCTGGTAAAATGATTAGACCATTCTATCGCTCCGGAAAGTACTTCACTCTAGACGCAATCCTCTACGTGTATAAGAGCCAGATCTGTTCTCAGATGAAGCACTGGTTTCATATCTGGGCAGGATCTGCTTGAAACACCCTTTCTTGCCTTTACAGGTAACAAAACCGACTTCGCATTCAAGTGGGAGAGTAATTATTCTCTTTTCTGAAGCCCTTTCGCACAGAAGAGATGTTGCTAGCTTCTCTTTACTCTATCGATATGTTCATGGTAGGTGCTCGACTGAGATCAAATCTCTCGTCTCTCACTGTAAAACATTCACAACAAGAACCCGCCAGATTTAAAACCATAGCAGAGGTCTTTGCTTTCTCTCTCTTAGAGCTAAAGAAACAACGCAACTTCCATGAACAAAGTTTATTTCCTCGACTGTTAGATAAAAATACAATAAAGCCGCTTACCAGCCGACTACAACATTCTCTTGGATAATCAATTCCCGATCCATTCCATAGTTGTTTCCAATCCTCGCGTGCTGGCATTCAACGTCCAAACGACGATCAATTTAACCCTTATCCTGGATAGTTTACTTATCCATCTAAAATGTATGGTTAGTCTATTTTTTCATTTTGTATTGTTGTTATAATATACAACTATCATTATTATTTCTATTGTTATTACATCATTATTTAAAATTACGATTATTATAATATACAATTATCATTATTATTATAATATTCCGCTATCATTCGTATTTCTATTGTTATTATATACTTATTTAAGGTTACGATTATTATAATATACAACTATCATTATTATTTCTATTGTTATTATATACTTATTAATAATAACAATTATTAGAATATACAATTATCATTATTATTTCTATTTTTATTATATCATCAGGCAAAATTAGGATTATTATAATATACTAGGATCATTATTATTTCTATTGTTATTATATCATTATTTACAATTACGATTATTATAATATCCTACTATCATTATTCATTCTACTGTTTTCATATCATAATTTTAAAGTACGATTATTATTATTACTTCCATTGATTATAATATCATTATGTAAACTTACGATTATTATTATATACTACTATCATTATTATTTCTATTGTTATTATATCAGTATTTCAAATAACGATTATTATAATATACTACTATCATTATTATTTCTATTGCTATTATATCATTAATTAAAAGTACGATTATTATTATATACAACAATCATTATACTTTCTATTGTTATTATATCATTATTTAAAATTACAATTATTATAATATACTACAATCATTATTATTTGTATTGTTATTTTATCATTTTCTTGGCCTTTTGGCCATGATTAAAGTGTAGTATCTGTTCCGATGTATACTGCACCCCATAGACTGGTATTGTCTTGGCCTTCGGGGCTTGATTTACGCCGGTCTATGGGTCTGTACTGTGCAGTTCTAGGAAGTCCACCCTCCCAGGCTTCGCCTCCCCTCTTTGGGCAGGAGTAAGTTTATTACTTACTGCCTGAGGCGCCCCTACCGGGAAATGCCGACGGGGATTCGCGGGCAATTTTTAAACCCCACTTTCCCGACCCGACCTTGGGTCACATCTTACTTGTGGGAGTAAGATAAAAACTGGCCTTGTACCTAACTCCTGGAGAGGAGTAAATCAATACTCTATACTTATTAAAAATTACGATTATTAGAATATACAGTTATCATTATTAATTCTACTGTTATCATATCATTATGTAAAATTACGATTATTTATGGTAAATGTTGGAGTTTATGTTTATGTTGCTGTTTTTCAAACAAATATTTCTGAAGATATGTTGATAGATAATTGTTTTAATGTTGCTTTAAAAATATTTAATTTTGTTGGTTTTTAATTTGATCTAATATTTCAATTTGTTAATTTCTTTTCATCATGTAATTTATCAAAATTCTAATTCATTAATATTGTCTTCATTTTCTATTTTGTACCTTTGATTATGTATTTTCTTTCCATTGTTTTCCATTTCTTTGTCTGGTATTATTTATATAAATGAGCTTTAGAAAGTGGATTGGCATTGTGAGATCCTATCTTCAACTTCTTCAATTGCTGTGTAATCGACAGTGAACACTGTTCTAATATTGTATGTTTTGTTTGACCATGCAGTGTCGATACCCTTTGCTGGCGTGGGATCAATAAAGGTTCATTTTGTCTCGGAAACGATCGTACTATTGTTAATGTTAAATTCTTGGAAAGGATATAAACGAATATACAACAATTTTTTTTATCTCTGAACTATAATATATATATATATATATATATATATATATATATATATATATATATATATATATATATATATAAATATTAGACGCTTAAGGTCTCCTGTTTTTGTTTCACTGTTAGATACTTAACCCCTCTTTTTTTATTGTTTTATTTTTATTTTATTTACTTATATTTTTTCTTTTTTATCTATCTATGAATTTTCCAACGAATGTTAAGTCTGCAATATCTTGGATTTAGTTAGTTTCTCTAGGAATTTAAACTGCATTTTACTTTCTTTATTTTTTGTTGTAAAAATGACTTAAAGCTTCTTTAGACTATATATATATATATATATATATATATATATATATATATATATATATATATATATATTTATATATATATATATATATATATATATAAATATAATAGTTTAAAGATCAACAAATTTATGACATATTCATTTATATCCTTTCCAAGATATTACAATTAACAATAGTACGATCGTTTCTGAGACGAAATGGACCTATATTGACACCACGTGTCTTACTCAGCAAAGGGTATAGGCAGCAAATGTTTGAAGTCGAGCAACGCAGAAAAAATACACACACACATATATATATATTTATATATATATATATATATACATATATATAACAATATTGTTTCATTTCACTTCAGTCGAAGTTCTCAGAAATCAAGGGGTTCATTCCTGAAGCTAACACTTAATCTCTATATGAGATACATAGATATTTAAATATTTGATTAAAGTTATCTTTACCTGTCAAACGTTGAGTTAGCAAATAAGTAGAGAGAATTAATTTTCCTCTTTCCCCAATTGACCAATTAACCAAGTTATAGTATATCTTTCTTGTGGTCTCTTGGTCTTACGAGCTTCTATGATAAGAATTCATCTAGTCTGGTGGAGTATCCAGCTAAGTGCTGTTACTTGAGGTAACATTACTTAGAGCAGGTGCACAATTCCTTGTATGAGCGAGTGTGGGTCAGCCATACCGAGGGGATTTTATTTGGGCTTCGACCACTATGTTATTTTGAATATTTAGTCAGAGTTTACTTGTAAGAGGAAGTGTTGTCTTTACAAACCTCTGTACAGAGAGAACTTAGACACCTGAGGGCAGTGTATCGTAGGCATTCAAGGTTACTCCTATGTATATGTGTGTGTGGTGTGTTATGCACTGATGAAGCCTTTTTATGAATGTTTGGTAAATTTTGTATACCATAAATGTGTATAGTTACAAAATAGGTAGAAACATTTTTTGAGAATAATATGTTTGTAAATGACGAGGATTATATATATATATATATATATATATATATATATATATATATATATATATATATATATATATATTATTTCATGTATCTACATGAAATGTTATAAATAGATATAATGTTTTATGTATCAATTTTCAGTATTTACTTCAACAGTGAGTAGAGCTAGGTAGTAAGTTATGAAAATATATTAATGGCAATCAAGCTACAGAGAGGCTTTCGCGTTTCATCCACGTTGGGATCTTAAAGAAAGCGGACGCTCACCAATTATCAAATGGAAAATAATACAAAAGACCAGTACATGTAGAAATTTAGACGACCCGTGTAGATTATGTATGAATAAGAAATTTAAATCCTAAACTTTAAAAAACAAAAACACTTCATAAACTGTAAATGTGAAATAGCAAACAACTGCTTACATGGAATACAATTTACTTTATGTTAACAATACATAATATATAAATAAATAAATAAATAAATAAATGAACAAATAAATAAATAAACAAAACAAAACTAAACTAAAACGTAAAATAGAAATACAAGCAAGCACGTGTTATAATAAGGTCACCTATTATTTCGACCAACAAAGAAACCGGGATGGACCACCCTATAGAAAACAGAATAATATAATAGAAAGTAAAATTGTTTGTGAGAAGCTTAACGGTTGGCTAATGGAAACATTAACTCGTGGGAGAGAATAACAGAGAATCGTATTAGTTAACTAGCTAGACTGAACACTACGTGTATATATGAAAACAACCGGCAACACAAACTCGATACATTTTAGCATGACGATTCCTTACGCGGATGAAACGCGGAAGCTTATGTGTAGCTTAATTTCCATAAATATATTTTTATAACTTACTATATATATATATATATATATATATATATATATATATATATATATATATATATATATATATATATATATATATGGTTAAAAAATAAAAGTAGGGTGTATATTTTTAGAAATTTTAACTCATCGTAAAACGATTAAAGCTTAATATACAGGATAGAGCAATTATATAGATTAATGAAAAAGAGAAAAATGTAAGAATGACAAATCTATATAATTTTCAGTTGTTCAATGCAAGGTGTATTCAATAAAAGCATTGTTCTTGTTTCTTTCATTAAGTCAGGCTTTTCAAAGATTGGAATCTTGTCATCAGAGGAATTACATAAGTAGATAAGTAGGCAGGGAAGTAGTCAACATTCTGATTTAAGCAAAGAAAAAAGAAAAATGTGTTTACTTAATACACCTTGCATTAAACAACTTACATATTTTATTTCTTTTTCTTCATTTATATATATATATATATATAAAGAGAGAGAGATACATAGATAGATAGAGAGAGAGAGAGACAGACAGACAGACAGACAGAGAGATAGAGAGAGAGAAAGAGAGAGAAAGAAAGATAATAATTTAAAGATATAAATAATATCTTTAACCAGTAGACTATCAGGATAAAAACAAAGCTCAATATAGTGTATAGAGCAATAATATTAATTGAATGACATAATAAAATGAGAAATTAATTAGATTTTATTAAAGTTCAAAAACAAGGAGTGATATTGCGTCCTTAACTCATGAGTTTTCAAAGAAAAGAAGATTTTCTTTTAAAACTTGTAAGTTAGGGACGCAATATCACTCCTTGTTTTTGAACTTTAATAACATCTGATTAATTTCTCATTTTATTATGCCATTCAATTTATATATATATATATATATATATATATATATATATATATATATATATATATATATATATATATATATACTAGCAGGAAGATCTATTGTCCGAAATATGATGAAGAATCTTGTTCTTTTGCAGTCAGCCCATAACATCATATTATCATTTTTGTTTAAATATTTTATAATATTACATTTTTGTGGTGTAGCTACAGGATGGACTCAGCGTTGATTGCGTGTTAATGGGTGTCAATCACGTGGCATTAATTGAAGTAAATGTTACAGCATTCCCAGCGTTTCCCGGAAATCTATGAGAAACCCTATACACTATACATACTATGCATAGCGGAAGAAGTACCCCAAAACTCATCACGCTAAAGGTGCGAAAAGGTGCCGGCACGAGCGCTAGCGCATCCCCCAGTTTATGATACGAGATCACGTGTTAATTGTTGCAGTTATCAGAAATCAAAGAATTATCTATTTTTAATGAACGCTTCAGCATTTATTCAATGAATTATGTATTTTATAATACTGGAACTCCCTTCCTGCCCTCTGTTTCCCCGACAGTACTGACATGCAGAGGTTTAAAACTAATGAAAACAGACATCTCGCTGCATAGCTCCCACCCTAGAATGACACCTTAAACCTACCCTCTAATTCTCAGTATCTCCTTATATCTACAGTGGCGTCCTGCCTTGTTTGCGGTGAAAGATCATTAAAAAAGTACAAGTTTTTGAATTGGAAATCATAATTTTCAAAACAATTGAAGTTTGGCGGAATTTTATTTGGGACCAGCTGAAAATGCGCATTAACGTTTTATTACTTTGTTTTGCCTTTAATATGTTGGTATTGGCAACATTTTCAGTAAGGTGGCAACAAATAAGGCCACTGAGGTTTCTAGAAGTCTTGCCTCTTCCTGATCGGAGAGGTTCGGAAGTAGGTAGGCGATTATATCAACCCTCAATGATACCACAAATTGATTGGTTATAACTTGAGATAGTGAAAGATTGAAAATAAAAAAAGAGACTTACTCAGTAGCAGACCAAGTGCAAGCAGATGCGTCTTCATTGTTAATTTGGTGCCGTCAGCTGTTCTTTGATTTTCAAATGTAAACAGGTAATGGGTCGGTTTCTTATATATATTCACCTTTTGAACGAACGAGAAAAGTACGTGTTTGGGCATGCACCTCCCCACACTCTACATAGACTGACCTTTTATAGTCTGGTGAGGTTATATATCTCCTCCTATTGTTACGCAGAAGTTGCGGTCAGCTGAACATAAGACGAATGCCAAGTGTCCTAATTTGAATGTTTGGATGTTATAGATATTGACAAAGAGAAGGATTAACGGTAACATATTGTAAAGAACAGGAGTTATAATATTATATATATATACTAGCAAACTGTAACCCATTATGTCACCCATTCAATTCGATTACGTTGTCTAAACACGAAAAAGTGAGTTTGCAAAGCCAGTTCATATATAGTAAAAATTTAAATAAAAATGTCAAATTAGTTACTTTCTGTTCGCTATATGTCCTTCTCTCGCCTGCTCTCTTTTTTTCTTGTCTTATCTTTTTGGTTTGTTGTTTTGTTTTACGGCATATCAACCTTTTTCGGGGTATTTAATGCAGAATCAGGTCATTTTGGTAAAAGTCTCCATGCTTCAAGATCATGCTAGGTTCAAGTATTCATTCATGGTGTTTGGTTCTGTTGTTTGGTTTTATGGCATATCAACACTTTTCAGGTAATTTAATGCTGAATCCGGTCATTTTTGTTAAGGTTTTTATGCTTCAAGTTCTTTATATGTTTTAGTATTTATTCATAGTGTTTGGTTGAGTGAAAGGGGAGAAGGGAAAGAGAAGGAAGAGGAACATTGTGAGGTTTTATTTTGGATTTTTCAGAACATGATTGAGTTTTGCAACGCAAAAAAACAATAAAATATCAATGTTTAGTGCATTTTGAGTCAGGAAGTCAATAACTTCAGACAGCCTGATCTGGTAGCCTCAGTAGGTTCTATTTGACCCATAGATGGGGCACTTACAGGTACTACCACTCCGGGCCATAATAGACCTGGGAGCAATGTCAACTAAGGTGCAACTCCACATTCCCCACAGCCACCACATAAAGGCCTCACAAATGCACAACTGGATGTCTTTTACAGTCATACCCAGGACCTTATCCTTTCGGCAATGGGTTATATATATATATATATATATATATATATATATATATATATATATATATATATATATGTGTGTGTGTGTGTGTGTGTGTGTGTGTGTGTGTGTGAAAAATTACAAACGGAAAACAGGTTAAAGTGCAAGAGAAACACAAAAACAAGAGATTTGACCGGTTTCGTTCGTGTTGGCGAACGTCTTCAGAAAAAGTGAAGATTTGGAAATAATTTTATTTTGAAGGCACACACATGGGATGAGGAAAGGATGATCCGATTGGACCATATGAGAAAACTTTAAGTGACGTTTAAATATGACAAGTGGGTGACATATTCTTCTTTGTTTCTTATTCTTCTTTTTATATTTTTATTTTCTTTTTCTTTTTCACTTTCACACCTACTGAGCTTGTATGGGGAGGCCGTGGGGGGAGGGGGTAAAAGGCAATAAGAAGGAAGAAGACAGAGGAACTGGCCAGGATAAACAACAAATAAGAGTGGGCATGAAATTGATACACAGAAAGCGAGAAACCAAAGATTAATCTGAATGAATCAGAGATAGGTCTGCTAATTAGTCACATCAAAATCTTAAATTGACATTCTATATATATATATATATATATATATATTAGAGAGTTAAACTATGAGATTAAATTTTTACACAAAACAGAATATTAGTTTATGGAATAGTGGATACGTATGATAACATACTAGTGAGAGTAAGGACACACACACATAATCAAAGCTGAAGCAAGATATTTCTGGCGATTCATTCGACCATATTCATTTGGTGTAAAATAAACTTTATAAAACAAAACTCAAATGTTGAGGTTATATGTTATTAAGTATATGTGAGGAGCAGAAAATGGGGATGCAAGACAGGGAATGAGTAATAGGGCAAGTAGTGGGGAGCTAGCCAAATGCGTGAGGGAGCAGTTGGTGGTGGGGTAAGCAAAGGAGGGGGAAATGATTAGAAGTGTCAAGAAAAATAAAAACACGCGGTAAAAAAAAATAGATAAAGAACGAAATAAAACAAAAATATAAAATAAAAATTAAGATATAAGCATTTAACGATAGCTGAAATCATCCATTTTTTTATTTAAGAATATTATTTTCTAAAGGGGATTCTTTTAGCTTTGGTGTCAGAGATATTACAAAAGTCTGTTCATTCGTGGAATATTGGTATCAGACAAAATGCGATGATGCGTCGTAACTTTATGCCATGCGTATACTTCATAGTTTCTGTTTGTTGCGTATCATAATGGTGATTAATAGAAACCGTAACAAGCGAATTTCGAGTGTCTCATAACTTGATAGTCCTATTATGCTTGTATATTCTGTTCTTTAGAGGATATTGAGTCTCTCAAATATAGATTTTCTCACTATCACGACATGGCATTGTGCATATTCACACGTGTGTGAAAGTTGTGCGTTCTTTGTTTTTGTATGTCTTTATAGTGAGTGAGGTAGATGGAATGGTTCTGAAACCGTGTTTAGGTAGAGTGGCTAAAATATTTTTTTTTTGTGTGTTGGTTGAGAGGATAACATTAATGTTGGAGATGTTGTGGTTGAAGATTTGGTTTTGGTGTTGTAGTGATTAAGAATAACCTTTTTCTTAGAATTAGTCTCTCAAATTTGGGGTATTATATAGTTTTGAAAGAGGTTTCTATAGTATTAAGTTCGTTTATGAGATATGCTGGGCTGCAAATATGGAAATCTCTAAGGTACAGAGCTATTATCATGATTTTATGGAGTGATTGTGACGTGAATGATAATGGATGTAATCGTTTTTGTTTGTGTTTTTTTTTCGGTACACTTGGATCAATAGAGCGTTGTTGTCATTGTGAATAAGAATGTCGAGAAATGGTAAATAGTTATTCGAATTTTAAATTCATAGTAGGTTCTACTTTATTGAGGATTTCTGTTAGAGTTTCTATTTTATGTACTTTTTGGAGAAAAATTAGAATATTTATATATTTAAAGTAAATAGCGTTATTAGGAATATGGTGTATAAACGTCATACTTCAGGGAATTCTATAAAAAAACAGGCTAGTACAGGCCTTAGATTGTTTCCCATAGGTAGGCCGAGTTTCTGTCTACGATAATTGTTGTTATATTTTAAGAAGGGTGCTGCTCTGCAAATTCTGAGGCCCTGGAGGTTATTCAAGCGTTGCGCTGAGGACGATTTGACTTTGTTTGATTTTTCGGGGGGGGGGGTGCTATATTATAAGGCTGACCTAAATATATGTATTCCGCCGGATGTGGACGGTTTCCTCCTTCTTTTTCCTCTTTTTATCCTTTATTTTCCCTTTTTTAGGATTGCACCGGACTTGATTCTTGTGGGGGCGCATCACAGCTACCACATATTACCAAGTTGTTTGAGCTGTCTTTTGAACTTATTTTCCTTTTTTTTCTTCTTAAGTGATTTAAACTATCAATCCACTGTGCGGTATTGTCAGTTGTTGAGATCAATATGTTAGTTTTTTTTATCTCCCTTGATGAACTGCCTAGCAAGCACCTTGCTAGGTAGCGAAAAACGTGTAGGGAACTATCACTTTGCAAAATAAAGAACTAATAAATTAAAAGATTGTTTTCGTTGTGAATAATTTTCTCTGGAAAAAATATCTTGGTAAACTTTCCAAATATAGTCATAAATGCTCTGTACCCTATAATCGGAGCTCACCGAGCTTGTTTATTATTGGCCTTATACTGTACTTTACTAGATATTCTCAGTGAAACATCAAAATCATATATATATATATATATATATATATATATATATATATATATATATATATATATATATATATATATATATTATGCATTTATTTACATTTGACAAATAAAAATAGCCTTATAGACAACATCAAAACATGTAAAATTATAAGTGACATAATTTCAATTCTTTTATTTAGAACGCATATGAAACCCACATAAAAAAACTGGACATTTTAAATTTTGCTACGTACAAGTCGATTCCGGCAAAAATATATCTACTGAATTCTAAAGAAAATTATTGCCGTTTTAATGACATCTCGTTCATCTCGTCGATATAAAAACTCCCAAATCGAAGTTCGGATAGGATTTAGTGTGTTATTTAAAAAAAAAGTATGTTTTGTTCTTTTTCCTTTACGTGCATCTATCGGCGGGAATTTGTTGCCTATTAAAATACTTCTGATGTCTTGTAGTGTATGGCTGTTTGGTGAAATTTTAATTTTGCTTGAAGTATGGTGTGTTTATTCTAATACGTTGGGATTTTGCAAGAAGATATCGTATACAGCACTGGGCTATCACAGGTAAAGTGTTGTCTTTGGATGCATCTATTTGGAATGTGAAGGAGAATTACACACTTCGGTTTATTATACGTATAGTTGCAATGTTGTCAAGTCATCGACGTACATTCTAACGATATTGGCCTAAAGTGTAAGGACCCATAGCGGCTTGGAGATAGAGCACGCGAGCTGGGCCTGGACGTCAGTGGGGGGCACCCTGCGATGGAAACCAAGAAATGTGATATACGACATCCCTGAAGTTCTCACATGACAGACTATTTTTTCTTTGTGCGGAAAACTCATGATACATCTGCCAGTGTGTGGCTGGCTTCGCGTGGCAGTGGCATGACGAATGCGGTAACCAAAGGATGGGACAATCAAACAAGTGATAACGTTCTTGCCCGAATGATTGCAGAAAGTGCTAAGAGAGCAACACATGAGTACCCGACCATGGGAGAGTGGTGTGTCAATGGAGAAGAAATGAACGTATGGGTTGACGCCAGTTCATTAGCGTTTGGTCCTGTTGGAGAAGGATGTAGCCGTGTTTGAGGGCGCCTGTTGGTTGCGGCCTGCGAACAAGCACCACAGTGGCATCCAAAGAGGTTGCACCTGTATATTGACTTCTTTTGCGTCTATCACTGGGTGTCCGACACGTTGACCGGGAAAGCAGGAATACGCACGAGGCAGCAAGCGAGATGCTGATAATACAAAAGTTAGATCCTTTAAAGAGTCTAGTCTCCGAGTATGATCTGGTAGTCAGCGTAACATTGGTCACATTATACTGTAACCTTGCCGATCAGCTGATACGAGTGACTCGTAAATGGTACACTGCCATAAATGTGGGTGGCGAGCCCGTTGGTAAAACATGCGCTGCTACAGTGAACGCGATGAGCCAGCAGCAGATAGAAAACATTCAAAAGTAGAGCGGACATCCAGGCGCCAAAAAGACTGTATTTCGTGAGACGCGTAGACACAGCAGTGGCCAAATCAGCGGTGAAACAAGTCATCAAGCATTGTGAGATTTGTCAATCAATTGACCCAGCACCAGCGCAGTGGCGAAAAGGACACTGGAAGCAAGTAACACATGGCAATGGGTAAGTATGCGTATCACCCATTATAATGGTAACCACTTTCTTATTCTAACCGATTGTAGACCCACCCGTTTTGCAGTTTGGCGACCAATTGTACGACACGACTCGGCAAGCGTTATTCAACAACTATTGCCCGTCTTTTACAAAAAGGGAGGACCGCATGAGATTTTGGCCGATAACGATCCAGCCTTTTGAAGCCAACAAGCCAGACAGTTTTTGTGTGAATAAAGAGTTCAACTGCGGCTGTGATGCGCATATGTAAAATCAGGCATAGAATCGCGAAAATAAGCCACTGTAGCATAAAGAAGATTGCTACCAGGAAAAAGTGCTCCATTGTGGAAGCACCATACTGGTACAATGTTACGCCGAAGGATGGTGTGTCTCCGGAAACCGCATCTGCGAATGCCATCTATACGTACCAGGCTCGGGTAAAAGGAATTGACCTTTTGCAATCACTTAACGACGAGAAGATGGGCGGGCCATATGATGTAGGAAATTATGTCTGGGTGAAACTGCCAGGCTGTCGATGTACCACCAAATTCAAAGAGGGGCGAGCGCCTGGCGTGGTCAGTCAGCAAGCTGTCATAGTTGATGAAATTCCGCGTCATCTATGCGATCCCTGTCCGGCTTTGGAGGCGGACCATTCAGCAACAAAGAAAAATGATGAGGAAAGTGATGAGGAAAGTGATGAGTCATCTGTGGCTGAACTATTAATGGGCAGCACCAGTAATTCTCAAGAGAATGGAAACGCGAATTCGGAAGCAGAAAGTTCGGACGATACAAAAGTAGAAACTTCGTCAGACGATTCAGAAGCGGAAACTCCATTGGGCGATTCAGTAATTGGGGTGCATGTCCTACTTCGAAGAAGCGCACGACTCAAAAGGCTACAACCTCCCTGCATCATGTGTGATGAAGAAATCAGGGGGTATAGCAGCCATCATGCGGGCTCTACGAAGTAAAAGAATTAAGGTCGCGCTGTGTGTCGTTCATCTGATATTGAACCCAGGTCGTTCCGATTACAAGATAGAATTCTGTGCGAGGAAAAGAGTCCACTTATGCAAATGAACATTGTTTTTATGGGAGAATTCTCGTTGAAATAAAAAGGATAGAGACGTTCGTCCCAGTATGATGATAAAATTACAACACGTCGAGTGTTCAGCAAAAAAAGGAGAAATAAATTGAATTGGTGTTTTGTGTCAGGTTAATCGCTTGACGAGAGTCGTGTTTTGAAGAATTGTTAATTACAATTCTAGAGTCGTATTTTTTAGAGTTGGTGTCGTCGTGTTTTTGGAGAATTGTTAATACAATTCGGGAGTCGGACTTTTAATTCTTTTTAATGTGTTCACGTTTTTCTTTTCAATTTTCACTTCTACTTCTATGTTATTTACATTTTTCTCACTTCCGTTCAAACGATTTGTTTCATCTGACTTCTGACCTCGCCAAGAGTACCCTTTGCCCCCTTCTGTCCTTGAATGCTTTGAAGGAAATTCAAAAGTGGAATAACAATTATTTTAGACTTGCGTAAGTACCCGATCTTCAATATACACTAGTATAAAAGGCTTGGTCTCAGTGTTTATAGCGTATTATATTTGTGATTTGATCATAAATTTTTCTCTATGTAATGTATATAGATAAGGATTTAATTAAAAAAAATAATGATTTGCGTGCCAACAAGCGGAAACTGAAAAGACTATGGCTTCCTGGTAAATAAAAATAATCCGGATTACGTAAAGACAACTTTGAAAGAATTATCTACTTTACAAACAAACTTAAGATAACCAGTCACATAGATGTGTTTTATATAATCTTGCTTCATAAGTAATTGTTCAATTTGTTTTATCGACAACAATTACTTGTATACCTTTGTGTTTATGACCGATAGATTAACAGGTTGAGACAACAAATATTCTGAATTAATTGGCGTCGTTATTAAACTTAAACTTTTCATTGTTGTCGTGCCAATCTTCCTTGTGTACGGTGTAATATATTTCGAACCATTACCCAAATGCACGTAAAAAAATACATGTAATTGTTGCGGGACCGACCGACCGTTGGGGTTGGTGTAATCGATCGGCCCCAACAACTAAGAAAAGGTGGACACAGGCAAGGAACGGCAATGGCAAAGAAGAGAGGACAAACACTGGTGAAAAGTTCAAAGGAAGGATGTTTATTTACCATATGGTAATAACAAGTGAAGTGAATTGAGATGGCGTCGCTGGATCAGGAGAGACTGGAAAGACTAGAGTGGTGTCTACGGTGACAGAATAAATGGAATGGCAGGAGTGGCGTCGTTGCAGAGGAAGGTTGGGTAGCTGTCTATTGATGTTGACAAGGTACCCGTGCTGTCGCTGGCTGGCAGAAAATTATTGCAGTGGTCTGAGTGAGTAGTAGCCCTGATAATGGCTGTTGGGAAAATTGCAGTAGTTTGAGTGAGTAGTAGTAGTAGTAGCCCTGATAAGGGCTGTTGGGGAAAGGAGTTGGAGCCGCTGGTGCAGGAGAGCTCTGGTGCAGGAGCTCAGAACTGTAGGGTGCCGGTGCAGGTGGAGCAGGAGAGTGCTGGTGCAGGAACTCGGGACTGCAGGGTGCTGGCGTTCAGGACTGCAGGGTGCCGGTGCCGGTGGAGCGGGAGAGTGCTGGTGCAGGAACTCGGGACTGCGGGGTGCAGGAGTTCAGGACTACAGGAGAGTGCTGGTGCAGGAGCTCGGGACTGCAGGATGCAAGAACTCAAGACTGCAGGTGCAGGAGTTAAGACTGCAGGGTGCTGGTGTCAAAAAGTGTTTTTCTTTTACTTCTTTTTCTTCATCGTCCGATGGTAATGGACTTTTGGGTCAGAAAATCACGTTATGTCTGCAGGCGAGGTTGCGCCAATTTGAATTAGAAAAGGGTATTTAGACATATTTTAAACCATTGTTTCGTAATAGTATTTTTTAAAACCATAACAATGTGTAGTGTTAAAATTAATAAAATTTATTTTAACATTAGCTTTCGTAGATATGACAAAATTAAAAAAATTGGGGAAAAAAAAAATTTGTTTGTAAGATGAAGTGAAAAAATGAGGAAATTGAGAAAAATAAATAAATAAAAATTATGGTAATGGATTGATTTCTCTTTTGGTCATTGAAATATAACTAATATATATATATATATATATATATATATATATATATATATATATATATATATATATATATATATATATATATATATATATATATATAATTATATATATATTCATATATATATATATATATTCATATATATATATAATTATATATATATAATTATATATATATAATTATTTTACTAAATAAATATTTTTAATTACTTAAAAGATAAAATAAATAAAAATATATATTTATGATAAATTTTTAACAAAATGTTTTTATTTAATTTTTTTCAAATCATAATGAAATAGATACGTGAACAAATCTATTTTGCATCTGAATTAAAATAATCCTATGAATAATAAATATTAAATAAATATTGCATAATTATTAAATAAACATATAAATATTAATTCATTTATAAATATAAAATTATATAAATATTATGTAAATCTATAAATATAAAATTATATGAATAGTATATAAATTTATAAGTATAAAATTGTATTAATATTATATACATCTAAAATAGAATCTATAATTAGATATTAAGATTGAAGAATCTATATTAATCGAACAGTCCCGCTTTTATTTCTAATATATTTTTAGTACAATCACCATATCCAGATTGCTCTCTTATCACCGCTCAAAATATAAATACATGGGAAGTAACTCATTTCTTAATCTAACACGGATTATCTCCCTTAGACTGTAAGCGAATATGTTGTCGTTTACGAACAGTTTTGTGCTGTACGTTTTTTTTTAAGTCTCATCCTTCGAGTTAAATTTAAAAGAAAACGTTATATTATTTTAAATATTATATAAAAAGGTAATCGACTAGAAGAGTCACACTGGAAGGTTTTAGTAGAGGGAGGGTATAATTAAAAGAAAGCAATGGCATTAAACTAATATATATATATTTATTTTATGTGTACATGTATAATATTATAAGGTGACTGAAATATTGTGTATAGATTTTCTGTGTTTACTTTAACAACGCTCAATATGTATGTAGAGATTAGTAGTAAAGTATTATTTACTCCTCTCCAGGAGTTAGGCACAAGGCCAGTTTTATCCTACTCCCACAAGTAAGATGTGACCCAAGGTCGGGTCGGAAAGTGGGGGTTTTAAAGCCAGCGCTCGAGAGGTTTGAAAATGTATTTATGCAATTAAGCTGCATTTT
>OY744522.1:30521823-30524323 GCA_963556195.1 Sepiola atlantica
ATACTGCAGAAGCCTCGTTGTCTTATACAACAATAGAACCCCCCGGGTGCCATAACATAGAAGAACCCATTCTGGGTTCCATGCAGCAGAAGTCTAAAGATCTATACCGCAGAAAACCCCCCCCCTACCCCCGCGTGCTATATCCCAGAAGCCTCAGGTGCCATACCACAGAAGCCTCAGGTTCCTTAATCGCAGAAGAACCCCCCCCCCCGGTTGCTATACCGCAGAAGCATCCCCGGTTGCAATACCGCAGAAGCACCCTCGGTTTCTATACTGCAAAAACCTAGTGGTCCTATACAGCGGAAGCACCCCCCGGTTACTATATCGCAGAAGCCTCGTGGCCCTATACTGCAGAGGCACTTCCGGTCTAATACCGCAGAAGCACCCCTCCAGTTGTTATACCGCAGAAGTCTCGTGGCTCTATACTGCAGAAGCACCCCCCCCCCCGGTTGCTATACCGCGGAAGCCTTGTGGTCCTATACCGTATTAGCACTCCCGGTTGCTATACTGCAGAAGACTCGTGGCCCTATACAGCAGAATCCCCCCCCCCCGATACTATACCGCAGAAGCCTCATGGTCCTATACCGCAGAACCCCCCCCCCCCCCCGGTTTCTGTACTGCAGAAACCTTGTGGTCCTGTACCGCAGAAGCACCCACCCTAGGTGCTATACCGCAGAAGACATCCCCGGGTGCTATACCGCAGAAGCACACCCTGGTTGCTATACCACAGAAGCCTCATGGTCCTATACCGCAGAAGTACTCCATGGTTGCTATACCGCAGAAGCCCCCCCCCCTCCCCGGTTGCTATACAGCAGAAGTCTCGTGGTCCTATACTGCAGAAGTGACCCCTGTTGCTATACTGCAGAAGCGATACTGGTTGCTATACTGCAAATGCATCCCCGGTTGCTATACCGCAGAAGCCTCGTGGTCCTATACCGCAGAAGCATCCCCATGGTTGCTATACCGCAGAAGCCTCATAGTTTTATACTGCAGAAGAACCCCCGGTTGATATACCGCAGAAGCCTTGTGATCCTAAACCGCAGAAGCCTTGTGATCCTAAACCGCAGAAGCACCCCAGGTTACTATACCGCAGAAGCACCCCCGCGGTTTTTATACTGCAGAAGCCCCCCCCCCAGTTGCTATACCGCAGAAAGCTTGTGGTGCTATACCGCAGAAGTACCCCTCCTGGTTCCTATACCGCAGAAGCCTCGTGGCTTTATACCGCAGAAGTCCCCACCCCCTGGTGCAATACCGCAGAAGCACCACACAGGTGCCATACCGCAGAAGCCTCAGGTTCCTATACTGCAGAAGCCTCAGGTTTCTATACCGTCGAAGCACCCCCCCTCCTGCGGGTGCCATACCACAGAAGCCTCAGGTTCCTATACCGCAGAAGAACCCCCCACACATAGGTGCCATACCGCAGAAGCCTCAGGTTGCTATACTATAGAAGCCTCGTTGCCCTATACCGCAGAAGAACCCGCCCTGGGTGCCATACCGCAGAAGCCTCAGGATCCTATACTGCAGAAGAACCCCCTTACACCCCCCGGGTGCCACATCTCAGAAGCTTCAGGTGCCATACAACAGAAGCCTCAGGTTCCTATAGCACAGAAGTACCCCCAATTGCTATACCGTAGAAGAACCCCTGGTGTCTATATCGCAGAAGAACCACAGATGCTACACTGCAGAAGCCTCATGGTCCTATACAGCAGAAGCACTCCTGTTTGCTGTAATCCCAGAAGAATTGCCGGTCCTATACCGCAGAAGAACACCCTTGTTGCTATACCGCAGAAGCCCACCTTGGTTGCTATACCGCAGAAGCCTCGTGGTCCTATAAAGCAGAAGCACCCCCGGTTAATATACCGCAGAAGCACCTCCAGTTGCTATACCGCAGAAGCACCCCCAGTTGCGATACCGCAGAAGCCTCGTGGTCCTATACCGCAGAAGCACCCCAATGGTTGCTATACTGCAGAAGCCTCATAGTCCTATACTGCAGAAGCACCCTCGCTTTCTATACCGCAGAAGCCTCGTGAACCTATACAGCAGAAGCACTCACGGTTGCTATACTGCAGAAGCCTCGTGAACTTATACAGCAGAAGCACCCCCTGGTTGCTATACTGCAGAAGCACCCCTTGGTTTCTATACCGCAGAAGCCTTGTAATCCTATACTGCAGAAGCCACCCTGGTTGCTATACCACAGAAGCACCCCCGGTTGCTATACCGCAGAATCCTTGTGGTCCTATACCGCGGAAGCACTACCATGGTTGCTATACCGCAGAAGCCTCTTAGTCCTATACTGCAGAAGCACCCTTGCTTTCTATACCGCAGAAGCCTCATGGTCCTATACAGCAGAAGCACTCCCAGTTGCTATACTGCAAGAGCAACCCCCCATCCCCTAGGTACCATACCACAAAAGCCTCAGGTTCCTTTACTGCAGAAGCACCCCGGTTGCAATACTGCAGAAGCCTAATGGTGCTATGTCGAAGAATTACCCTCCGGTTGC
>OY744522.1:30529323-30609323 GCA_963556195.1 Sepiola atlantica
TCTTCAAATGGATTTACATATCTGAAACGCGTTATATAAAATTATAAAATTCATTTTATAATCGATTTGAAGAAATGTCTTTCGATTTCAATAATATATATATATATAGATAACAAAATAATAAATAAATGTTGGAAAAACATTTTACAAATGTTGGTAGCCTTACTCCTTTACATATATACTTTTCTCTCGTTAGAACTGCACTAATACTGCACTACCCTCTTTTCTATATATACAAGTGGGGCTACCCGGTGTTGCTCGGGGTCATAAAAACATATAATTGAAGAAAAATCGCGTCTGTAACTTCTTTATATTCAAACTTCTATTTCTCTCCCTCGCTCTATAGCCATCTCTTTATCTTTCTACCTTTCTCTTCCCTGGTCGCCCCATTTCACCGCTACTTACTCATTTTGCTTTTTGCAGAAGCTGTTTCTTCACCACCATTTCTCTTACGTTGCCCAGAGCAAAAGTATGACATATTTCTATAAAATTAGCGCCTTCTATATAGGTACATATCTCCACCCTGGTGTTCATACTAAATGCGTACCTATCGCCGCCCCGGTGTGCATACTACATAAGTACCTGTTGCTGCCCCGGTGCAAATGCTAAATATGTACCTATCGCCGCCCCGGAGCGAATGCTAAATGCGTACATATCTCCACCCTGGTGTGCATACTACATAAGTACCTGTTGCTGCCCCGGTATGCATACCACATAAGTACCTACCATTGCCCCAGTGCGAATGCTAAATACGTACCTATCGCTGCCCCGGAGCGAATGCTAAATATGTACCTATCGCCGTCCCGGTGCGCGTGCTATATACGTACCTATCGCCGCCCCGGTGTTCGTGCTATGTACGTACTGATCACTGCCCCGGAGCGCATGCTAAATATAGACCTATCACCGCCCTGGTGCGGATTCTATATACGTACTTATTGCCGCCCCTGTGAACATGCTATATATGTACCTATCGCTACCCCTATGCACTACTATACACGTACCCATTGCAACCCTTGTGCACATACTATATATATACCTATCGCCACCCCGGTGCGCATAATATATTGTACCTATTGCCGCCCCTGTGTGCATACTATACACTTACCTATCTCTGCAAGGGTGCACATACTATATATGTACCTATCGCCACCCCGGTGCGCATAATATATTGTACCTATTGCCGCCCCTGTGTGCATACTATATACTTACCTATCTCTGCAAGGGTGCACATACTATATATGTACCTATCGCCACCCCGGTGCGCATAATATATTGTACCTATTGCCGCCCCTGTGTGCATACTATATACTTACCTATCTCTGCAAGGGTGCACATACTATATATGTACCTATCTCCAGTTTGTATACCTAAGAATTAATATCAATGCGCCCCTGTCATGTCAAAAAAACAAAATAGTGTTTGCTCATGTTTTGTCACTACCTAAAAAAATAACTATTATTAATGCGCCCCTGTCATATAAAATAACAAAAATCAAGTTCATTCATGTAGTGTCACTATCATAAAAAAGAACTGAGATTAATGAGCCCTGTTTAAGTTCAAGAAAAAAAAATTCCCCTACAAAGAGAAACGTAGATGGCGTTAAGATATAATTAAAACTTATCACTACAGTAGGTCTATCTAGGAAATTTAGCACTTTTCTCCCGGATAACGCTTCAAGAAGAAGCACAATTTGTCCTATACTGCAGAAGAACCCCCGGTTGCTATACCGCAGAAGTACCCCTGGTTGCTATACCACAGAAGAACCCCGGATGCTATACCGCAGAAGCCCTATGGTCCTATACCGCAGAAGCACCCCGAGGTTGCTATACCACAGAAGCCGCGTGGTCCTATACCGCAGAAGCACCCCCCAGTTGCTATACCGCAGAAGCCTTGTGGTCTTATACCACATCAGCACTCTTGGTTGCTATACTGCAGAAGCCTCGTGGCCCTATACCGCAGAAGCACTCCCGGTCCAATACCGCAGAAGCACCCCCAGTTGCTATACAGCAGAAGCCTCATGGTCCTATACCGCAGAAGCCCCCCCCCCCCCGGTTGCTATACCGCAGAAGCCTGGAAGTCCTAAACCGCAGAAGCACCCCCCCCCGGTTGCTATATGGCAGAAACCTAGTGGCCCTATACTGCAGAAGAACCCCTGGTCCAATACAGCAGAAGCACCCCCCCGGTTGTTATACCGCAGAAGCCTCGTGGCACTATACCGCAGAAGCACCCCCCCGGTTGCTATACTGCAGAAGCCTCGGGGTCCTATACTGCAGAAGCACCCCCCAGTTACTATACCGCAGAGGCCCTGTGGTCCTATACCGCATTAGCACTCCCGGTTGCTATACTGCAGAAGTCTTGTGGCCCTATACTGCAGAAGAACCCCCGATCCAATACCGCAGAAGCAGCCCCCCACCGGTTGCTATACCGCAGAAGCCTCATGGTCCTATACAGCAGAAGCCCCCCCCACCAATTCCTATACCACAGAAGCAACGTCACCCCCCCCCCCCCGGTGCCTTACCACGGAAGCCTCAGGTTGTTATACCGCAGAAGTCTCCGGGTCCTATACTGCAGAAGCACCTTCCCGGTTGCTATACTGTAGAAGCCTCGTGATCCTAAACTGCAGAAGCACCCCCGGTTAATATACCACAGAAGCACACCCGCAGTTGTTACCCCGCAGAAGCCCCCCCAGATGCTATACTGCAGAAGCCGTGAGGTCCTATACAGCAGAAGCACCCCCGGTTCCTATACCGCAGAAGCCTCGTGGCTTTATACTGTAGAAGTCCACCTCCTGGTGCCATACTGCAGAAGCACCCAACAGGTGCCATACTGCAGAGGCCTCAGGTTCCTATACCCCAGAAGCACACCCCGGGTGACATACCGCAGAAGCCTCAGGTTTCTATACCGCAGAAGCCTCGTTGTCTTATACCACATAAGAACCCCCCGGGTGCCATAACACAGAAGAACCCCTTCTGGGTGCCATACAGCAGAAGTCTCAGGATCTATACCGCAGAAGAACCACCCCCCACCCCCAGCGTCCCATATCCCAGAAGCCTCAGGTGCCATACCACAGAAGTCTCAGGTTCCTAAATCGCAGAAGAACCCCCTCCCCCCCCCCCCCCGGTTGCTATACCGCAGAAGCATCTTCGGTTGCTATACCGCAGAAGCACCCTCGGTTTCTATACTGCAAAAGCCTAGTGGTCCTATACAGCGGAAGCACCCCCCGGTTACTATATCGCAGAAGCCTCGTGGCCCTATACCGCAGAGGAACCTCCGGTCCAATACCGCAGAAGCAGCCCCCCAGTTGTTATACCGCAGAAGTCTCGTGGCTCTATACCGCAGAAGCCCCCCCCCCCCCGGTTGCTATACTGCAAAAGACTCGTGGCCCTATACTGCAGAAGCACCCCCGGTCTTATACAGCAGCAGACCCCCGCGGTACTATACCGCAGAAGCCATATGCTCCTATAACGCATAAGCCCCCCCCACCCAGTTGCTATACTGCAGAAACCCTGTGGTCCTGTACCGCAGAAGCACCCACCCTAGGTGCTATACCACAGAAGACATCCCCAGGTGCTATACCGCAGAAGCACACCCATGGTTGCTATACCGCAGAAGCCCCTCCCCCCCCGGTAGCTATACAGCAGAAGCCTCGTGGTCCTATACCGCAGAAGCGACCCCCTGTTGTTACACCGCAGAAGCACCACTGGTTGCTATACCGCAAAAGCATCCCCGGTTGCTATACCGCAGAAGCCTTGTGGTCCTATACCGCAGAAGCACCCCCATGGTTGCTATACCGCAGAATCCTCATAGTCCTATACCGCAGAAGAACCGCCTGTTAATATACCGCAGAAGCCTTGTGATCCTAAACCGCAGAAGCACCCCAGGTTACTATACCGCAGAAGCACATCTGCAGTTGCTATACCACAGAAGCACCCCCGCGGTTTTTATACCGCAGAGGCCCCCCAGTTGCTATACCGCAGAAGCCTTGTGGTGCTATACCGCAGAATTACCCCTTCTGGTTCCTATACCGCAGAAGCCTCGTAGCTTTATACCGCAGAAGTCCCCACCCCCTGGTGCCATACCGCAGAAGCACCCCACAGGTGCTATACCGCAGAAGACTCAGGTTCCTATACTGCAGAATCCTCAGGTTTCTATACCGTCGAAGCACCCCCCCCCCACCCCATACTGCGGCCTCAGGTTCCTATACCGCAGAAGAACCCCGCACACATAGGTGCCATACCGCAGAAGCCTCAGGTTGCTATACTATAGAAGCCTCGTTGCCCTATACCGCAGAAGCACCCGCCCTGGGTGCCACCCACAAAAGCCTCAGGATTCTATACTGCAGAAGAACCCCCTTACATCACCCGAGTGCCACATCCCAGAAGCCTCAGGTGCCATACCACAGAAGCCTCAGGTTCTTATAGCGCAGAAGTACCCCCAATTGCTATACCGTTAAAGAACCCCTGGTTGCTATACCGCAGAACACCAGATGCTATACTGCAGAAGCCTCATGGTCCTATACCGCAGAAGCACCCACTGATTGCTATACCGCAGAAGCCTCATAGTCCTATACTGCAGAAGCACCCTCGCTTTCTCTACCGCAGAAGCCTCGTGGTCCTATACAGCAGAAGCACTCCCAGTTGCTATGCTGCAGAATAAACCCCCCCTAGGTACCATACCACAAAAACCTCAGGTTTCTATACCGTAGAAGCACCTTGGTTTCTATACTGCAGAAGCCTGATAGTGCTATGTTGCAGAATTACCCTCCGGTTGCTATACCGCAGAAGCACCACCACCCCGGTTGCTATAATGCAGAAGCCCTACCCACCGGTTGCTATACCGCAGAAGCCTCGTGGTCCTATACAGCAGAAGCACCCTCGGTTGCTATACTGCAGAAGCGTCCCCGGTCCTATACCGCAGAAGCACTTCCCAGTTGCTATACCACAGAACCCTCCCTTGGTTGCTATACTGCAGAAGCACTCTCGCGTTCTATACCGCAGAATCTTTGTGGTCCATTACAGCAGAAGCCCCCCCTGGGTGCTATACCGCAGAAGCATCCCCGGTCCTATACCGCAGAAGCACGTCCTGGTTGCTATACCGCAGAAACACCCCCTTTGTTGCTATACCGCAGAAGCACGCCCAGTTGCTATACCGCAGAACACTCCCAATTGCGATTCAGCAGAAGCCTCATGGTCCTATACCGCAGAAGCACCACCATGGTTGCTATACTGCAGAAGCTTCGTAGTCCTATACTGCAGAAGCACCCTCGCTTTCTATACCGCAGAAGCCTCGTGAACCTATACAGCAGAAGCACTCCCAGTTGCTATACTGCAGAAGCCTCGTGGTCCTATACATCAGAAGCACCCCCTTTTGCTATACTGCAGAAGCATCCCAGTCCTATAAGGCAGAAGCACCCCCTGGTTGCTATACCGCAGAAGCACCCCCGTTTGCTATACCCCAGAAGAATCGCCGGTCCTATACCGCAGAACACCCTTGTTGCTATACCGCAGAAGCACACCTTGGTTGCTATACCGCAGAAGCCTCGTGGTCCTAAAATGCAGAAGATCCCCCAGTTGCTATACTGCAGAAGCAGCCCCGGTTCCTATACTGCAGAAGCCTCGTGGTCCTATGTTGCAGAATTACCCTTCAGTTGCTATACAGCAGAAGCACCCCCGGTTGCTATACCGCAGAAGTACCCCTGGTTGCTATACCACAGAAGAACCCCGGATGCTATACCGCAGAAGCCCTATGGTCCTATACCGCAGAAGCACCCCGAGGTTGCTATACCACAGAAGCCGCGTGGTCCTATACCGCAGAAGCACCCCCCAGTTGCTATACCGCAGAAGCCTTGTGGTCTTATACCACATCAGCACTCTTGGTTGCTATACTGCAGAAGCCTCGTGGCCCTATACCGCAGAAGCACTCCCGGTCCAATACCGCAGAAGCACCCCCAGTTGCTATACAGCAGAAGCCTCATGGTCCTATACCGCAGAAGCCCCCCCCCCCCCCGGTTGCTATACCGCAGAAGCCTGGAAGTCCTAAACCGCAGAAGCACCCCCCCCGGTTGCTATATGGCAGAAACCTAGTGGCCCTATACTGCAGAAGAACCCCTGGTCCAATACAGCAGAAGCACCCCCCCGGTTGTTATACCGCAGAAGCCTCGTGGCACTATACCGCAGAAGCACCCCCCCGGTTGCTATACTGCAGAAGCCTCGGGGTCCTATACTGCAGAAGCACCCCCCAGTTACTATACCGCAGAGGCCCTGTGGTCCTATACCGCATTAGCACTCCCGGTTGCTATACTGCAGAAGTCTTGTGGCCCTATACTGCAGAAGAACCCCCGATCCAATACCGCAGAAGCAGCCCCCCACCGGTTGCTATACCGCAGAAGCCTCATGGTCCTATACAGCAGAAGCCCCCCCCACCAATTCCTATACCACAGAAGCAACGTCACCCCCCCCCCCCCCCCCGGTGCCTTACCACGGAAGCCTCAGGTTGTTATACCGCAGAAGTCTCCGGGTCCTATACTGCAGAAGCACCTTCCCGGTTGCTATACTGTAGAAGCCTCGTGATCCTAAACTGCAGAAGCACCCCCGGTTAATATACCACAGAAGCACACCCGCAGTTGTTACCCCGCAGAAGCCCCCCCAGATGCTATACTGCAGAAGCCGTGAGGTCCTATACAGCAGAAGCACCCCCGGTTCCTATACCGCAGAAGCCTCGTGGCTTTATACTGTAGAAGTCCACCTCCTGGTGCCATACTGCAGAAGCACCCAACAGGTGCCATACTGCAGAGGCCTCAGGTTCCTATACCCCAGAAGCACACCCCGGGTGACATACCGCAGAAGCCTCAGGTTTCTATACCGCAGAAGCCTCGTTGTCTTATACCACATAAGAACCCCCCGGGTGCCATAACACAGAAGAACCCCTTCTGGGTGCCATACAGCAGAAGTCTCAGGATCTATACCGCAGAAGAACCACCCCCCACCCCCAGCGTCCCATATCCCAGAAGCCTCAGGTGCCATACCACAGAAGTCTCAGGTTCCTAAATCGCAGAAGAACCCCCTCCCCCCCCCCCCCCGGTTGCTATACCGCAGAAGCATCTTCGGTTGCTATACCGCAGAAGCACCCTCGGTTTCTATACTGCAAAAGCCTAGTGGTCCTATACAGCGGAAGCACCCCCCGGTTACTATATCGCAGAAGCCTCGTGGCCCTATACCGCAGAGGAACCTCCGGTCCAATACCGCAGAAGCAGCCCCCCAGTTGTTATACCGCAGAAGTCTCGTGGCTCTATACCGCAGAAGCCCCCCCCCCCCCCCCCCGGTTGCTATACTGCAAAAGACTCGTGGCCCTATACTGCAGAAGCACCCCCGGTCTTATACAGCAGCAGACCCCCGCGGTACTATACCGCAGAAGCCATATGCTCCTATAACGCATAAGCCCCCCCCACCCAGTTGCTATACTGCAGAAACCCTGTGGTCCTGTACCGCAGAAGCACCCACCCTAGGTGCTATACCACAGAAGACATCCCCAGGTGCTATACCGCAGAAGCACACCCATGGTTGCTATACCGCAGAAGCCCCTCCCCCCCCGGTAGCTATACAGCAGAAGCCTCGTGGTCCTATACCGCAGAAGCGACCCCCTGTTGTTACACCGCAGAAGCACCACTGGTTGCTATACCGCAAAAGCATCCCCGGTTGCTATACCGCAGAAGCCTTGTGGTCCTATACCGCAGAAGCACCCCCATGGTTGCTATACCGCAGAATCCTCATAGTCCTATACCGCAGAAGAACCGCCTGTTAATATACCGCAGAAGCCTTGTGATCCTAAACCGCAGAAGCACCCCAGGTTACTATACCGCAGAAGCACATCTGCAGTTGCTATACCACAGAAGCACCCCCGCGGTTTTTATACCGCAGAGGCCCCCCAGTTGCTATACCGCAGAAGCCTTGTGGTGCTATACCGCAGAATTACCCCTTCTGGTTCCTATACCGCAGAAGCCTCGTAGCTTTATACCGCAGAAGTCCCCACCCCCTGGTGCCATACCGCAGAAGCACCCCACAGGTGCTATACCGCAGAAGACTCAGGTTCCTATACTGCAGAATCCTCAGGTTTCTATACCGTCGAAGCACCCCCCCCCCACCCCATACTGCGGCCTCAGGTTCCTATACCGCAGAAGAACCCCGCACACATAGGTGCCATACCGCAGAAGCCTCAGGTTGCTATACTATAGAAGCCTCGTTGCCCTATACCGCAGAAGCACCCGCCCTGGGTGCCACCCACAAAAGCCTCAGGATTCTATACTGCAGAAGAACCCCCTTACATCACCCGAGTGCCACATCCCAGAAGCCTCAGGTGCCATACCACAGAAGCCTCAGGTTCTTATAGCGCAGAAGTACCCCCAATTGCTATACCGTTAAAGAACCCCTGGTTGCTATACCGCAGAACACCAGATGCTATACTGCAGAAGCCTCATGGTCCTATACCGCAGAAGCACCCACTGATTGCTATACCGCAGAAGCCTCATAGTCCTATACTGCAGAAGCACCCTCGCTTTCTCTACCGCAGAAGCCTCGTGGTCCTATACAGCAGAAGCACTCCCAGTTGCTATGCTGCAGAATAAACCCCCCCTAGGTACCATACCACAAAAACCTCAGGTTTCTATACCGTAGAAGCACCTTGGTTTCTATACTGCAGAAGCCTGATAGTGCTATGTTGCAGAATTACCCTCCGGTTGCTATACCGCAGAAGCACCACCACCCCGGTTGCTATAATGCAGAAGCCCTACCCACCGGTTGCTATACCGCAGAAGCCTCGTGGTCCTATACAGCAGAAGCACCCTCGGTTGCTATACTGCAGAAGCGTCCCCGGTCCTATACCGCAGAAGCACTTCCCAGTTGCTATACCACAGAACCCTCCCTTGGTTGCTATACTGCAGAAGCACTCTCGCGTTCTATACCGCAGAATCTTTGTGGTCCATTACAGCAGAAGCCCCCCCTGGGTGCTATACCACAGAAGCATCCCCGGTCCTATACCGCAGAAGCACGTCCTGGTTGCTATACCGCAGAAACACCCCCTTTGTTGCTATACCGCAGAAGCACGCCCAGTTGCTATACCGCAGAACACTCCCAATTGCGATTCAGCAGAAGCCTCATGGTCCTATACCGCAGAAGCACCACCATGGTTGCTATACTGCAGAAGCTTCGTAGTCCTATACTGCAGAAGCACCCTCGCTTTCTATACCGCAGAAGCCTCGTGAACCTATACAGCAGAAGCACTCCCAGTTGCTATACTGCAGAAGCCTCGTGGTCCTATACATCAGAAGCACCCCCTTTTGCTATACTGCAGAAGCATCCCAGTCCTATAAGGCAGAAGCACCCCCTGGTTGCTATACCGCAGAAGCACCCCCGTTTGCTATACCCCAGAAGAATCGCCGGTCCTATACCGCAGAACACCCTTGTTGCTATACCGCAGAAGCACACCTTGGTTGCTATACCGCAGAAGCCTCGTGGTCCTAAAATGCAGAAGATCCCCCAGTTGCTATACTGCAGAAGCAGCCCCGGTTCCTATACTGCAGAAGCCTCGTGGTCCTATGTTGCAGAATTACCCTTCAGTTGCTATACAGCAGAAGCACCATTCTCCCCGTTTCTATACCGCAGAACAACCACCCCCGGTTGCTATGCCGCAAAAGCAGCGTCGTGGTTTCTATACCGCAGAAGCCTCGTGGTCCTATACAGCAGAAGCACCCCCAGTTGCTATACCGCAGAAGCACCTCCAGTTGCTATACCGCAGTAGCACCCCCAGTTGCGATACTGCAGAAGCCTAGTGGTCCTATACCGCAGAAGCACCCCAATGGTTACTATACTGCAGAAGCCTCGTAGTCCTATACTGCAGAAGCACCCTCGCTTTCTATACCGCAGAAGCCCCGTGAACCTATACAGCAGAAGCACTCCCAGTGCTATACTGCAGAAGCCTCGTGGTCCTATACAGCAGTAGCACCCCTGGTTGCTATATCGCAGAAGCATCCCCAGTCCTATACCGCAGAAGCATTGTAATCCTATACTGCAGAAGCCACCCTGGTTGCTATACCGCGGAAGCACTACCATGGTTGCTATACCGCAGAAGCCTCGTAGTCCTATACTGCAGAAGAACCCTTGCTTTCTATACCGCAGAAACCTCATGGTCCTATACAGCAGAAGCACTCCCAGTTGCTATACTGCAGAAGCAAACCCCCACCCCCTAGGTACCATACCACAAAAGCCTTAGGTTCCTATACCGCAGAAGCACCCCGGTTGCTATACTGCAGAAGCCTCATGGTGCTATGTTGCAGAATTACCCTCCGGTTCCTATACCGCAGAAGAACCCCCCCTGGTTGGTATACCGCAGAAGCATCACCACGGTTGCTATAATGCAGAAGCCCTACCCACCGGTTGCTATATCGCAGAAGCGCCGTGGTCCTATACAGCAGAAGCACCCTCGGTTGCTATACTGCAGAAGCGTCCCCAGTCCTATACCGCAGACGCACTTCCCGGTTGCTATACCACAGAAGCACCCCCCGGTTGCTATACTGCAGAAGCACCCTTGCGTTCTATACCGCTGAAGCCCTGTGGTCTTATACAGCAGAAGCACTCCCAGTTGCTATACTGCAGAAGCCTCGTGGTCCTATACAGTAGAAGCATCCCCGGTTCTATACCGCAGAAGCACCCCCTGGTTGCTATACCGCAGAAGCACCCCCTTGTTGCTATACCGCAGAAGCACCCCCGGTTGCTATACCGCAGAAGCTTTGTTGTCTTATACTGCCGAAGCCCCCCCATTGTTGCTATACCGCAAAAGCACCCTCATGGTTGCTATACCGCAGAATCCATGTGGTCCTATACCGCAGAAGCACCCCATGGTGGCTATACCGCAGAAGCCTCGTAGTCTTATACTGCAGAAGCACCGTCGCTTTCTATACCGCAGAAGCCTTGTGGTCCTATACCGCAGAAGCACTCCCAGTTGCTATAGCAACTGGGAGTGCTAAAGCCTCGTGGCCCTATACCACGGTCCAATAATGCAGAATGCAGAAGCACCCCAGAGTTGTTATACCGCAGAAGTCTCGTGACACTATACCGCAGAAGCACTCCCCTGGTTGCTATACCGCAGAAGTCTTGTGGGGCTATACCGCATTTGTACTCCCGGTTGCTATACTGCAGAAGCCATTTGGCCCTATACTGCAGAAGCACCCCCGGTCCAATACTGCAGAAGCACCCCCCACCGGTTGCTATACTGCAGAAGCCTTGTGGTCCTATACAGCAGAAGGACCCCTCCCCCCCCCCGGTTCCTATACTGCAGACGCCTCGTGCTCCTATACTGCAGAAGGCCGACACTCCCGGTGCCATACCACGGGTGCCATACAGCAGAAGCTTCAGGTTCCTATATCGCAGAAGCACCCCCCCCCGGTGCCATACAGCAGAAGCCTCAGGTTTCTATACCGCAGAAGCAACCCACGGGTGCAATACCGCAGAAGCACCCCCTCCCTCCACGGGTGCTATACTGCAGAAGTCTCAGGTTCCTATACTGCAGAACCCCCTCCCGGTTGCTATACCACAGAAGCCTCGTGGCCCTATACCACAGAAGCACCCCCGGTTACTATACCAACTGGGTCGCTCACACTGGCGAATGCTGACACTCCCCCCCCCCCCCCAATTTAGCCTGAGGCAGTCACATCGCCGAATGCCGACACTCTTTCCTCTCAACAGATACTACACTTACTCCACACCTCTCAAAAAGGAGGAGGTAATGCCTAGGAGCATTGTATCATGACAACAGAACGGGCGTAGGGAGGAAGAAATATTAATTAAGTAAGGAAGGTAGAAAGGGTGGGAGTGAGAGGGAAAGAAGGGTTGTAGTGTGAGTGATTTTCTTCCTTACAATTTTATACATATTTTAATTTTGTAAATAAAATATTTATATAACTCACTAAAAAGTGTTTTAACTCAAATTTAATACATGACGACAGTGTTATTTCCTAGTTTAGTCACGGAACCACTGTCGCCGTAAAATATCAATAGAGATAACTGTAAACTGTGACCTATTTGCGTTAATAAAAACATATGTCATCTCTGCTCTGCTACTACATCTGTTCTGTGCTTGGTCAGGGAAAGAGAAACTCCTTGTAGCAGTTACCTCCTCCTTTCAAAACATAACTACACCGGTTTGCCGGTAGGTGTCGCTTTTTCACCGACAGGTGGCACTGTAAAGCGACACCAGAGTTATCTGCCCTTCTGACTATAAAAACCGTTGCAAACGGAAAATCCATCTCTTTTTCACCGACCAGCCTTGACAGAACGACGCTGACACTAGCGTTCCGTTTCACTTTTCTCTTCTGGTCGATTGGCCTCGGCAGAACGACGCTAATACACTAGCGTTTCGTCTCACGCTTTTCTCTTCAACTAGTCTCGGCAAAACAACAACCAACACACTTTTCTTCCGTCAACACGTGGTCAAACAACGGTAAGAGTTCTCAACTCATTTTCTTTGTGTACGGCTTTCAAAGACTTTCCACACGCCGGACTCATTTTCTTCTTATACCTTTTTAAGAACTGTTTTTCCATCGACACACATGCATACATCACACACTTCATCATTCCACGTACACACACGTTCAATAAACGTTATTTGAACTACTTCATTTTTGTTTATTAATTATTACTCTGTCTTTGCATGCAACATTGCTTGATTTACTGAACACGTTTATAAGCGGGGGAACACGACCCTCGATCAGAACACTCCTCTAGACTGAAGCAATTCGCTAAGAAAAAGTTTGCAAGAAAAGTTTAAAAATAATTTTGAAAAATGCTCGAAGACATAAATGTTATGTTCACTTCGAATAACGGTCTATGTGTTTGACATCCAATCCGATATTACTTTATTCCGTTAATAATCAGAACGTGTTGTGGCATTGTGCGGGGAAAATATTGATTTAAGTAGAAAAAAAAATATTGGAGTATCAATCTTGATGAAAAATATTAAAAAATAGATAAACAGATTTGTTGAATTTTCAAATTAATTCAAGCCGTCACCGAGTGCAACCTCGATGAGGTCGTCGATGTGGACATGGAATTGTTATATAATAACAACCGAAAATTGAAAGAAGTCAGTTGACGATCGAGTCTCGGAGAAGAATCAACCGTCTGATTCCATGTGCACAAATCCTCTCCAACCACCACCCTCATCGTCACCAACAAATAAAGATATATCTTATATTGTCATAAGATACATGTGTTGTTATTTTTGTTAAGCTCTGCATGATACTACATTAAGATGGAAGATTGTGAGACTCATTTTAGGCACTTGATGCATTTCTAGTTTCATTAATGCAAAAATGTCTCTCAAACAACAAAAATTATATATGCAGTGCACGTTGAAGCTGCTTTAGCTGACAACGGAAATGGTTCGCAAAGTTTAAAGCTGGCTATTTTAGCCTTAATGATAAAGAACGCTCAGACAGATTCCACTGTTCAGATGACAGCTAAATCAAGACATTAACTGAAAATAACCTACATTACACAAACACAAACACCAACAGAAAAGCTTAAGATATCAACATCCACCATTCAGGAGCATTTAGTAAAACTTTAGTACACAAATCGGCACGAACTTTCCGGACAACCTGATATATAGATTTGCTTATTCTGTTGTTTTCTTCTTCCTTTGATATTCTGATTTACTCAAAATTGGTTCATTAGTTTTTTAAAAAAAGTACTACCTTGGTAATCTGTACTCTACCTATTCCTTGTATGTTAATCTATCACATGTGTCTATTTACGTACGAACAGACAAACTAAAAAAACACCATTACTTTTTAATAGTATCAGATTGTCCGGATAGTTCGTGCCGATTATTATCAATTCTACTCGTATAAAAGGTTCGAAGTCATCAGGTTTCACCTTCCGGTCGACCCCTTCTGTCCGCGTGAGTATCACCACCTCGTTTCCCCCACAATCACTTGTAATGAGTCGTATGCGAACTAGTAAACACTTTCTACCTCGAAAGGTATTGGATAACATTTGCACTTAATTTTTGCAGACAGAAGAAAACAGTCTAAAAAGAAAAGAACAAGGAAAGATGAATCTTGAATGGTTTTGCGCCTCGACAATCACGAGTCCACAAATGGTTTCAAATCTTTGGAGAAGCCAACAATTGTCTATAAAACCCTTATTGGTTTTTGGTGAGAGAGATTGTCGTAAATTGACAGTTGAGAAAATACAAAAGATGAACAAATTTGGTTGGTAAAATAAAATTGTTAAATGTCTGCTTCATGCGAGGAGAGGTTAAGAATAGCTTTCTGACTTGTTCTGACGCCAAGATATACCAGTCGAGGATACGTCAGCGACACTCAGTCCGGCACAAACTGGGCCGTTGTGACGGGTTGTGGCATATGTTATGTTCAGCTCAAGGAGGTCCACCCTCCCAATCCTTTGTTTTATCACTTGGGAAGAAGTTAGTTTATAGCTAACTGCCTGAGGCGCCCTTATCGGGAAATGCCGACGAGCTGCAGAGACCATGGTGCGCCACCTCTTGGGCGCTGGCCTACTATCACTACCCTCTATCCTTGTGCCATATATCCTCACATTGGGAGAGAAGTAAATACCAAAAATACAAAAAAGTTATTGAATCAACTCAATTCGTGATCAATTCAAATAAAGAAATAATATAATTTTACTAAAAATAAATGTTTGCAGCGTCACGTGTTTAGCTAGTGACAACGTCTATTAATAGCGTTATCAGTAACTACCTACACACCTACTTACGTTACGTTGTAAACTGGTATTATCAAATAAAAATGAAGTAAGGAACAAAAATGTATATAAATCTCATATAAATATATCAATTTTCTCAATTTGCTGGAGATTTTATTTTCTCTGATCGTTAATTGAATTGTGTAAATAATTATTAGTTAGAAGCGATAGGAGATGATTTTATTAACGAGTCACTGTTTATTGAGGCCCAAAAGCCTCTCAAGGATAAGGGTTAATGAGTTTGCTCGGTGAGGATTGAAGGTGATGGTTGGAACTGATCAGAGTTTGCTAAGTTAAGAGGACGGCTAAACAAGTATGAGACTTGAACACTATGTTATAGTCAGCTGTCAAGTAGTCAAGAGCTATTGTGTCCCACAGACAAGTAGTTCTTGGAAAGTAACTTTGCTCATGTAAGTAGGGGTGTGACGTAATGGGTGCTAATTTCAGATTCATGCGAGTAGTATTATTGTGTGTTTATTTATACATAAATAACACTAAACAATCAAACATTTTAACAATTTTGCAAAATTCAGAAGGTGCAGGCCACTAGTTTTTGGCTATTTTACATTCATGAAAACTCTTTCACAGCCTGAAAATGGTCCTAAATTAAAGTACTATATCAGATTTAACCATCTATATCCATTCATAGCTTTTGAGGATGTTTTAGGACCTGCAATGTCGCATGAAACCACTTTTTCACCGAAAAATGATGGATTTTCAGTCCCGTGGAGCCTTAACGGCTATTTTTGGCCTGCACCTTCTGAATTTTGCAAAATTCTCAAAATGTTTGATTGTTTAGTGTTATTTATGTATAAATGAACACAAAAAATACTACTCGCATGAATCTGAAATTTTCACCCATTACGTCCCACCCCTAATGTATGTTCACAGAGGAAAGAAACGGAAATTATTTACAGTGGTTGTAGGTAGATGAGTTTTTGCTGTGAATGTTTTACAGGAGGAACCATAGAAAAAAATGATAGAGCAGAGAAAGACTAACAACGTATCTTTTGTGACAAAAGAGGTTGTTTAAATAGAAGAGAACATACCCCACTAGATTTCGAAGTCGATTTTATCCTCTTTCAGGGCAGGAAAAGTGATATGAGCGGCACCTCACAAGATGTGGCAACTGTTCTCCATCTTAGGACGCACCTGGTTCTCATACAGGTAGAGAATTGCGTTTAGAGTGATATACTTTCTGGAATGATAGGATGATCCAACCATTTTTCCAGCGACCTTAGCAACATATTTGAGGAAATAATCAATAAACTAGCGGAACCCGAAGAAATTCCACGACACTTATACACCAATCTGTATAATTTATTGTTCATAATAATAATAATAATAATAATAATAATAATAATAATAATAATAATAATAATAATAATATTCCTTTCGAAGTAATACATGTCTGTCAAGGTCAATACTATTTTTTTCTTAAACACCCGCTGTGCGCTAGGAATTTCAGCATTGACTCCTTTACTATCCTGAGTCATGCTCACTCACTATATCATCTAAAAATCTTGGAGACGATACAGGTTCGTCTAAAATCCCCATCCGTTTGTAAACAAAGGGAGTGCCTATTAGGACTACACGTGATCAGTCTCTACGATACGATACATCCCCGATTATACATATAACATAACGCTGTTTTATTTTTATTTTTATCTCTATTCCCTCTTCTAGCCCCTCTTTTTAAATGTCTCGATACAGCCTGTGTTAAGAGAGGGCGAAACCGATCGGCTGTTTTTTCTTCTTGTTTAACTTTTAATCATGAACGAGAAAACTCGTCTTTCCTACATGTTTGCGATAATAAAATGTTATACCACCCCAAAAAACATGAATATATATATATATATATATATATATATATATATATATATATATATATATATATATATAGAGAGAGAGAGAGAGAGAGAGAGAGAGAGGAAGAGAGAGAGAAAGAGAGAGAGAGAAAGAGAGAGAGAGCGAGAGAGAAGATGAAAGATTAAATAATATTTTTTGGTTTTCCTTTTTTAATTTTCATATATATATATATATATATATATTTATCAGAATATAATGTAGTAATATATATATATATATATATATATATATTATATATATATATATATATATATATATATATATATATATATATATATTACTACATTATTTTCTGATAAATATATATATATATATAATTTTTAAAGCAATAAGGAGACCAATAAATGCACTTTTTTTTAAAACAAAATACTATTCATTTAAAATTCAAATTTTCGATTCATAAAAGAGTCTTCATCAGGAGGATACAGGCAATATTTTTTCTTTCTCTTTATTTTAAAGCGACATGTTGTCACTTATTCTTTATTCACTTCTGTTCTTATTGAAGTCTGGTGTGCAATATCCGATTAAAAATGGTGTGCCTTCGTACGCGCGTGTATGTTATGAATAAAATATTTCCACTGAATGCATTTTTGAAATGTTCTCATTTTTAAAGCGGTAAGGAGACCAATAAATGCATTTAAAAAAAAAAAAAAAAAATCATTTATTTAGAATTCAAATCTTCAATAAGAACATATATATGTATTTGTGTGTATGTGTATGTGTGTGTGTGTGAAAGGGGGAATGTACATGAATGTACATGTCGGCACCCCCCTTCTCCCCGGATGAACGCCCCAAGACTACAGTCATTAAACACCCACCCCTGCTGGAAATAGGTGGTAATGTCTAAAAGGATGGTTTCGTTCCTGTAAGTTAATGTGATTGTTTGTAAGTAAATTAAAATAATATGTTTTGGTTTTTCTTTTCCAATTTCCATTACGTAGGAACACTTTTTACATTCTTTATCATATATATATATATATATATATATATATATATATATATATATATATATATATACTCTTGACTGCGAATCAGTGGCAATTTGTGATCGGAGTTCTCCCCCGCCGACCGTCGGGAATTAACTTCCTTCACTGAAGATTGCATAAGCATGAAACATCGATGTCTGCAGGTAATAAATAATCAATATTTATCTATAAAAATATTATATATATATATATATATATATATATATATAAAGATAGATGAAAGAAGAGGGATAAACATGTACAATTAAAAATTTATTTCAACTTCGATTGTTCGATGCAAAAAATATGTTTATTACCGAGTACATCTTGCCTTGAACAATCGAAGTTGAAATAAATTTGTCATTTGTACATGTTTATCCCTCTTCTTTCATCTATCTTTATAATTGCTCTATCTCGTATATTGAGCTTAAACCATTTCATGATAGATTCTATCTACTAAAAGTATACTTTTAGTTTCATATTTATATATATATATATATATATATATATATATGTTTAATTAAACAACATTGACAATTCCTGTTTGTTTCTTTTTTGATCCATCTTTTAAAGTTGGCGGACCAACGATCTAATATTATGTTCAAATGTGAACAGGAACTCGCCCAAACTGAGCATCACATACCCGTACCGAAAATTAAAAGCAAAGGTTCAAGCTTTCTTCATTTTTAGAATGAATGCCCTTACAGATGTAAAATAGCCGTAGTTAAACATATTATCTACCGAGCCAAACGAAACTCATCTACCAATAACATACTGCACTTGTCGACATTAAAACACTCTAATTTATAATAACTTCCCAAACCACATCGTCGATCAGCAAATTAAACACTCCTTAGTCGCCATAACAAAAACACTAACAATAATAATAATAATAATAATAATAATAATAATAATAATAATAATAATATCAATCTATATTACTGAAACCAGATGCCCCCTAGTTATCAAGTAGATGAAAAAAAAATTTAAAAATATTATACATAAACATAGTGCTCCTACTGACAAAAACCATAACCTTCATTTCACTATTTACTATCAAAAAATTAAAACAACTAATTTATTAATCAGAAATAACCCAACATTAGCTAACAGTTTACTAAAAACTAGTAATGCTGTGTATGTATTCAAATGGGTAATGTGAGAATGTGTCTCCAAAAACAACACATATATTGGTATGACTAGGACGAGCATCTCTCACCGCCTTACATGTCACCTATCTTCTCCCCCCATATCTCCATTTACCAACAGCCCCCCCCCCCAAAAAAAAAGATTTCAGAAACGTATTAGTAAAAAACACTGCCATCCTCGCAGTCTCAAATTGCAACCTGCGCCTCCCCATAATTGAAGTCTTACTCATTCGAGCAATCAAACCTACCATCAACCAAGCTCGATATGTGGAGGGAGAGTGTATACTAAAATGATCTAAATAAAAAACAAAAAATAAAATAAAATATTTTCTTAATCGACTTTCTTAATAAATTCACCAATTTACATTTGTGTAACTCCTCACGTGCCTGATGAAGACTCATGAGAGTAAAAAACGGTTTCAGTTTTTCTGAGTTCCTGTTCACACTTGAACAGCACATGAGATCGTTAGTCTGCCAACGTGAAAATATGGATCAATAAAGAAACAAACATAAATTGTCACTGTTGTTTAATAAAACATGCATCAATATAGAATTTCTGCCTAAGTACACAAATATATATATAGGTTTACTTTCGGAAGCCTCGTAACTCTCGCTTCCCTTATCTTGTCCTTTAGTTCTCACATTCCATGGACAATGTTTCTGACAAAGGGGGAAGAATTGCTGTCTTCTGGATTGGAATCTATCAATTTAACACTTATTGTTGGCTAGTTTTTGATATTTAAGTAGTATTTTTTCTCTTTACGTACAGTGGCTTGATGCATGTTTGGAGCGATTTCCATAAAAAAAACTGGTCTCATAACCATTCGTCCAGCGCGACAGTCACGCTTTGAAATGCGAGGGAAATAAGCCTTGTATCTTTTAAATGTAAACACAAGTACTATGATTCTAAAAAAAAAGTTCTGATTTCCCAAGGGAGAGAACCATGCAACGTGGCTAAGTTATGAATCATCAAATTAATATCTTTTGAAAGGGCCCAACTTTACAGTAGCTTAATGATTCTTATTAATAAATACACACACACACACACACACACACACACACACACACACACACACATATATATATATATATATATATATATATATATATATATATATATATATATATATATATATATATATACGAGGCATGTCTAAAAAGTATCGGACCTTAAGCCAAAAAATTATTTCAAATACGTGACGGGGTTGGGAGCCTAATCCCCTTACAAGTAGGCCCCTTGTAATCCCCTTACAAGTAGGCCCCTTTGTGTTTTCACATACTTAGCCCACCGATCCATCTACTGCCGGAAACACCTCTGAAAGTCTTTTGGAATGGTTTTCATCTCCGCCGTCGCGTTCCACATTATTTCTTTTTTCGCACCCTCTCAACAACAGCTGCATTTTGAGCAGTTTGGGGCCTGCCAGAACGCTGCCCACTCTCCGCTGATGTGCGGCCATTTTTGAGTCAGTTAAGCCACTCCTAAATTTATGTTACACATCGCATCTTCTCCAAACACATGCTGCGACGGCGGAGATGAACACCATTCCAAAAAACTTTCAGAGAGATGTTTTTAGCAGTGGATGGATCGGTGGGCTAAGTGTGTGCAAGTACAAGCGGCCTACTCTGAAGAGGATCAGGGCCCCAACCACGTTATGTATTTGAAATATTTTTTCTGGCCTAAGGTCGGATACTTTTTAGACACGCCTTGTATATATATATATATATATATATATATATATATATATATATATATATATATATATATATATATATATGTTTTTATTTTACGCTAGTCAGTATGGAATTATATACCCGTACCGCCGGTCGAAGAAGTCGAACCCCGAATCTATATATATGCTGGAAGAATGCCCGTCTCAGGATAGACAAAATTAATTACCCGAACTGAACTGTTTTTCAACATTTTTATGCCCCCTTACGAATATTAATATCAAGATATAATAATACTAAAACTTATATCTAGAGTAATTATTCTAATTTTGATTAAAACCATTACAGGATTCTAAGAAAATGTCTTAAATTTAAAGCTTAAGCTAAAGTAGTCTTAAGAAGAAACTGAAATGCAGGGAGTCTTTTCTTCAAATTCAATGCAGATCTGATATATTTGAATTTTCAAATGGGAAGTTAATCACGTATCATGAACCCTAAAACCACTTAAAAATAGTTGACTTGAACTAAAATTTGTGGAATATTTATTAATTGATGTCTAATACCCATTGTTACAATTTCAGACAACTCGGAGTGATTGGAATTTTCACGAAAGGATTCCACCCCTTTTTTTAACCCCGTTTACATGAAACTAAATTAAACTAAATATAGCCTAAATTGGGACCCGTTACGCCTTACCGCTTAACTTCGAGTTTCATAATGATCGGTTGAATACTTTCAAAGTGAAACCTACAACAAGCAAAAATATGAATATATATATATATATATATATATATATATATATATATATATATATATATATAATTTTTGTTATTTATACAGAGATGTAAAAAAGCCGCTACATTGGCATGTCGATGTTATCGATCAGTAGTTATTAGAAACTAAGATCTCATCAGGCGGAAAAGTCTGATCTTTCATTTAGATGTCCATATTGCAAAAGAATGAAAATACATGTTTTTCTTTTCATTCTTTTGCAATATCAACATCTAAGTGAAAGATCAAACTTTTTCGTCTGTAGAGATCTTACCTTCTAATAACTACTGATCGATAACATTTACATGCAAGTGTACCAGCTTTTTGTATATGTCTGTATAAATAAGAATTATTATATAAATAGCTCTACTTGCTATTGACCACTATTATATACGCCCAGTTGAAATTCTTTGGATTTTTATCCTGCGGATGTTTACTTTACCTAGATTACTATATATATATATATATATATATATATATATATATATATATATATATATATATAGAGAGAGAGAGAGAGAGAGAGAGAGAGAGAGAGAGAAAGAAAGAGAGATGAGTATTAGAAAGCTATCACAATGCAAGAAATGGAAATATGTCGGCGGTGAGAAGAAAAAAACAAGTGATTTTACTTTGTATATTTTTCAAAAAAAATTTTTTAATAATTTTTTCCTATATAGAAAATCTTACTTGATTAGGCAAGACTTCAACACTGTGATGCAATGTGTGTGACCGTGTTCCATAATATATTTCGAGGAAGACCTCTTTGTCAAAGGGTAGGTGTTTCAAATTGTTTTTATTTTAATTACTTATAAGCAAAATTGCCATTCACATGTTTTTTTTAAATTTGAAATATTAATGTTAAATCATATAATTTCGTCAGTAATTTATACTGACATAATTCTATGATTCTTCATGAATATATTAGTAAGATATATACAGAAAAAGCGAGTGCGAACACTGGTAAAACATATTTGATCGTTAATTTTTATTTATAAATTATTATTATCATTTCTGATAACTCAATGAAAAAAAAACACACCAACCGTGACATTTTACTTACAGGATAGAGGATTTCCTTCCTAATTCATTTCAAGCGGCGAGGTTTGCCTGACTTGCTAGTTACTTTCTCGATTTTCTTCACAACTTGAAATGCTTTCGTCAGGTCAGGGCTTAGGAAAGGGGCCATGTTTTAATCGACAATTCTTGCATGACGTGATGGAAGTACATATATTTATATGATAAAATACGACAGAATGTATATTTAGAGAAAATAAAAGCGAAAAGGAGACAAACGACAAGATATAAAACTAAATCCCATCCAAACTCCATCAGCAGACTAATATTTCGTTTCGTTTTTGTTGAGAAGAAACTTATTCAGAGTGAAACGATGTTTCGATAGATTTTATACAAATCTTTCGCTTACTCAGTACTCACTGACCTCTACTTTCCACTTACATTATTGTTGTTGAAAACCTTCGACGTGGAAGACTTTTCTTGTTTAAAACATTTGCAGTTAAACACTTCCGGTGTTAACAAAATTTGGTACTAAATAGTTTAGACATTAAAACTGTTTGGCGTTAAACACTTTGGTGTTGAACACATCTTGTTTTGAAAACTTTTTTGCTAAACACTATTGCTGTTCAAAACTTGTAATGTTCCACACTTTTGGTGTTGAACAGTTCTTGTTTTGTAAACCTTTTTGCTAAACACTATTGCTGTTCAAAACTTGTAATGCTCCACACTTTTGGTGTTGAACACTTTTTATTTTAAAAACTTTTTGCTAAACACCATTGCTGTTCAAAACTTGTAATGTTCCACACTTTTGGTGTTGAACCCTTATTATTTTGAAAACTTTTTTGCTAAACACTATTGCTGTTCAAAACTTGTAATGCTCCACACTTTTGGCGTTGAACACTTTTTATTTTGAAAACCTTTTTGCTAAACACTATTGCTGTTCAAAACTTGTAATGCTCCACACTTTTGGCGTTGAACACTTTTTATTTTGAAAACCTTTTTGCTAAACACTATTGCTGTTCAAAACTTGTAATGCTCCACACTTTTGGTGTTGAACACTTTTTATTTTGAAAACTTTTTGCTAAACACCATTGCTGTTCAAAACTTGTAATGCTCCACACTTTTGGTGTTGAACCCTTATTATTTTGAAAACTTTTTTGCTAAACACTATTGCTGTTCAAAACTTGTAATGCTCCACACTTTTGGCGTTGAACACTTTTTATTTTGAAAACCTTTTTGCTAAACACTATTGCTGTTCAAAACTTGTAATGCTCCACACTTTTGGCGTTGAACACTTTTTATTTTGAAAACTTTTTGCTAAACACTATTGCTGTTCAACACTTGTAATGTTCCACACTTTTGATGTGAACACTGTTGAAATAGTATAGCTATTCACTAACATAATTTAATCGTTTTATAGATATTTCGCCGTCACATTTGCCGTCAACTGAATAAAGTAAAACACGTTGGAGGAAAGTGCTCAAAACTTAACGATGAATATTGGAATACTTATCAATGCTGATTACATTAATTATTGACCTTCTTCGAGAGAGAAATGGCTACATTTGCGCCACATAAATATTCATGAATATTAATTGGTCTAATATTTCTCAATGGGCAGGAAATCGCTGTTAACAAGAGAGTTAGATTTTTACTAAATTATTATAATCGACTCATTCCAAGGACATTTCCATTCGCTTTATTTTTATATTGAATAATGATGGAAACGCCTATACTTTGTAAGCGGTGTTGACCCATTCAATTTCGCATCAACGAGTTTATATTTAGTTTCTTGAATACTTGCTAAGTCAACAATAATCTGAACAAGGGAGACTACAAAGTGTGTGCAAAAGTAGCAAGAAGACACTTTTTAAAGCAGATAAAACACGGGAACTGACCGGAATAGCCGCAAGTTGACGCGCAGAAAGAAAGTCGTTGGAGTTGGCTATGCATCGATTTCGGCGGTGGAGAGCAAGCAGATAATCGATCCCTTATAAGGGACAATCGTTTTAACAGCAGCTTTATGGGTTTGAAACCTGATCGACGTCATCGTCTGACTAGAAGAAACTGGTCACCATCTTGCGTAAATCGAGTATCGCATGACCAATGCCCACTAGGTAGACTAGATCAACAATGAGCAGCTGCAGGCAGCGACAAAAGTGACGGGCGAGATTAATTCGAAGGAAGGACGACTAACGAAGTGCCTTCCGATCAATATCAACCTGTAAGGTGTAACGGCTCTCAATGTAAACAAAGATAATTGCGAAAAACAGTTGGCATTCCAATTATCTCCCTTGAAAATTATTTAAAATATTTCAAGAACTGTTTTTGTCATTTATCCTTTTTTTTCAGCAACTATCTTCAGGCGAAGATATTAGGTGCTTGCAGGTCCAGTGGACAAAAGCAGGCGAGAGAGAAAGAGAGAGTGAGTGTGAGAGAGATAGAGAGAGAGAGAGAGAGAGAGAGTGAGAAAGAAGTGTTTCCTCCTTGCTTGCCGAGGTCTCTATGGTAACTACTTTGGATTCATAAAGGGGCTGAAGTAGTTATTCAGCCGACAGAAAGAAATCCATGCGCCCTGCAGGTTGATTGGTCAGTGTGTGACCAGCTCACTTAATGTGGACATTTTTCGGAGAGAGTAAATAGGTCTATTTTTATGACCGCTACATCACCCCCTGCTTAGGCGGAAAGCCGATAGATAAAAGGTAATCATTTGCTAAAAGTAGCAGTATGAAATATGAAAATGCAAAATATGTCAATTCATTTTACAAAATTAACAAAAAATGTCTTTACTTTTCAGTGAAAAAGTTTTCTTTGGTCAAAACAAGTGTTCAGTGTTCATGCCTTTTCTGTAACAAGTTTTTAAAAAATGTTTATGTATTTTCTATGAAAATCAGTAATTGTACAATGGAGTACATGGAGTACAAGGACTAAAAAAAGCCTAGTCTATATATGGAGTCTTACACAGTTTCTTTTTGGCCAATGTACTCGCCGACCACTGCGTGTAGTGGTGACGTAATTGTCTTTTGGAGGTGTATGCACTTTTACTGGTGTAAGGGTGGGTTGATGCAATGTAGGAGGAATATGTGGCTTTTGTGTTTTTGTGCCAAGAAAGGCTCTTTTTACCCTGTCAATAGATACATTTTCTTTTTTACCACCAATGTCTAGTGTGACTAATTTGTCCGTGCCTGAAAGCGCGCGATGAGGACCAGGGTAAGGTGGAGTAAGTGGGCTCTCACAGAATCTTTTCGAAGAAAAAAGTGAGTCCACAAAGAAATGTCTTTAGGGACCAAACATTTTGTGGTCTGCTACCTAGGGTTCATAGGTGGAAGCTTATTAAAATAAGCTCACAGTCTGCTGTGTACAGAGCTGTATATGTTGCCGTTAAATCTATCGGGGTCCGTATCTGACCTGGCAACGATAGAGATACTCCGTAAACAAGTTCAGCTGGAGAGTATCTGAGGTCCTTTTTGATCGTTGCGCGACAACCAACAAGGACAATAAGTACATACTCGTTCCATCTTTAAATTGACGATGGAAGCGTTCTATCATTCCGTTAGAAGCTGGCTGATAGCTAGTAGTACGGATAGGTTTAATTCCTATATTCCTGAAATGTTCATGGAATAGGTGGGATTCAAACTGTTCACCACGGTCAGTTGTGAACAGTTGTGGGAACTCCGTACCGCGATATCCAGCCCGATATAAGGTTTCGCACTACAGATTCAGCTGAAATGTCTTTATGGGGAATGATTTCAGGCCATCGTGTAAAGCTGTCTATACAGGTAAGGACATAAGTAAATCCCTGACTGACCGGCCATGGTCCAAATAGATCAACGTGAATATGGCTGAACTGAGCGTCTGAAGTCGTGAATGTTCCAAGCGGTGCACAACTATACTTGCGCACCTTTGACTTTAGGCAGGATACGCAGGAACGTGTTCGGGCAGTAATGTTGCTCCAGAACAATCTAGCCGAAATCAGTTAGACTGTGGCTTTGAGTCCGAGTGTGACAAGTTTTGCGGGGTATAAAAGACAACTCTACGATGAGTCAGTGGAACAAAAGGGCGAGGTGAATCTGTTGAGGTGTCACAAATGATCTGCGTGTTCGAAGTGGGCACGGGCAGGTATGTGAATTTACAGGTTACAAACTCAGGTGACGACAGATCCAGAGTTTCTAGACGTGGCTGGTCTAAGGCTATCTGTTGTATGTCGATATTCGAAGGTGATGATAGATAATTGATAGGAAGGCGAGACAAGGCGTCTGCCGCAGTATTCTGTTCACCAGAGATATGTCGGATATCTTTAGTAAATTGCGAAACAAAGTCCAAGTGGCGAGTTTCGCGAGGAGAATATTTGTCCGGTTTAGCACGCGATGCGTATGTAAACGGACGGTCATCAGTGTAGATCACAAATTGACGGCTTTTGAGTGAATACTAAAAGTGTTTCACTGCGAGGTACAGGATGCACAAGCAAGGATTTTGTCGCTAGTTTTTCCTTAAGTTCATCGAAAGTTTTCAGCTGAATATTATTCAGTGAAATAGGCTCATTTTTCTTTCTTCATGTTGCGTAACAGGTCAGAAAGAGGAGAGGGAGACCGCGCAGTGTGGGATAAAGCATCTGTAGTAGTTTAACAGACCGAGGAAGTGCCTTAGTTGGCGAAGTGAAGTGGGTGGTTGAAGGTCTTTTAGAGCCTTAATCTTTTCAGGCAAGGGAAATATACCTTCAGGGCTGATAATGTGGCCCAAGGAAACTAGTGACGAAGCACCGAAAACACATTTACATAGGTTACTCCTCATCTTGTATTGCTGAAACCGTTCGAAGAGTAGGCGGAGATGAGTGACATGTTCCTCAGGTGAGGCACATATCGTCTATGTAGTTATAGACGAAGTCAAGATCTCGCACTACTTCGTCCATGAAGCGTTAGAAGGTACTAGCCGCGTTTCGCAAACCGAAAGGCATAGTTAGGAATTCAAACACTCCGAATGGAGTTGTTTCCGCCGTTTTGGGTATGTCGGCAGGATTCAGTGGAATCTGATGATAAGCCTTAACAAAGTCCAATTTGGAGAAGGTCTTACAACCGTACAGAGACGAAACAAAGTCATGTATATGTGGAATTGAGTAACGATCAGGTACCGTCATGGCACTGAGTCGTCGATAGTCCCCAGTCGGACGCTAATCTCCAGAGCGCTTCGGGACTATATGCAAAGGGGAAGCTCACATAATTCCCAGTTGAAGCATGTGGTTAAACTCCGTCCTCACAGCTTTTAGTTTCTCTGCAGGTAAGCGATGAGGGTGTGAGAACACAGGAGCTCCTGTGGTCTCCAAGTACTGTTTTGTTGGGTGAGTTGGTTTGGTCACAACAAAATTCAAGTTAGTTAACTCCGAGTAGGAGTATAGTATGGTCTGGTATGGGTTATCGGTAGCAGCAATAAAAAATACCGGGCTGATAGATGGGGTGTTTGATTTCAAACCAGAGACGAAAAGTTTCGTATTAGCATCTATCAGTCGATGTCTGCGCATGTCTACTAGAAGGTTAAAGTGGTGCAGAAAGTCCGAGCCCAGAATGGTAAATCCGATACAGTAATTAAATACCCGCGTAAAGTCTCTGCGCAATTCCAAGTCCAAAGAACGAGAAATTTGTACCGGACGTGAGAATAGGGAAGTAGTTTACAGCTTACAGTGAAATAAGCGACACTGGTGGCTTTTCAGTGAGGAGTTTCAGTGGCCAAATACTACAGGCGGCTCCCGTGTCAACTAGGCAACGTGCATGGGAGATAGAGTCAGTAAGAAAGAGTGCACAATTGTGTAGCTTCAGTGAATACCGTGTCATGCTCAGGTCTCCAGATATTAGTTTCCCTGGTTCATAAATGAACAGGGTTTTTGCAGCTATGTGCTTGTACGCCAAAGCGACTGTGATAAAAGCACAAGTCTGGTTTATTTGAGTTGCGGCAGTGTGGAGATGGTGAATGACTTTGGTACCGACGTCTGTGCGATTGTGACCTCCTCGCGCCTAATCTTCTCACCTCTCTGGTAAGCCGATCTATAGCATCAAGTACAGCCACAGACGTGGCCTGTTGGCTCGTGTCTCTAGCCGTGGCAGAGAATGCAGAGACTTCAGCCTGCAATTGAGGGTCAGACGCGGTGGTGGGCCTTTTCGTGAAATCCATCACTTTATCCATCGACGAAGCTATTACGTCGACAGAGCTCATCTCCATCTTTGGTGCCATAATTGCTTTGACTTTCAGCGGCAGCCTTGAAAAGAAAAGCTGCTTTATGGGGCCTCTTTTGCCAGCTCTACGGAGCAATTCGCTAGGCATGCGGTCTCCGAAAAGCTCGTCGTTAACCAACGTTTGAAAATGTTTTTTTTTTCCGCTGAGAGCGATGTCCGGACCAGAACCTCCCGCTTAATGCTGTCATAAGTGAAACTACGAGGAGTGTCAGTTACCAAGTCTTTGACAACTGGCGTCAATGACGCGGAGAATGCACTAAATATTCCGTTGCTCAGCGATGTTATTTGCCGCGAAATACGTTCGAGTTGGGCGAACCAAACTCGAACGTCGCCAACAAAGGCAGGTAATGTGCTGCCCATTTTTTATGTTTCTGTATTTACTTAATATGCAGCGACAACAAACAAAAAAATCAAAATTCGACAAATGGGAAAAACACTATCACATAAACACGACTGAGAGAAAAACCGAAAGGGAAAATATGTATGTGTGTTAAGAGTTAAACCAGAATAAATAATAAATTATATATATATACTTTATTATTTATTCTTGTTTGCCTCTCAACACACACACACGCACACGCGCGCACACACACACACACACACACACACATATATATATATATATATATATATATATATATATATATATATATATATATATATATATATATATATTTATATCAGACAGAGAATAGATAAGAAAAGTGAATGTATTTTTCTGTGTTTGTCTACGTAAACAAATCAATTTGGTGGTTTCTTCTCTTCGACAATTAAATTGACTTGTTCAAGTCTACTGATGAATTCTTCTGTTCATTTAGCGAAATTAAAATTCCGGCTGTGGAGCAAGTCAGTGGGGTCTCAAAGTCTAGTAGACTAAAATGATTTAAACTTAAAAGTGTTTCCTTTTTTTTTCATAATGTCATATCAAATATTGTTTTCAAGTCTTTCTCTTTCAACAAATCCTTTTTCAGTGAGAAAGTTTGGTTTTGGAAGAAAAGGGGTTTGTTCGTCAATTTTCTAGACGCGACGAATGATTTACGGAGAAAAAAGATTTAGTAATTTCTCCGGTGCGACAAGTGTTTTAAATTTAAAAATAAAATTGTTTGTTTTTTTAATATTTTTATTGACGAAGTTATTTTCAAGTGTTTTTTTTTCAAGAACTATTTCAGTGAAAACGAGAAAAATACTTTATTGAAGAAGAAAGTTATTTTCTTTTTTACATGGCACGCACATTTTAAAAAAATAAAATAAAAGGAGTTTCACTATATATATATATATATATATATATAGGAGAGAGTTTAATAACAAGCACTACCACTAGCTTCATTGCGAGATAAAACACGGTTTGTTGTTGTTGATCGCTATTCGCTGCCTGTTGTGAATACCCGCCGACTTGGCATTTACAAAGTTAAATTCCTCCGAACTTCCAAGCTTATTTACGGTGGCCGCGGGTAAAACTCTTGACTGTGAATCAGTGGCGATTTGTGATCGGAGTTCGTCCCCGCCGACCGTCGGAAATTAGCTTCCTGCACTGAAGATTGCGTAAGCATGAAGAATCGACCTCTGTAGGCAATGAATAATTAACATTTTTTAAAAATATTACATACATACATACATACATACATACATACATACATACATACATACATATACATATATATATATATATATATATATATATATATATATATATATATATATATATTTCATGTATGCACATAAAATTTTATAAGGAGATATCATTTTTTATGTATCAATTTTCAGTATTTACTTCAACAGTGCTCGATACGTAAGTAGAGCTAGGTAGTAAGCTATGAAAATATATTTATGGCAATTAAGCTACACAGACGCTCCCGCGTTTCATCTCCGGGGGGGGGGATCTTCAGGCTAAAATGCATGGAGTTATTTTTGCCGGGTGTTTTTATATACAATGCTAGCTAGTTAACCAATTAGATTCTTTGTTGTTCTCTCAGCCAATCGTTAGGCTTCCCGCGAACAAAAGTCTTTTTGGTGTTACTAACTATATCCTGTTCTATTGTTCTGTTTTCTGTAGGTTGGCCTATATCCAGTTTCCTTTGTTTCAATATAATGAGTGAATTTATTTTAACACGTGGTTCTTTGTATTTTTGTTTTAGGTTTTAATTTAAAGACAGAGAACGTCGAATTAAAATAGCACTAGCACACCACTATTGGGAGCTAAAAGAAAATGGACGCTTACCAATAATTGAATGGAAAATAATACGACAGGCCAGTACATGTAGAAATTGAGACGACCCGTGTAAATTATGTCTGAATGATAAAAAAACTGAAATTCTAAACTGTAAAAGTCCTCGAAATCTATCAAACTGTAAAAGGAGATAGCTAACAGTTGCTTACACAGAAATAAATTTACATTAGACTAACGATGAATAAATAAATAAACAAATAAGTAAAAAAACAAAAAACAAAACTAAACAAAAATTTTACAATTTAAAAATTAAAACCTAAAATAGAAATACAAAGAACCACGTGTTAAAATAAATTCACCCATTATATTGACACAACAAAGGAAAGAGGATATAGGCCAACCTATAGAATACAGAGCAATAGAACAGGATATAAGAAGTAAAACGAACAAGACTTTTGTTCGCGGGAAGTTCAACGATTGGCTGAGAGAACAACAAAGAATCTGATTGGGTAACAAACTAGCCATGTATATATAATCACCCGGTAAAAATAACTCCATGCATTTTAGCTTGAAGATTCCCCCACCCCGGGAATGAAACGCGGGAGCCTCTGTGTAGCTTAATTGCCATACATATATTTTCATAGCTTACTATATATATATATATATATATTCGGTGTTTAAAAGAAATGTACTTCGTTAAAATTTTGTTTTCTTTAGCTTTTAAAGAGAAACAAAAAGTATTTCGGAAGTTTCCGAGTTCAAAAATGTGTTTTCTTTCTTTCTTTTTGTTGGTCGCTGCTTTTACAAGAGTTACGAACCCATTTCGCTGATTAACTTTACGAAGGCTTTTTTTTTTAATTCAGTTTTGTGTAGTTCTTTTAGTCGGAGTCACCATTGTAAATAAAGCGAGACATTGTCTTTATTTTAAGTTTTAGACACGAAATAAAATAACGAAACTTTTTATTACAACTACGAAAAGGGTTTATTAAAATAGGTTACCTATACCGTTGGGCATAGGTGTAAAGAGAGGTGGACAGTGACCAACAGAAGAAGAGGAAAGTAGGACATTCTAAAAACGTCCTACTTCCCGGTGGTCTGTCAGCAACTATCTTCAGGCGAAGATAGTAGTTACTGGTATCGTGCAATTTCAGGATCACGTGACCTGGTATCGCAAGATTTTATGATCACGTGACCTGGTATCGCGCGATTTTATGATTTTTGAAGACCTAATAGCGGCTGCTACGAATCAATATTCGCTTCATATAACCTCAAAGTCATGCAGTTTGTTGCCATGACAGAAAAACAAAGTGTGAAGTGGTCAACCAATGAAATCAGTAAATTTCTGGATATTTACAGAAAATACGAGGTTTGTGGGATATAGACAATATACAGTATATGAATAAAAATGTGAGGAAGTACAATTTTAAATATTTAATGAATGAACTAATTGAGGCTGGTTTTGAGATTCCTTACTAAGATAATTTGAAAAAGAAAATAAAGAACTTGGAGGATGCATATATGAATGAAATTAATAAAGTGAAGAAATCTATGAAAACTGACGATGTTTATAAACCAAAACTTCCTTGGTTAAAAAAAAAATAGCGCCTGACACGTGACATGTCTGCACTGTAAACAAAGGCACTGAACTCCTAGACAGGTAGACGTGTTACCTATACCGTTGGGTATAGGTTGAAAGAGAGTTGGACAGTGTCCGAGAGAGGAAGAGGAAAGTAGGAAGTTCTTAGAGCTGTTGGAAGTCTGTCAGCAACTATCTTCAGGCGAATAGTATTTGCTGGCAGGTCCAGTGGACAGTGTCAGGAGAGAGAGAGAGACAGGGACAGGAGAGAGAGAGAGAGAGAGAGAAGAGAGAGAGAGAGAAGTGTTTCCTCCTTGCTTCCCGAAGTCTCTCTGGTGACTGCCTGGGATTCACAAATAGGCTGAAGTAGTTCTTCAGCCGACAGAAGGAATCCATGCGACCTGCAGGTTGATTGGTCAGTGTGTGACCAGCTCACTCAATGAGGGACATTTTTCGCAGAGAGTAAATAGGTCTATGTTTATGACGGCTACAGTCGTCTCGTGTGACCAGCTCAGTCGCTGCGACGGGTACTCGCTGCTACAAGTAGCGGCGAGTGAAGTCGCGCCGTATGACTGAACCTTTAGAAAACAACAAAACATTTATCAATTCATACGAAATATAAAAGTTATCAAAAGGAAAACAACCATTTACATATATGATCTTACAATGAGGAAAGGTCTAAAATGGCCCTGAAGTTTATTATCAGTGGTAGAGCAAAGGAATAGCGGAACACCTAAAACTCCACGCTTCGCTCAGCCCTTGCTGGGGCTTCACCAAGAGCGAAAGAAAAAGCTAAAAGTAGCAAAAAACAGTTTTTAGCTACTTTTGGCTTTTTCGCTTTTGATAAATCTCACGCAACAGCTGGGCAAAACGTTTGAGTTTTAGCTCTTCCACTTTTCCTTTTTAATTCACACATATATATATATATATATATATATATATATATATATATATATATATATATATATATATATATATATATATATATATATACACTAGCGATGACAGGGACGCGAATGGAAGAGTTTAAACAAAAATGTAGTAACAAAAATGTTTTAACAGTCAATGCAATATGAGTGAAAACAACTGTTAGTCAATCTGTGAAAAAAGAAAACGAAACTGTATTACGATGAAATAAGAATTCAATTGTGTTTTTACAGCTTTTCCAATATGAGTTTTAGTAAAAAAAAACGAGAATATTATTTCTCATTTCGTCTAAAAAAAGTACACTTGTACATGTTACAATGTCAATGTTAGTTTAAATATACTAAATCTTGTTTTAATATATTAATACTTTATTTTCTTTCCTTGTCTCATCATATTAACGTGTAGCCAGTGTTCCCAGTGTGGGTTACGCATGGCATTGCGTTAAAAGATTTTATTTGCAATTCTTTATGTATTTGAACATCTCTGCTATGAATTAATTAATAATTAATACTTGGAATAAATTGTATGACTCGATGAAATGTAAATATCTGTTACTTGCTTATGCCGCTTTTATTAATGAGTTTATGATATAAATAAGTCAGTGAAAAGTTAATACACGCTTCTTGCTCGAGCGTATTTAAATATATTACCGTAGGTTTATAGTTTATATGAAAGCATATTTTTGTTGTAAGTGATGTTTTCTGCTTTTAATGGGTTTAAAAGAAAGTCGTATGAAATTCGTTTGAATAAATCAGTTAAATAGATAATAGTAGACTTACTATACAGAAATCGAATATTCATGAATAATAACTTATATGGCGAATGATACTGAAGGTAACGACAGCCGCTTATATCATTTTATTAAAAAAACATTTTAATTAGTTTTTATAAATTACTCTTTTTACCTACACTTATGATATACAACTAATTTAAAGAAATAACTAGTTTAAGTTTTCTATCAAACACATATAATTGTTCATCTAAAAGGTAATATAGATGGAGAAATATAGGTAGATATGTGTTTTTTATGAATGACGTAAGCCGCTTAAGTTGTGCAGGTTATTAGTGCAAAATGATTACATTTTAACAATATTCCTAGCCATAATATGTATATGTAGAAAGAATACACTTTTTCATTGTTAAGAAATTGGTGATAGACAAAAATTGCTTGTCAGAATCAATATTCATTTGTCACATTTAATGATATTGATGACAACAATCAGGAAATAGACCGACTTTACTTTGTTATATGTATATATATATATATATATATATATATATATATATATATATATATATATATATATATATATATATATATATATTATTAATCGAAGAAGCCAATGATAGATAATTTAAAGCTTTGAAGAGATGCTTTTGATATTCCTAATAATTTCAGACAGTTATAAAACAAAGGAATTCCCCATTAGACAATTAATATTTTGTGGGTCAATCGTTTTATGTTGCCCCGTTGTATGGGTTAATTGCATATTCAGTTTCCAATGATCACAGGGTTCTATCATTGCATGCAAAATTAAAATTAGCATTCTAGTTTACGTGTAAAATTATATTATCTAGTTCCGCTCTGTCTATTACCTTTCAAATGTAGTACATTTATTTGTTTTTACAATGAGCATCCAACATCTAGTCTAACTAAACTTGAAACACCATTTGCCTAAAATGGAAATAAATGAAACTCTCTATTTAGTTGAAATAGTTTTATAGAATGATGTTATGTCTAAGGGCTAAGCTGCGTTTGGCCGAGCAGATCATGTGAGCGAAAAGGGATTTTTTAATTAAAAATATGTTTAAAGGTAGCTGATGAAAAGTTGACATGTAGGGCAATTCTTCTGATGCCCACCTGTAAAAGTGAATTGACGGTAAAATTATTGGGAATTTATGAATAAAAAAAACAGTCGTGTTTTTATTGAGTCAATAAATTAACATTCTAATCATTCTATATTGTTATCTTATATATAAAAATAAGTCGTTTTTCCTCTTAATCTTTGACGATTATAGACTTTACATAAAAATATTATATGCTACACATTTCCAGTAACCACGAACAGTAATTCCAAATGCGTGTTTCACGAAAAAATAATTACATTTCTACTTCTAACTAAAAATATTACAATTATTCCGAGATTTCTACTTCTTCCAAAAACATCTTCGAAATAGAGGTTAGTACTATTTTAGCTCTCTCTACACTTAGTGCTCACACGCAACTGATCGAAACCGAACAGATTCAATGATTCTGAAAATCTGGTCGCTTTATAATTATAGGTTACCGGTAACCGCATTCCGTTTAAACGAACACATTCGACACTCTCCATGCTCACAGGCCAGTACATTTTTGGACGTTTAACTTTCACTTTCTATTTTCAGTACTTATTTCCGCCGATATATTTATTTATAGGCTTCTTTTCATAAGACACACAGCTTCGTAATGCCGTTACGCCGTGTGTAGTAATTCGTGTTCTTGCATAAAAATAAACAGTGTCATTTCTACGAACACCGGTTAACATTATTTCTTTCGAAACCATACTTCATTGCATCCTACATCAAAAACACAATCATTCTCATGAATAAAAAAAACTTATGACTAAACATAAATGTTTACTTGCATTATTTTTAAGAATATAAAATATTTATTTTTCTAAATATAACGGCCTGTTCGTTTTCTTTTCATTTACTTTATTACTTACGCTATCCAAACAAAATCCCCCACCTCCATAGAAATTCTACATTACTCGTGAAAAAATCTCGGTATCCAAATAAAGTAAACATTACCCTGCTCAAAAAGGAGTTCTTTTTACGCGAATATACAGTTCTGGGATACGTTTTATAAACTTATATTTACATTTCTATTAGTTAGTTTTCTAAAATTTCTTTAATATATACTTTTTTATAAATGCCACTTTACTATAATATTTCATTACGGGGATATGATTTTCACGTATCTATTTTGACGGAATATTATCGAAAATACACAAAAAGGTGTTTATTATTTCACGTAGACGGATTTACTTTGGGGGCTTTTTCGACTGTTTAGAACAACCTTTTTTAATTGCCTCAATCTAAGAGGATTTCTTCTTCCAGAGCAGATGACATGCAGTATCACAACAGAGCGCAAACACGTCTCAGTTCACTTCTGAATAAACAAAAATAATCCAATGTTAATAATGTACGAGACTTTGGCCGACAATAATAGCTACACGTTAATATTACTATAGCCTCTATGCTACAATTGACACTCTCATCTGTCTTTTCTTGTCTCTCTTATATCAGTTATTTCCTTTTCTACTATTTTATAAGTTAACTAGCATCCCGCCAACGAGCAGGGGATGAGACGTAAAGTTAACAAAAGATGTTCTTACTCAGTGAATTCCATAATTTTACTAACAAAATTTGGAAAATTTGTGGATTAACAGCCTCCGCTAAATGATTCTACATTTTTTATGACAGAAGTAAACAAAAAGAAAAAATCAATTATCTTAAAATTTAGAATGGGGATCATATTCATATATATATTTAACATAAAATGACCCTCCATTTCTGGGTCATTCTTACTTATTAGGGCAGTAAACTAAAAATAATTTGACCACTAACTCTAACCACACGTTATCGCCTAAAAGTACCCCGTCCAATTAAAAATGAAACAATAATGTACAGAAAAGAAATTTCTTTTACTGTTCTAAAACATTAGAATAGCCTGGTGATGGTGAATTATTTTATGTCTAATTTATATGCGAAACTGATCCCCAAACTTAAATTCTGAAATAATTTACTTTTTATGTTTTTTTTTCTTTCTAACAGTTGTATTTTACGATTATCGCCGAAGTAGAATCTTATTTTGGGGCGGTGAAGGGGGTAGCTAAAAATGCTAATTAATAATTTCAATAGTTTTATTCATGCCTTAAAAATAAGATATTTAATTAGATAATTTTCAAGAAGTTATTTTTCACTTGAACAGTAAACAAAAAATTCAATTGCTTAAAGAGAAAGAAAAAAGAGACGCATTAGTTAAAATATATCAGATTAAAAACTAAAATATGGGTAAATTAGCAGGTTAACACCATTAACTACTCCCCACCCAATGAGATTCTGCTTTTTACATGCGAACAGCATGGTAAACGGAAAGAAGGACGACAAAACAATTATTTTAGAATTTAAAGTGGCGAATCAGTTTCATATAAAAGTTTAACGTAAAATGATCTCCCTATTCCGGGCCATTCTTACTTTTTAGAGCATTCAACTAAACTTTATTATCACTAACCCTAAGTCAGAGTAGCGAGATCATAAAACAACATGTAATCGCCTACATCTCCCCCTAACTAAAAAGAAAAGACTCAGCTGAACTATCTACAATAGCAAATGAAGAGAATTTGGTTTACTGACCTAGAATGGTCGGAAAATTAAAGGGGGTTATTTTACTTTAATTTTAGATACGAAAGTGATTCTTCACTCAAATTTAAAAAAATAATTGTTGTTTTAAATTTGTTTTTTATTCTTTCCGTGAATTTTTTCAGGGTGTTCATACATACTTGCCTAAAAGGTTTTTGTGAGAGGTTGGGTGATTTAACGGTGAGTGATAATCAAAATATAAGTCAGTACCTCATAAAACTTGGGACTTTTTATTACTATAGGAAACATTACCATGTATTATCTTTATTTGCTAACCTAAGCACATTTCCCATTTCATGCATGAAGTTTTGGGGAAGTCATCTGATGTCAAAGGAATAAAACGCCCAAAAAGTGGCTCATTCGACCTCAGTTTACTTTAAACAAAAGTTGTTTGGGATCAAAACAGAGATTCATTTAAGTTCACCCCTCCCCATACTTCAAATTTTACTTTTTGCGCGATTACATGTAAACAGCCTGAAAATATATCCGCAAAAAAAACGAACTAAAAAAAAATTAATACATATTTAGATTTTAAGATCACTTCACTATATAAATTTAACGTAATATAAACACCCACTTCCTGGCAAGTTAGTGATAATTCAAGACGTATAACTGAACGGTGTCTCAATTTTTGGACGAAAAAATGTGGGTGGTAGCATTCATTTTTAACACATCAATATTAGTTTTTCCTATTTTAAAAATAAATGGGGGGATTTAATTTTTAAACATTTTAAATGTTTTAGATTTTTTGGGGGGAGGGGGTTATTCCGAAATTAGCGACTACTAGACAAAAAAAAATCGACTATGAAAATACCCGTGTTCGGCTAATTAGAAGGTATGATCACGAATGTTAACTAGCTTTACCAACATTCTACACAATACCAACCACACTGTTGTTTTTCTTTTAATTTTTACCCTAACCTAACCCTAAGTAAACCTTAACCTAACGCTAAAATAACCTAAACTTACCTCAAACTAATTCTACCTAAACTTAGTTTTAAATTTATTCATGTCGTATTGTGTATAATCATCGGAACTTAATTAAGCTTTCTCCGAAAAGTCTGAACTGCTTACGTCACAACTGCAAATTTTTGGATACCTATTCCAAACAAGCACCAACAAATTTAACCCTCGACCCCCTTCCGCACACAAACATAAAAAACTTTTGTGGAGCCAGAAAAAATTATTCCAAAACATTAAATATTGTTTATGTATTTTATTTTATTGTAGGAAAATATAAGCTTAGCTAATACACACATACCTCTATCCCATTTTACGTAAAATTCATTCATATAGAAAAGTGATCCCCTACATTAAAAGCTAAACTATTTAAGAAAAGATTACTTTTTTTTGTGGATACTCTTTTAACGTTAAATCATTCTTTTACGTTACCCCAGGAGTCCAGCTACTTAGTAGTTATAAATTCCTCCCTATGCAAATATCAGCCATGGATAGGCAATTCAATATGACGACACGCGCACAGGTTAAAATCCAAATAAAACATATGATCAGTTATCCAACATAATACTCCAGAAGTACTATATAACATCACCACTATATTAAATAACACATCTGAGATACCGTTTCACACATTTCCCTTTTAATAAAGTTTCATCTGTCTGATATTTGTATTTAATATTCATGTGGATCAACATCAGGGGGTAAAACTTATCGTACAAGCATTTATGTATTTGAATTAGGCTTTTAAAAACATAGTTCACCCAAAACAAGGCAGGTGCCACTATAGATGTAAGGGCTACTGAGAAAAAAAGGGTGAGAGTTTGGAGGGTCAACTTAAATTGGGGGCTGTGTAACGAGATGTCTGTTTACAGTAGTTTTTAATTTCTCCATGTCAGTATCGTCAGGAACATAGGGAGCAGGAATGGAGTTCCAGAGTCCAGCAGCACAGGGAAAGACGATTTTGGAGTAGAAAGCTCTTCCGCATCTGGGGAACTCTACCATGAATTGATGGGATTTGGCAGATGCTCGGGTTGGTCATGTGAATTTGCATCGTGGAGACACCAGAGCAGCAAGTTCATCAGAGCACAATCCATTAAAGTACTTGTAAAACAGGCACAAGGAAGCAACATTGCGGCGATGGGACAGGGGCTGGAGCTTGGTGGACAGTGACGGAACTATAAAGTTGGCAACTCTTTTTTTTACTTTGTTTGAGAAGGAGAGACAGGTTGATGACGCCCTAGCCCAGATGTGGCAACAATACTCTATGCATGAGCGGATGGTGGCTTTGTAGAGATATAGGATAATGTCAGGTGTGAGAAGTTTACTAGCATGGTAGAAGGAGCCCACCTTATTTGCAGCAGCCCTGGCAATGTATGTAATGTATTTATTCCAATTCATGTTATCTGTGAATGTTAGGCCGAGGAGTTTGAATGATGAACTCTCAAGTAGGGTGTTATTTGCCATGGCAATCGGTAGTTGAAGAGGTTTCTTGTAGTTATTGAAGGAAAGTAGCTTTGTCTTTTCAAAATTAAAAGTTGCCAACAATTTATCGCCCAAGTCAACTACAGCCTCGAAGTCTAAGTATTCAGCCATTGCCTCGGATATGTAAGCGTCCATTTTGCTCACATGACGAGAGTAGAGCGTGGTGATGTCAGCAAATATTCTTATCTGATTCTCAATGACATCAGGGACGTCATTTATGAAAATCAGTAATAGTAAAGGTCCAAGGATAGATCCCTGGGGTACACCAGCATTTATGTCATGTTGCGTAAATGAATGGCCATCGAGGACAACCTGGATATTTTTTTTGTTAGGAAGTATTTAATTATATTAAATTCCAGTAATACCATATGAGTGAATTTTTAGGAGAAGCTCTTTGTGTCAGACCTTGTCAAAGGCTTTGGATATATCAAGCGCTACTGACCTAGCTTCACCTGCCTTGTCCAGTGTATGCTATATGCGTTCAGAGATGACCTATAGGATGTGCACAGTAGATCGTGCTTGTCTAAATCCATACTGGCGGTAAATAAGAAGTTTAGCATTAACCAGGTGCCGGACTATCGTTAGATTGATTAAGGATTCAACATTTTTTTGCAAAGATCGAGAGTAGACTGATTGGGTGATAGTTCTGAGGATCAGTTCTATCTCCAGAATTCTTGAAGAATGGTACCATAGAGGCAATTTTCTCAGCTACACAGAAAGCAAGATTCAGCAAGGCAGTACAGCAGAGCATTTCTTTATTACTATTACTGGTATAAGATCAGACCCACAAGCCTTAGAAGTATCAAGGTTTTTTATGATGACCCTGGCCTGAGATGAGGTGATGACCAAGTTTCAAGTGTGGCTTCAGTCCGCAATGGGAATTTAGGGAGAGGGTTGTTTGCTGAGTCCAAAGTGGAGTTTTAGACGAAACGCCGGGCAAGTAGTTCAATCGTCTCAGTTTTTGTGCAGACGACATTATTGTCTTTTATAGCGGGGTAATCGTTGATTGTCCATTGTTCATCACACTATAGTAGTTTACCAGTTTACCAGTTTCTGTAACTGAATGCTTTTTGCTTATCTCTGTATACCTTCTATTTGCTTCACTTATTACTGCCTTACAATATAAATTTCTGTCTATTCGCAGTTGACTTATATAGCGGCCGAATTGTCCGAATGCTTGCTGCCTCTCAGCAATGGCAGCTGCACATTTCATGGTGATTAATTGAGGAAATTTTTGCATGGGAACATAGGCTTCAGGGCCTGCTTTGACCCATTCGGTTAACTCATTTGAACACTGATCAGCATGGAGTGAAACAGTTTCACTCCATGGGGCGTGGCTAATGTGATCATTGATGGACTCAAAATAAGCCTGCTCGTAGTATCTCGTTGTTTTGAGCAACGGCTCATCAGCTTTTGGGCGATTTTTTAGGGTGATTAAATAAATTATTACCACAATGTGATCAGCATTCCCGAGCGGACTATGGGCTTTTGTCACACAAGCCTCGGGCAGTGAGGTCAAGAACAGGTCGAGAAGTGAGGCTTTCTGATCTACTCGATAGGGGATGTTGTTTTCATTTCGAGACACTGACGATTACTTATGGACGATTTACAATTTTGTAAAAGTCAGTCTATCTGGATGAAATTGCGGTACAACCCTGAAATTTGTAACATATAGTTTTTAAATAAATTATTTGTACTTAGCTCTCACTATTTTGCGATCGAGCACTTTATGGATTTTTAATTTCAAAATAACCTGACGCATAATATATATATATATATATATATATATATATATATATATATATATATATATATACAAATTATTATTCTTATTTTTTTAAATGGAAATCGCTCCAGACAAGGCATGAAGTTACTTGATGTAAGGAGCTAACAAGAACAAATATGAGTATTGCTAAGACAGGAGATGCCTATTGGCCTTAGTTTTGAAAAGACCAAGAATATAGGTAGGAGGAAAATGGTCAGTAAAAAGAGAGTTCCACAAGTCTGTGGTTCTAGGAAATAAAGAAGCTACTGTAATAGGAAGCTGCATTACAATGAAGTATCAAAACAGCGAATTGATGGAAACCACTAGATCAACGAGTCAAACGAGCTGGAAAAAAGAAGCGGGGAATAGATCACATAATTCTGAAAAACACATGCTATAATAGTATTTATTGAAAATACTGAGACTAGCAACATCACGTCTGTGAGAGAGGGGGTGTAAAGAAAAAGAAACGGTAAGGCCAATCAAATTACAGATACGTTTCTGCACCTTATCAAATACCTTGAAATGGGACAGAGATTCACCAGCCCAAATATGACAACAGTACTCCATACAGTGTCTCAGGTGTGAGAAAGTTTATGCAGCGATAGAGAGAACCGACTTTACGAGAAGCAGAAAGAGCAATGGATCTAATGTATTAACTCCAAGAATGATTTGTTGAGAGAGAAAGACCAAGAAGTTTCAGAGTCGATTTCAACTCAAGAGAAAAGCCATCCATGAGGATCTCAGGAAGAAAAGGGACACGTCTACGATTGGAAGACACGAGCTGAGTCTTAACTGGATTTAATGAAACAAACCATTTTATACCCCAATCCACACCTGAACCCAGGTCAACTTCTAGATCAGCTGCATATTTCTACTGATCCGAGGGAGATGGGTGAGAAGCAACACCAGAATAGAGAGTGGTATCTTCAGCATAGATGTTAATTTTCTGAACAATATTCTTTGGAAGATCCTTTATATAGAGGAGAAACAGTGTTGGGCTTAGAATAGAGTCCTTAGGAACAAGTTTTTGCAAGATGTTGGTGATCTTTGGTAATTGGTAAATTCCAATTTATCCTCTTACCAAAGACCACCAACATCTTGCAAAAACGTTTAGACTCCTGAACAATTTAAGTATCATTTTCTTTTTCAAACATTCATCCCTAAATAACGGATGCTTTTATTTTTATTTTTATTTTTTATTTCATTTTGTCCTAACGTGTTATTAGATAACACTCGCTTTGACTTTACGCTCACACCTCAAAATAAGACTTTTCACCTCTGGCCCTAATTTTTGTTCTTTACTTTATATAAAATTTTCAAAGTTAATTGTTGCCGACAATATTTATAATCGCATTGTCGGCTTCCCCATCCTCTGATGAGAAGAAATGTTTTCTTTGAAAATCCATGGATTAAGGATATGAGGCTCCTTGCTCTGAACTTTTGATGTTTTTAATAAATATTGTATCTTTACAATGTTTTATTCTCATCTTTTACCTCTAAAATAAATTGCCCTATTTAATATATTGAGCTTTACACTATCACGATAGATTATTATTATTAAACGATAATTTAATGATCGTTATAATTCTACACTCAAATATTATATATATATATATATATATATATATATATATATATTTCGGCAGCAAGTCATTCATTATACATGTGTCGTTGAAGACCACGGAGGTTTCTTTCTTTACTATTTTTCTGGTTAACTTCTCGACGCGGCGAGCGATTCGTCGGTTTTTCGGTATCAATTGGTGGATTATGGTGCCTAACGTTTTATCTTGGGCCATTTCTCTAGCGCTTTCGGTCTCGCGACCGTCTTCAGGAGGCTGTGTCTTATTGTTAGTAAAGAGCCGTATTTATGGTTTTATTTTTATTTATATATATTGATTTACATATGTGTATATACATATATATATCTTTATTCTTTTATTTACTTACTTATTAACTAATTAATTTATTTTTAATTATTTGTTTATTTATTTATTTTCATCTATTATTTATTTTTATCTATTATTATTATTATTATTATTATTATTATTATTATTATTATTATTATTATTATTATTATTATTATTATTATTAATTGTTGAAGACTGATAAGGCGTTAGTACAGGTGGTGAATGCTATTTTATTAATTGTGGGTTTTAATTTTTTTATGTGTAGGTCTTCCAAGATTTTTAGTCTGTTGGTGCAGTTGTTTTTATGTATGATCTTAGTGTTAGTTGTTAATATTTGTCTTAGTTAGGTTGATTTTATTCTTTTTTATGTGTGGTAATGTGTCGCTGGATGGCACTAGTATCATTTAAGTGATGCGTAAACCGTCGGGAGAGAGTTGTGGTTGTATGGCCAATATAAGTACTATGTTTGTCTGTTTGGGTATTGGGGTAACATTCCTCGAATGGGCATTAGAACAAATACAGTACGTTTATTTGGTTTAAGGGAGGTTAGTAGTGTTATTATTTTTGATTATTAAGTTAGAAGTTTTGAATTTAGTGTAGTAAATTATTAGTTTTATTTTTGTTGGTCGGTGGGTTTAGTGTGTCGGTTTATCATGTTAGTTATAGCTTTTTCGTCGAGTTTTAGTTAGAATGCATTTGGTTTTTATAGTACAAGGGAAGAGTGTCTTTTTTGTTGTGCTTTTTTGTCTGAGGTTAAATATAGTTTTATTTGTTGGTCGACAATTCTGTTGGGGAAATTGTTATTTACTAGGGTTTGTTTGATGTTGGTTAGTTCTTTGTAGAATATTTTATTGGATGAAGATATCGTGTATGCGCGGTGGACGAAGTTTTTTATTAGGGCAGTTTTATATTTTAGGGGCATTCGCTACGGTAGTTGAGTAAATTAGGGTTATTAATTAGATTTTTTATATGTGTATGTTGTGTATTGGGCAGGGTTGTTAGAGTCGATAATTACGTCGAGGAAGGGGATTTTGTTGTTAGGTGATTTAATTATATACGTCTTATATAAATTAGGTATGTGTATAAGTTAATATATCTGTACGCACAGGATTCACTCCTAAACTTATAAATCTATCATTATGAATTTTGGAACACAGCTGTTAAGCGAAAAAGCTCATAATGTAAGCTCATAATGTAAGCTATATATATATATATATATATATATATATATATATATATATATATATATATATATGTGTGTGTATGTATGTATGTATGTGTGTGTATAAATCTACCTTGTTAGATATTGAACCATTTTTGGTTCAATATCTAATGCTTTAATTCTGGTCTATTTAGAGTTTATATATATATATATATATATATATATATATATATATATATATATATATATATATATATATAGTAAGCAATTAAAATATGCCTGACGATTCCCCCCGGGGATGAAACACGGGAGCCTCTGTGTAGCTTGATTGCCATATATATTTTCATTGCTTACTACCTAGCTCTACTTACGTATCGAGCACTGTTGAAGTAAATACTGAAAACTGACACATAAAAAAATTATATCTCCTTATAATATTTTATGTGGATACATGAAGTACTAATATATATATATATATATATATATATATATATATATATATATATATATATATATATATATATACATATATATATATATATATATGTGTGTGTATGTATACATTGGACATATTTTTACTGTCAACTCTGTGTCTGGCTATTCGCTATATGCGTTAATAATTGTTCGGCAATTACGAACTTGATTCGATATCAAAAGTGCCGCTCTGAATTATCCACGTTTTATATTGCTGAAGGTTATTTCCAACTCGCCCGAAATGTCAGGGGCAAATTTACAATTCAATATACGGACGAAAATGCACTGAAAATGAAATTCTTTGATGTAGATTTAATGAAGACGATTGTTCGTAGTTAATTGGCAGAGAGCTATTAATTAATATTCATGTAAATAATTGTTGATTTCCATTTTGAAGAAAGTAGAGTTTCATAAAATAAACAGATATCCGAATAATTGATAAATTACTGGAATTCTAGAGAGATTTGTTACTTAGACTCCGGGGAAAACATCGGTTTTTATCACCGAGAATCCACCGGTAACGAATTATGTGAGAACTCCGATTAAGTACGAAACGAACTACTACTACTACTACTACTACTACTACTACTACTACTACTACTACTACTACTACTACTACTACTACTAATAATAATAATAATAGTTGTAGTAAATGGAAATAGAAGGAAAGGTAAGTAATGTAATAGAACACTACTAACCATCCAAGAAGTGAAAACTCCGAGGCCGAAATCTGGCACATATAAACACCGAAACTGCAGAATCCAATGACTACGAGAACTTACTGAGAACAAAAAACAGCAGAAGTCTATCATATGGAAAAAATTAGAAACGAGGACAAAACGAAACTCTCAACCCTAAGGGACAAAGAATGAAAGGAAGTAAATTCAGAAAAAGAAATACTCTTCCCATGAATCTCGATACATCATACTTCGAACCTAAGCAACTTGATTTATACAGGGCTCAAATCAGTAATTATGAGATTAAACATGGAAACAAAACCCCGTCAAAAGAATTGACCAACAAAACACGGATTCAATAAAAAAGAAAACAGATTGAAAACCCAAACAAACTACAAAAGAGAGACTAATGTGTCAAGGAGAACATAAAAATGATGTAAGAGGAAAATATAGCTAACAAAGAAGAAAAACTAAACAAGAAACTGGAGGGGAAAACATGACATATATGAATACAGAGAGGCATTTTCCAGGGAGACTCTCTATCGCCTCTACTTTATATCATAGCCATGATGCCACTATACACAGGAAATACAATGTCTGATACAAATTCACACACAAAAGCAAGAACCAATCAATATATGGATTGCGTGAAACTATTTGCAAAAAAAACAAAACAAAAAAGAAACTAGAAATAAATACAAAAATAATCTTCAGTCAGAACATGCAAAGGGAATTCGGATTTGACAGATGCGCATTACTATAGATGAACAATAGAAACTGCCTAATCGAGAGACATTGAGGGCGTTTGGCAAACATGATATTTATAAATATCAAAGCCTTCGGAAACAGACAGCATCAAATAAAAAGAAATGATAGAGAAAATTAGAAAAGAATACCCGAGAAGAACAAAATAACTCTTTTAAACCAAATGATATTGTAGAAACATAATAACAGATATAAATACCTGGTTAGTATCCTTAATAAGATACTCTGGATCCTTCATATACTGAACAGAGGAAGAAATCATGCACCTGGATCAAAGAAGTATAAATGCACAATGCAGTCCACTCGAAGAATGATACTGAGCAACTCTACGCATTAAAACAGAGAATGAGGACGAGGAGTGATAAGTATAGAAGACTGCGTGGGTGATGCTATAACAGAACTATAAATTATTCGCCATTTTCTTTTCTCAAGATGTATTACTTTCCGATGTTCTCCTATATAAATCGTAAAGGTAAACCTTCCCGGAAGATAAAAAAAACTGATTTACAATCGCTAAGACAGTCCGTTTAAATTATCGCTTTTTCCTGGTCGTAACATTTGCAGTAGCAAGAGCCGCCGAAGAACACACCGTACAAACTTGTAGCACAACGTAGAAGAACGAGAAGATAGATCGATATTTTTACTAAAACATGCAAAAAAAAAACATCATCGAAGCCACATAAAGTCTGATTATCGCCGCTAAAAGGAACAATACAAGGAGCAGCGAAACGGGAGAAAAATAGGTGTGAAAAGCAAGATTGAAAGTGAACAATCTACGTGGACATCTTATAAGACTGACCAAAAAAGAGACACACAAACCGCATAAAAATGGCTAGGTAAAGGACACTTCAACAGAAAAACAAAAGTGCTACTGACAGCCACACAAAACACCGCGATCGCAATGAAGTATATAAAGCCAATATAGAGAAACCCAAGGAAAAATTAAATGTAGAATCTGAACAATGAATGCATCAAACTATCGAAAAAAGGTATACATAAACAGACACAACTTCGTTGAAAAGGTATTCCACTGAGAACTCATGGAATCTACAAACGGACAAAGAAAGAGAGCGGACACGTTACAATAATTAACAAGAAGTAAAACAACTGCTAAATTGTAGATTTCGCCGTCACAGCAATCATCAGTGGAAGATCAACGAGTCCGAAAAATAAAATAACCAGACAGTTTTTTGGTAACGATACAAATTTGTTTTAAACTAATAACTCAATCGTGAGAGAATTTATTTCTAGAAGGGGTTTCATAGATGTGGAAGTACTGTTACAGAGATGAAGAGGGGGTTACATTTCTTATTTTACCTGTTTCTTATTTAATTTGCACTGTGATGGCAACCAATTGAAAGAAATTTAAATCTCTAAAACAAAATGAATCACCTGACAGAAAATTAAGTAATCGTTCTTTTATAATGAGCTGATGGGCATTTAATCTTATGTACAAGTCGGTGCAAGACGCGTTTTGGTAATTAAGCGTCACATTGTCAGGTAAATATGAGAGGACAAATTATTGTCTTTATTCCTATTTTTGTTTAGGAACAGCCAAGAAAAGTTATAAGTAGTTTAGTAACACACACACACACACACACACACACACACATATATATATATATATATATATATATATATATATATATATATATATATATATATATATATATATATATAAGTCAGGTTAATATTATATTCCAACAACCATTTTTATGTTAATATATAATGTATATATATATTAACTGTCGTAAATGTTCCTTAATTTATGTGTGATAGTGCACCTTGTCCCTCATGAAAATGAGAGATAAACACTATCCCTGTGACAGGATCACAGATAAACTAAGCCTGGGCCTGGTGTTGCCTCAAACACGAAAGCATGACAAATGTCTGCAGATATAAGTGAAATCTGTGGAACTTAGAAGAAAGATCTGAGTGTTATGATGGGCAGGTGCTTTCTCGTATGCCGGCATTGGGGACCCGGTCCGCATCCTGCAAATGTTGGCTCATTTGGTTTCAGAAACAATATAATGGACCAAAAACAGGTAAGTAACATCTCTAAGCGATTGTACGACAAGGACACAGACAAAACACAAGAAAACAGGAACGAAAAGAACAACTCCAAAAGCCATAGAAAGAAAGGGACCACAAAGAGAAGAGCCGGACAATGGAATGCTACTATAGAAGCCGCCATCACACAGAAAACGGCTACCGGAAATGAATGAAAAACTTATGGGACATTTCTACTGACTACCATAACGAAACAAAGGATAGCAAATCAAGCAAGACAGATCATCAAGAGAGGGTAGTTCTCGGAGCTGGAATTAAAGGAAATCAAACAAAAGATAAACGATATAACAGATCCAAGAAGGCCACGACAAGAAAAAACAGGTAAAAGACTGGTTAAACCCAAATACTGAAACAGAAGAGGTTGAAGACTACGAAACGGTAGAACTCACTGAAGAAAAAGCAAAAAAGTGGAACATATCAACCGGTTCATGCCTGAGAACAAAACAAAACTCCCATCCATAAGGAACGAAGATTAGAAGAAGTTAAAATTAGAAACAGAGAAAGTAAACGTACATCTCGCGTATATAATAACAGATACTATCACATACCTAAACAACTTGATATATGCTCTGGCAAAATTAATAAGTATGAAACTAATAAGAGAAAAATTGACTGGCCAAAATAATGGACCGACGAAGCCTGGATGGAAATGAGACTAGGAACCCTAATAACCAAACAGGATGAAAGAGACCAGGAAACGATGGAAGAGAAGAAATCTGAAATGCAAGTAAAGACTAAATAAAAAATATGAAGAACTAAAACAAAAGATAGCAGCAAAAGAACGAAGACTGAGACGATACAGATACAACTTGGAACAGCGCAAACGGTACAGGAGCTTTTAAAACAATGAAAGCTAGATTTACAAAAACGTAAACTGAGTAAAAACAACAACAGAACAACTGAACCCGACAGAGACAAAGCACTTCTGGAGCAAGATATGGGAAAAGCCTAAAAACACTACAAAAATGCTAAATGGCTGAAAAACATGAAATATGAAATAGAAGAAGGAACAGAAACAGAAATTAATGAAGAAACGATTAAGACAAATCTAAGGAAAATGGAAAACTGAAAAGCACCAGCCCACACTGGAATACATGCATACTGGTTTTAAAAATTCACGACTCTACATGGAAGGCTAGCGCAGAAACTGAGATGATGTATCCACAAAACAGTAGTACCAGAGAGGATGACCAAATGTAGGACTATGCTTATACAAAAAGACGCCCAAAGCAACTACAGACCAATAGCCTCTTAAACAATGATGTGGAAAATCCTAATGGCATCACTGAGAGAACAACTCTACCACATTCTGAACAATCGTAGACTGATACCCGAGGATCAAAAGATCCTGAAAGAGGTAAAAAGCAGAAAAAAGAACATATATATGGTATTGATTGACTACAAAAAAGCTTACGACAGAATCCCTCAAGCATGGATAATTGAATGCTTTAAAATATACAAGATTTCCAAAGAGGATTCCCTATCACCACTACTGTTTATCATCGCCATGATACTACTTAACTACATACTCAGGAAATGTGATACCGGATACAAGTTTACAGACATAGAACAAAGAATAAACCATCTCATGTACATGGACGACCTGAAACTATTTGCAAAAAGCAAACTGGAACTGGAACAGCTGATGAATACGACAAGAATCTTCATCCAGGACATGCAAATGAATTTGGAATAGCAAAGTGTGCATTACTAGGGATGACAACGGTAACACTGGAGACGATAGAGGGTATGGAACTGCCCAACCAAGACGAGATGTGGGCGCTGGGCGAACATGATAGCTATAACTATTTGTTTGTTGTTGGAGCGGGCACCATCAAATCTACAGAACTGAAAGAGTAGATTGGAAAAGAATACGTGAGAAGTACAAGGACACTCTTAGAAACGAAATTATATAACAAGAATTTAGTAAAAAGAATAAACACCTGGGCAGTATTACTAATAAGATACTCTGAACCATTCACAAGTTGGACTAAAGTAAAACTGAGGAACCTTGACCAGAATACTAGAAAATTAATGACCATGCACAACGCACTACACAAAAAGACGATACGAACAGACTCTATGGGAAAAGTAACGAAGGGAGGAGAGGACTGGCAACTATAGAAGACTGTGAGGAAGACACATAAAAGAGCTGGAGGAATACATAACCGAGAACATAGAAAGGATGATCACCGCAGCAAAAGTGAACAACTCGGGAAGCACCAAAACCAGAAACAAAAAGACAAGAAAAGAAAGTTGGGCGAAAAATAGCCACATTGACGTTTCATAAGCATGACAAGAGAATAGAATCACCAACATTCCGTGGTAGAGATAAGAAAAGGATACGAACCGAGAAACGGAATCTCTACTGACAACCGCAGCGAACAATGCGATAAGGACTAACTACAATAAAGCTAAAATAGAGAAGAACACAGGAAAACTGCAATGCAGATTGTGTGGACATGCTACGAAACAGTAAATCACATAATAAGTGAATGCAAGAAACTTACACCAAAAGAATACGAGAACAGACACGACTGCGTGGGCAAAGCAGTACACTGGGAACTATGCAAACAATAGCATTTCGAACATGCGGACAAATTGTATAAAACATACACCAGAGACCGTACTCGAAAATTACAATCACAAAATCCTCTTGGACAAGCAGGTACAAATAGATAAACTCATACAATCAAGGAGACAGGATGTCATAAAATGAAGAAAGTCAGTATAATACCACTAATTGTAGGAGCACTAGGAATAGTACCCCAAATGGGAAAAATACAGGGAGAAATTGGAATCAAAACGATCATCGAGACCATACAAAAGACGGCAATAATTAAAAAAGCTGCAATCTAAAGCATAATCCTTGAATGCGGAAACCAACTCACATAAGCTACAAACAGTAATTAGCCACATGGAAGTTATAATAGGAAGAAAACAAAACAACAGGGAGAACACCACGACACGAACCAAGGGACAGAAACTGAAAAACATATCTTCCCACCAAAAATGTTGATGGCACCAACCTCGTCTGGTAAACAAAAAAATAGTCGTGTAGGGTCTAGGAAGATGGGAAGACCGAGGAGGTAGAGTACTAATCAAACCTCCACTTGTACAGTACTGAAAGTAATGAGGCATTGTGTTACCTTATTTCCACCCGAATCCCAGAGGAGACCAATGGTCGTTACCAGCTAGAAATCAACGGTAGGCGGCTGTTGCGATACCGTAAGGTCCTTTGCAGTGGTTGTTGAAAAGAGGTGGAGAGTACCGGAAATCTTGGGAGGCGTGTTGTAACTCCGACTCCAAGGAACACCACCGGTTGTTGTTGTTGGTAAGCAATCACTGACGATGACTTGTGTGAGAACTCTTAGTGAGTACAAATAATAATAATAATAATAATAATAATAATAATAATAATAATAATAATAATAATAATAATAAAAATAATAATAATAATAACAACTTGTTGTCACTCAGACTCCAGGGAATACCACAGGTTGTTGGCAGTGGGCGATCACTGACGATGACCAGTGTGATAACTCCTAGTGAGTAAATACTACTACTACTACTACTACTACTACTACTACTACTACTACTACTACTACTACTAAACACCATGACTGGGTTAGGAACGTATTCTACTGGAACTGTGCCAAACGACTGTACCTTGAATATACAGACAAATAGTACATGCACAAAGCTGAGCCAGCATTGCTATGTTAAAGACACAACTTCTACTGATACATGCCAATACAAACGTACATACTCACTAAGTGTTCTTGGCCTTTTGGCTAAGATTAAAGTGTAGTATCTGTTCCGATAGATACTGCACCCCATAGATTGGTATTGTCTTGGCCTTCGGGGCTTGATTTACGCCGGTCTATGGGTCTGTCCTGTGCAGTTCTAGGAGGTCCACCCTCCCAGGCTTCGCCTCCCCTCTTTGGGGAGGAGTAAGTTTATTGCTTAGTGCCTGAGGCGCCCCTACCAGGGAATGCCGACGGGTCTGCCCAGGCAATCTTTAAACCCCACCTTCCCGACCCGACCTTGGGTCACATCTTACTTGTGGGAGTAAGATAAAAACTGGCCTTGTGCCTAACTCCTGGAGAGGAGTAAATCAATACTCACTAAGCAAGAGGAGCGTGCGTTATAATAGTCAACAAGAAAGAAAACATATTGCCAAATAATAGAGTTCATCGCCCCAGCAGTTCACAGGGTGAAGCTGAATAAGATGAAGAAATCAGCGGATACTTGAAGCTTTCCTGAGAGCTGAAGGGAATATAGAACATGAAAAGAATACTGTAAAAGAAATAATTGTTAAAACACCCAAAACTGTTCCAAAAAAGACAACTAGAAAAAGGAATAGTGGAAATTTAAATTAAGACATAAAGAAAAAATCATCTAGTGCCAACCTACAGAGCAAGGAAACACTGACTAACCACATATAACTTGAAATAGATTAAGACTGCGCAAACACAAGGAGAAATATAATAAGAATATTACATGAATCCAAGAGAAAATGAAATTGCCAGAGCAACACCTTCGTGGTTAGGGTTAAGATTAGAGTTAGCCAAACCTCCACTGGAAGGGTTAGGATTAGGGTTAGAGTTAGCCAGACATCCACTGGAAGGGTTAGGATTAAGGTTTGGGTTGAGGTTAGCCAGACCTCCACTGGAAGGGTTAAGATTGGGATTAGCCAAACCTCCACTGGAACGGTTAGGATTAGGATTAGGGTTAGCCAAACCTCCACTAGAAGGGTTAGGATTAGGGTTAGCCAGACCTCCACTGGAAGGGTTAGGATTAGGGTTAGGGTTAGCCAGACCTCCACCAGAAGGGTTAGGATTAGGGTTTGGGTTGAGGTTAGACAGACCTCCACTGGAAGGGTTAGGGTTAGGGTTAGCCAGACCTCCACTGGAAGGGTTAGGGTTAGGGTTAGCCAAACCTCTACTGGAAGGGTTAGGATTAGGATTAGGGTTAGCCAGACCTCCACTGGAAGGGTTAGGATTAGGATTAGCCAGAACTCCACCAGAAGGGTTAGGATTAGGGTTAGGGTTAGCCAGACCTCCACTGGAAGGGTTAGGATTAGGGTTTGGGTTGAGGTTAGCCAGATCTCCACTGGAAAGGTTAGGGTTAGGGTTAGCCAAACCATCACTGGAAGGGTTAGGATTAGGATTGGGGTTAGCCAGACCTCCACCAGAAGGGTTAGGATTAGGGTTAGCCAGACCTCCACTGGAAGGGTTAGGATTAGGGTTTGGGTTGAGGTTAGCCAAACCTCCACTGGAAAGGTTAGTGTTATGGTTAGCCATACCTCGAGTGGAAGGGTTAGGGTTAGAGTTAGGCTTAAAGTTTACCAAACCGCCACTGGAAGGGCACATAGAGTACTGAACTCTTGATAATGCTTATTATCAAAAACATTCCGGAGAAAGTTACTAGTCGTTATCAACAAAGTCATCATCATCAAATCTGGTTTAACGTCGACTTTAGATGCTGACATGTGTTGGACGATAGTTAAACGGCTGATGCGAGAACGCGTGCATAGAAATAGTTATGGAAAAAGAGCCGACATCTGAGGCGACATGATAACACAATTTATTTTTGTCAGTGTACGATCACTGTTACTGGTTTGTATGAGAACTCTTTGAGAGTCAATAAGAAAATAATGTGCGAGTTTATAATTGCTGAGACTGGATTTTAGTTGCGCCCTTGCATCTCAACGAGAGACCATGTCCGTCAGTCTGTCACGTTTCACTTCGAATTAGAATAGCCATTGCCAAATACGCGGATTGAACAGTGGCTATATCATCGTTCAGTTCTGATTTAGGATGAGGATTTAAGACGTATATATACAGGTTGTTCGGAATAAATTTGACACTTTTCGTAATCTCAACTAAGACGTTGGTGTTTATAAAATCTATAAGTTTTTACACGATGAAAATGATCTTGTTTTTACAAGATTCTTTGTGAATTGAAAGAATTACATGTGCTTGGCGGTAATAAGGATACGATAGACGCTTGTACGTTCAATGTTAGATATAAACAAAACCCAAATAAAGGAAAGGTACAGTTTAATGTGAAGCCGACAGAGCATAACCAAAGGAAAGTTGAAATAAGTGTTTTCATAGACGTTTTTCATAAACTTACATATTCACTATTTAGCAAAAAATGCATTTTTTAAAAAAGAACTGAGGACTGTCCTCAATATTAACACTTCTATCAACACATATAATTAACACACATATGCATATGTGTGTGCTTGTGTGTTTGTGTATTGCTGGGTGTTTCGGCTAAAAGGATAAATTTAATCACATTTGAAAATTAAAAGTCACATTATGAAAGACATAAAAGCATATACATTATATGTGTTAATACAGCTGTAGAAATAGTGGGTATAATAATATCGAAATTAAATATAAGAAACATGATACCAATAATAACAATAGCAATAGAAATAGAAGAAAGAGAAAAATCCGTTGGTTAACCCCACCGTATAACCAGATGCTAAAAATTAAACTTGGCAAAGAAAGTCCAAAATATTTCTCGTAATTTATACCTTACATAAAATATTCAATAAAATTACTTAAAACTGTCTCAGAGTTGCTGTGAAACTTAGAAATAATAATAAAAGCCCACAATGAGAAATATTATTTAGAGTGGTAAAGAAAAAGAAAATCAAAAAATTATAAATATAACACTATAACAAGAACAATAAGGACAATAAAAATATAATCACAAGAAATAGTAATTATCATAGAAATAAGAAAGTTAATAATGGCGCGAAAAACTGTAACTGCAGAATTAGCGCACATTGACCATTACAAAATAACAACTTAACAAAAGGCATCGCTTCCCAAGCTACACGTATATTAGATAGGGGAAACCGCACTATGAATTAAAAATTAATAATAATAATCAGAAAAGCACATTCAATAACAGAAAATATAGATTTAAAACAATATTATCGAACTATTAATTGAAGCTCAAATGATGTGGACGATCACCTTGAGTCGAGTGCAAAATATTACAATAAATAAATATAAATGTTTAGATGACCCGTGTAGATTATATTCGAACGAGAAACTAGAAATTATTTTTTTAAAGTTTCCCTCAGAGTACTAAATGATAGAAGCGAAATAGAAACTAACTGTAGACACATAATAAACTTTACTTTAGGATAAAAACTAAAATAAATTAATAAAAACTAAACTAAATTCATACAAACACTGTAGCTAAAACATAAATCTAAATGATGATAGGTAAAGAAACAAATAAAACATATAAATGACTTTAGTTTCCTTCTCAAATATATGGCTGTTAAGCCCTTTGTTTAAGAGAGGTTTTACCCAATGGAAATAATAACACGAGAGGTGTAATTAAACGAACGAATCCGATAAGTTAGTAACAGTAAACACTACATAAATATAAAAGCAATCATAATCTATACTCGTGCTGGTCAAAAAAATAGAACATATGTATAAAACTGTAAAAATCATTCCGTTTGAGATAATTTTCGGCTTTTAAATTGTGTAGGCGAAATATTCTATATGTAAATAATAATTACAACTATTTTTAATCATTTGTCATATTTGCATATATCAGACTTGATTGTCACAGAGTAGTTTATTGTCACATTAGGAAATTCAACGTTTCAATTTAATAGAACATTATTCGTTGAGTAATCTCAAACTCAAAAAGATTATGTGTTTAAAAAGATTTTGCAAGTAATTTAATCATAATCTCTCATTCTTATTGAGGACAATCTGTGAGATGTAATTGGTGCTAGAATATTCCTATAATGCTAAACTAACTGAAATAGTTGGTTTACGATAGAACCTTTTTTTCATATCAATTGCAATGTCAGTTTTTCAATATTTCGCGTTTCAAAATAATAGAACAAGACAGCTAAGAAAACAAAATAGTTTTTTTTTATTAACTTAAATACAGATAAAAATTAATCAATATTTAGTAGCAGCACCTTTTGCCTTGATAACAGCATCAATTCGCCGGGCATAGAATCAACAAGCTTCTCGCAAACTGTGTAGACACAGAATCACATGTGTTCTGTATTGCAATCTTCGTGGCTGCAAGGGTAGTAGGTTTTTCTTTGCGAAGCTTCCTCTTCATCTGATCCCACAAGGCTTCAATAACGTTAAAATCTGGCGAGTTCGCCGGCCATTCAAGAACAGGGATCGATTGTTCTCGGAGCCAGGAAGTTGTGGACTTGGCAGAGTGTGTCGGTGCCAAGTCATGTTGAAAATGATGTATGTGGCGTCACTGTCAAACTGATTATCCAGCACTTACAGTAAATTAGCTTCCATGATATATTGGTACACTGTTGCGTTTACATTTCCTTTGATGAAGCAGAAATTACCAACACCCTTAGCACTCATACAGCCCAAAACCATGCAAGACTGCGGGAACTTCACAGACTTCTTGACGCATTCTTGGTTATACCGTTCGGTGGATCTTCGCCAAACACGTGGCCCTTGGTCGCCGAAAGAAATACAAAATCGAGACTCATCTGAAAAGATCACACGCCGCCATTCGTCTGTAGTCCAGGTTTGATGAGCAGTTGCCCATCGTAGCCTCTTCAACATCTGATTTTTGTTAAGGAGCGGTTTGGTGGCACCTATACGATTTTGGTATCCCAGCTGCCGGAGCCTTCGGTAGGTAGTGCTTCGTGAAACGTCGGCACCAGAAGCCTGATTCCACTTTTAGTAATGTGGCTTGTTGACTGGAATCGACTTTTCTTTGCCACCTTGTCCAGTGCCCGGTCTTGTCTTTCAGTGGTGCTTTTCTTTCGTCCGCATTTCTTGCAATTGCTGTTGGAAACACCCTTAACATCTTTCTGGAGCACTTTGATCACTACCGATTTTGAACATTCGACCTTGGTTGCGATTTCCATGTGCGTCTTTCCTACGTCCCGCAAATCGAACATTCGCTGCTTCTTAAACAAAGATATGTCTTTAGAGCGACCCATAATGAGAGATTATGATTAAATTACTTGCAAAATCTTTTTAAACACATAATCTTTTTGAGTTTAAGATTACTCAACGAATAATGTTCTATTAAATTGAAACGTTGAATTTCCCAATGTGACAATAAACTACTCTGTGACAATAAAGTCTGACATATGCAAATATTACAAATGATTAAAAATAGTTGTAATTGTTATTTACATATAGAATATTTCGCCTACACAATTTAAAAGCCGAAAATTATCCCAAACGGAATGATTTTTACAGTTTTATACATATGTTCTATTTTTTTGACCAGCACGTGTACATCCACGCATTTAGGCTGACGCTTTTTTACGGGAATGAAAGATGAACATTTCTGTGTAACTTTTTTACTGTAAATATATTTTCATATTACTATTAGTATATATATATATATATATATATATATATATATATATATATATATATATATATATATATATATATATATAATCGTAGGACAAATTTCAGAGGAAACATTCTCTTAATCAATGAAACGGGCGGGTGGGGAAAAATTGCTAAAATTGGCCTTAAGGCATTATCGTCTGACCCTCTAAGAGAAAACGTCAGAATGATAAATTAAAAACTAAGACAGAATATGTAATCTTTTTGTAAAAATATCCGAAATAAGTTTAAATCTGAAGATTCATTTGTTGATAAACTGATGCTTTGTTTTTTATTATGTTTCGTCTTTTTTATCATTTCAATCTATATATATATATATATATATATATATATATATATATATATATATATATGCTTTATATAAACGTTTAAAATAGTTTTAACAAATCAATTAATGTTTCGATCATACCGTGCACCGAACGTGACCACAGGTTCATACATGTGGTCTCATCGGGTGCACGGAAGCACCATAATATGAATTGATTTGTGTAGACCATTTTAAATGTTTATAAACATTATATCTATACAGCTCTACCTTACATCGAACACTTTGAACAAATATTGGTTTAAATTTTTTTTCGACCCTTTCGGTCTTTAATTGTTGTCTTTTGATAATGAAAGTTTTTCTTTCAAAAATTTAAGATTACCTTTTGCCGAACTTTTTATTTACTTGACAGTATTTACTATTCTGGTACTTAATCAGTTTTTACGTGAAATATTAATAAATCGTTTTGAGATTCGTTTTCTGTTCTCGTTTGTTTCTGCTCACCCTCTCCACCTTCCGGCAACTACATCGCATTGCTATAGCCTCGGATTACAAACCTACACTTATATATATATATATATATATATATATATATATATATATATATATATATATATATATATATATATATATAGTCACGTGGGATGAATTACAAGGACTGAGCTTTTAAACATTGGGAAGTATTAAAAAAAACGTGTCAGTCTTTTATTTGTCAACATACTCTCACTCCAAGTCCGCACACTTGCTCTATTGGCGCTGAAGGTCTTTTTTCACTTTCCTGCAGACCTCTGAATCTGGGTCCTGTAGCTTAGGTGTTTTACGGCATTTCAACCTTCATTGGGTCGTTTTATGCCAAAACTGTACATATTTTATATATGATTGGATTGTAGATTAATTTGTTTTGTAGGCAAATATTTTGTAAATAAAAGTCTGTAAATCTGTAAATGATGGTTCTATTAAACCCATGAAGCGGAACCTAACAGGTACTTCCACTCTAGGCCAGAACCGACCTAAGAGTAGGCGGGTGCAGTTTAGCGTCATACGAAGGACGGTTGGGAGGTTGAGATAGCTCTGCCAGGTACTATCACTCACATCAGAATGAACTTGGTAGTAATAATTATGCGGTACTTCCATACGCCTCAATGTTCCCAAATTAAGGCCTTACCACCGGACACACTTTAAAGTCTATGCCATGCCCTACATATTTGGTTGGTACAATAATGTCGACTTGTGTTAACACAAAATGCGTTCCTATTCTGCATGCACCAACATAGTGTCAGGAGACATTTGTTTTATATTTTCATTCTTCTCTGCAGACAAAAAAACTAAGATTATATTACCATATAACGTATGTTCATATTTGTCTTGACATAAAGTTATATATTATATATGTTAATTCTAATCATTCGTTAATAATATACATTAATTTTCTTTTGAACAAACGTAAATCATATGTGAATACGATACGGGTACCTGTTATTCTTTCTCGTTTAAAACAGAAAATGCTCTCATAACCGAATGCAATATAAATGTTGTTCTCAAATGTCTTCGTCCGATGCAGCAAATCAATCATTTCTCAGTATGCAAACCGGACATGACATGTTGACAAACAGAGAATTATTTTCAAGATTGTCCCATTTAAAACTATACGATTCTAAAGGATATATCTATTAGTCAGCATTTGTTTCCTTAAAACTTATTTCCTATACACTTTTATGAGAATATCCGTCCCAGTACGGGTAAAATTACTTCCTTAAACAGAATAGATTTGCACCAGTTTTATGACGCTTTACAATAATTAAAATCTAAGTATAATGATAGTATTTATTATGTCTACAATCCTTATTCAATTTTCATCAAAATCCATTATATGATTTTGATTTAAAGTTGTCTCAAATGTAACGTTTACACTTAAGGAGTCTTAAGAAGAAATTGAAATTCAAAGAATTTTGCTTAATTATGGATTACGGATCATATTCAATGCAAATCTGAAATACTTTAATTTTCAAATGAGAGGTTGTGTCCATATTATGGCCCCTAAAACTTTAAAACCCCCTTTAAAATACTTCACAGAAACTGAAATTTGGAGAATATTTATTGATCAATGTCTAATACCTATTGTTAAAATTTCACACAAATGCAGGTATCTGCATTTTCTCGAAAATCTTTCACCTAATTTTCACCCCATTTGCATGAAAGACAATTACACTTTATATAGTCTACATCACGATCCTTTACGCGTGGCAGCTCTGTTTTAAACTTCATAATTATTAGGTAATTACTTTAGGAGTGAATCCTCTACATGCAAATATATAAATAGATAGCCATTTATATAAATAGGGAAAACAAAAAAATACACCTTACTTTCGGTATTAAGTTATGCTGTAAAAAGAATTCTGGTTCTATCGTTAGCCGTAATTAAAAATTAACTAAACAAGTCAGCCATCTATCTATCTCTCTCTTAGTTATGTATGTATTTGTATTGCCCTTCCCTCTCTCTGCTGATTCAACCACTCTCTAATATTTTTTATGTTATTGTGAGTATTTAGCGAAAAAGTGAATCTGTACATATCACAGGCACGTATGTAAATTAGATGGCAACATAATGAGTCTATTTACTTCTGTATAATATTAATAAAGGATAACACTAAATCTATGATAATAATAATAATAATAATAATAATAATAATAATGATAATAATAATAATAATAATAATAATAATAATAATAATAATAATAATAATAATAATGTAACATCAAGCAAACTGGAGCAAAACTCTCGGACACGAATTATACTGATGAATATTTATTTATATGCGCGCATGTGGCCAACACTGAGCTATAACATCTTTTCACCGTCAAACTGGAAATACATGAACATAAACAAGTCTTACAAACATGTTCTAAGACAAAACAAAGCAAATTATAAAAGAGTAAAAATTCAAATAGGTTTAGAGAACTATACGTTGCTTACCTCTATTTTTGCCAAGCTACTTACCCCAGAGCCGACGTCTCTCACAAGCGGAACAAACGTCCGACTTTCATGTTGACTGATTCGAAAAGACCGCCTCTGGGCAAGCAGGCTGTGTAGAGGCACGACAGTTACCCTGTGCGCATGTCTTCCAGAAGAGGACGGTGCTGAATACAAAATGTCCCCTTCCTGAATTGTGACCGACTAACATGTGAAACTCCTACGTTTACAAATAATAATAATAATAATAATAATAATAATAATAATAATAATATAGAACTAAAAAGTTTTATTAGTTAATTACGCACGAAGAATGTTATAACAGATATGACGTCATATTTTATAAATTTTCGAATGAAATCAAAGTATAATAAATAGAGGTGGTTGTTGTGACTCAACGGGTCACGGATACGTTTTATATCCATGTACTGCTAACACTCTAATATTGTTATCTTACACGCATATCGCTTGCTTGTCACTGTGCATACTTCACCTGATGGCGGAAGGAATGGCGAATAATGTAAATAAAGGGCGTATTACATGAGAAGAGAAGAGAGAAATGGAATGATATACATAATTAAAAGAGAGAGAAAGGTGCGAGAAAAGAGAGAGGGGAATAGATAGAGAGAGGGGGAATAAATATGATCTATGATAGAATTATAATGGATTTTAACTTGGTGTAATCTTTTAACTTTGTAATCCTTTTAAAAGATGATTATCAACAAACGTCAGTAAAGGTTAGTGGTAATAAAGAAAAAATAAAACTGCCCATAAACCGTAAAACGATCCGGAAATGGGGGATCATTTTACGTTAAATTTATATCAGAAACTGATCCCCCATTCTAAATTCTAAGTTATATTTCTTTGTTTTTCAAGGTGTTCGCACGTAATCGCTTTAAAAATAGAATCCTATTTTGGGGCCGATGCAGGTGGGTTGTGATTTTTTTTAAGAGGGTGTTAATCTACAAATGTACCAAACATATATCTCTCGTTACGGTCTTATTTTCTAAGGTAAAAAAGATAACAGGACTCCGTAATAAACGGGAATACAAAACCCCAAATAAACCGAAACGACATTGCTCCAGTTAAGAAAGTTCAAAAGTCCCACTTACTGTGTATTCAATCGATAGAAGGGTTTTAGCTGGATAAAATAAAAATAAAAATCTTATCGATAACCTAGTAATAGTGGGATATAGTTCCTTCTTTGATGACGGCAATTTCTTGTCTGACTGTCGTGTTATATTATCGTCAACAAAAGCCAAGAAGCCAGCTTCGAAATGTGTAGACTTAACTTAAAAAGCACCGATCCATTATTTTCACAACGGTCACCTCTACGTTGCTGTCGCACGTTGTCGCGTCTCTGCTGGCAGTGTGTGTATGTTCACAACAGATAAAGACGAACTTCCTAAAGATAATGCGACAATGAATAACATCATATCTACGTGTTGTGCACACGGCATGTGCACCCTTCATGTCATATTTATTTATACATCTTTAGGCATCTCTTGTTTTAATAAATAATCTTAAGTCAACATTAAAAGAAAAAAATCTCATAGAATATATAATACGAATACATAGATCAAATCCCTCTACCGTGCTAGAAAACTTTTCACACCTGACAGTGTCCTATATCTCTATAAAGCCACCATCCGCAATGCATGGAGTATTGTTGTCACATCTGGGTTAGGGCACCATCTACTAGTATCTCCCTCCTAAACAATGTTCAAAAAAGAGTATCTAATCTAATAGGCCCCTCACTATCCACCATGCTCCAGCCCCTGTCCCATCGCCGCAATGTAGCGTTCTTGTGCTTGTTTTACAAGTACTTCAATAGAAAGTGCTCTGATGAACTTGCTGCTCTGATGCCCCCCTCGACGTAAATATATTCGACTAACCCGACAATCAGCTAAATCTCATCCATTCACTGTGGAGGTCCCCAGATGCCGGAGAGTCTTCTACTCCAATAACTCCTTTCCTCGAGCTGCCTCCCTGTTTCCCCGACTGTATTGGCATGCAGATATTTAAAACTAATGTGAACAAGCATCTCACTTCACAGATCACAATATAGGATGACTCCTTAAACTTTCACTCTAATTCTCAACAGCCCCTTACGTCTACAGTCGCAACTTGCTTTGTTCTGGGTGAACTAAGTTTTTAAAAAAATCCGACAAACTATTTCACCGTAGAAAACGCAGAAACAATAAATTTAAACTCGAAAATTTGGGGCAATTTTTACCACATACAAAATAACTACCAAACAAAGTGATTTTTTTAAAGAGAGAAAGCCTCAAATTTTGAAAAACCTTATTTTAGTAACGTTTTAATTTACTATCGCAAATATTAAAAAAATATTTCTACTGCATTATTATTGATACTGAAACTCTTCATTCTATCGCAAATTCTCGATACTCAAACGTTCTGATTGAATAATAATTACATTATTGCATTCTTCGTATAAACATATCATAAAAAAGTTGTCTTTAATCTTGTTAAATAGTTTTATTAAAAAAAATATGTTTACCCGGCGTTGCCCGGGTGTTGTTTTTCTATCAGTTTTGTTTCACTCATTGAACGATCTCCTGATTGGCCTATTTCCTATTTCATTTCTTATAAAAAGTTTTTCGGAAAAATAATTCAATGAAAAGCATATAGCATTACAAAATGGGTTTTATAATAAGGATGCCTTACAAAATGTTTAAATCTAAATTCCATAATATATTCGAGTAGTTTATAACTCTGAAATGTATGAATAAAGAACTTTGTTCTGTTATAATAATGTAATCAACAGTCGAATATTCAACTTTATTTTGCTCATTAAATCCCCTCTTTTGACCTTTATTTTTATTTTCTATTAGAAAATATTTATATTTTGAGAAACAAAATCAATTAAATAAAAATCGGTTTTGCAATAAAATTCGTAGGGCGTCTTACGAAATGTGAATATAAATCAAGGAATAAGGAAAACTATTTCTAGTTGTCGGCATTTACAAAGCGGGGTAATTCGTAGCTGATGTTTTAAAAAGAATGTGGCATTAAAAATTTCATTTATTTACATTTTATTTTAAAGTTGTTTAAAATTAATAGTTGTTAATTAAATTCCCGTATTTAATTTGCTGAGACTGACAAATATATTAGTTTCACTGATAACATCTTCATTGTCATCTGATTCTTAACAAATTCACGTGTGCATCATATGGCGGTCATGACTAAATAATTTGAAAACCATTCAGAGCAACCAACATTTACAAAACATGATGAGACATGAGATGATAGAATTTGGTATATTCGGACTACTGTTTTCATCTTGGGTGTTTTTATCACAACGTTTCGGCCGATGAAACGTCCGATCTTTTTCAGGTGTACTTTGTCGAACTCGGGAATCTAGACGGAATTTCGAACGGAACCCTAATTCACGAGGGACCCGTGGCGCAGTGGATATAGTACTAAGTATAATTCAGTTCTAAGTGACAGTCATCCGAAGGTTAAAGGTTCAATCCTCAGAATTGCGAATTACTGAAGACTTCTTCCCAGTCATGGCAGATGGGAGGAGAGCATGCTACACCCGTCGATTAAATAATGGGTTCCGTTCAAAATTCCGTCCAGATTCCCGAGTTCGACAAAGGTACACCTGAAGAAGGTAGGAGGTTACATCCGCCGAAACGTTGTGATAAAAATACCCAAGATGAGAACAGTAGTCCGAATATACCAAATTCTACGAATTATCAACCGTCATCTAAAAAATTCCGAAGCATGATGAGACATATTTATACGATACTAAATATTAATAAACAACAACGCTAATTGTAGTTGGATATATTTCGTTAATATTTTATTTCAGTCAAGTATTAAGGAGAAAATTAAATTGCTAAATTGTTTAAAAATCAGTCGAAATATATTCTAGTGGTGTAAGATACCAAAATACATAATTAATTAATAATAAAAAAGAAGTAAAATTAAAGTCACGTAACGTTATCTCTGTTTATATTTATACACAAAGATGCCCTTACGTGATTTAATATTACTTACTTATTATTATTAATCAATTATGAGATTAAGAATGGCGCCGACAGAGACGAGAGAAGATAATTCTTGACCGACTCGTAAATATGTATTAAAATAGGCTCAAACTAGAATAAGTGCAGGTCACTTGATTTCTTTTCACACCATCGGTTGTATATCGGATACAAATATACACAGAGATCCATTTACCTGACTGAAATATCACATCATCTTTATTATTAACTAGCGGAACCCGTCGCCCGGCGTTGCACGGGAGAAAGTACTACCTATTGCATGACGTCGAATAAAAAAAAAGAAACGGCCTATTGTTCATCTACCGTGTTGGGGAATGTTTTAAATAATTAAAAAAAAAGTCGTAGCGAAAAAGAAAAAAGTCTTAGCATAGATTGGGATCGAACGCTGAAACTTCCGAATATGAAGCCTATCTTCTAAACCATTGCCCCAATGTTTCAAGTTTAAAAAGTATGTGTAAATACCCCAATTAAGCTAAGCTTGTTTATCGACCGAATATAAAGTTCAACTATGACAGAGTTTACGGCATTTGGTGATGAAGTAAAGGAGTTGGCCAAGATTTCTATAATATACGTCTTGTAGGTGTATGATTTGGAAAATGTAAATAATTCGGACTCTACCAGTATGTTGGCGCTTATTCAATTAAGTAAGAAGTCGATTCGATCAAGAAATTCTAGAGGCCATCTTGAATGATTAAATCTCGCTGGAACTGTGTTCGTTAATTTCATTCGGTTAATTCCGGAATGAATGTAAATGTAGAAGTTATAGGTAGAATTACAAGTAACGTAATCTGATATTCGCGAATAATAACCGGAGTGTAAGGGAGCGGTTGTTAAGTTTTTGTGTATTGCTTAATATTATGTAGTAAAATAATGCCAGACAAACACGAAATAACAATGGGTGTTTTGTTAAAATTATACTGTGTTTATTAGTTCCCGGTGTCGATGAGTGTAGTCACAGTACATAATTGTTAGGGAGAAAAGTTTTTACTACCACCTATATGAAGTTGGTATTTCGGAGAGTCGTGGCGGCCGGGCCGAATGTAATATTCAGTGTTTGTTTGGAATAAAGAATAACAGATATACTAAAACACGCTCGAGTGAATAAGTGTAATGTAATGGTGTGTTTAGTAGCCTGCGATGCATGTGGTTATTTTCCTATTCTCCGAGAAGATACAAGGGAAAAAACGTCTCTACTTTATATATTAGACTAGCGGTACCCGTCGCCCGGCGTTGCACGGGAGAAAGTACTACCTATTGCATATAAAAGAAACCGCCTATTGTTCTTCCCCCCCCCCGCTCTACCGTGTTGGTGAACGTTTTAAATTATAAAAAAAAGAAAAGAAAAAGAAAGCAGAATGGGATCGAACGCCGATACTGGCGATAATGGCGAAAATGAAACCTCCCTTCTTAACCATTGCGCCACAGTTACAACTTGAAATACTCATGTGAAAATACGCGAGTTAAGCTAAGCTTGTTTACTGGCAGCTTCTGGCGACGCAAATTAAAGTTCAATAATGACACGGTTTAGGTAATTTATTTGGGAATCATATACCTTTAAGTATATGATTTTGAAAATATAAATGTGTCGGGTTCTAACAGCATCTTGGCGGCTATTGAATTAAGTAGGAAGTCGATTTAATAAAGGAAGTTTAGCAGTCATGTTTGTAGAATGAATGTTGCAGGTACTGTGTTCGTTAATGTCATTCTTTTGATTCCGGAATGAATGTAAATGTGGAAATCATAGTTAGAAATAGGAAAAACGTAATCTGATATTCGCGGAATATCAGCGGATTCAACGGGAGCGGTTATTATTTGTTTGCGTATTGCTTTATATTATGTAGTAAAATAATGCCAGACAAATACGAAATAACAATGGGTGCTTTATGAAAATTATACTGTGTTTATTAGTACCCGGTGTCGATGAGTGTAGTCACAGTACAGAATTGTTAGGGAGAAAAGTTTTTACTACCACCTATATGGAGTTGGTATTCCGGAGAGTCGCGGCGGCCGGGCCGAATGTAATATTCAGTGTTTGTTTGGAAAGAAGAATAACAGATATACAAAAACACGCTCGAGTGAATAAGTGCAATGTAATTGTGAGTTCAGTAGCCCGTGATGCATGTGGTTATTTTCCTATTCTCCGAGAAGGTACAGGGGAAAAAACGTCTCTACTTTATATATTAGACTAGCAGGACCCGTGGAAATATAACAGCCTGATTTTAATTTATAAGTTAAATAAATAGATTCAGAAAATAAATCATTTCACTGGAAGTAATTTAAGTAATTAAAATAGGATTGATGTTTTACCTTCTGGTGCCAATATGTATAGACATTGTGGAGAGCCGACCCTTGAACATCTTACATAAAACTGCCCATGGCTAAAGCAAGGTGAAGTCAAGTTTAGACCAACCACTGCCAATGATTGTCCTTGGGACTTGTTAATTGTCATGGCAAAACACAATGTAACTGGGAACTGAAGCCTTTTAAATTCTATTGCAGAATCCGACGGATTAATGGGTATTCTGGGAAAGAATGTCCGTTTGCTCCTTGCCACACCAGTTAGTATTACAGCTTCTATCACATGAGGTTTCATGCGTTGGAATTTCATCAAGCAGTTGTTGATTGACGACATGTACCATGTCATTTTTAGTAGCTAGAATTGCTCTCTCCGTTAGCCATTCAGGATGCACATAGTTTTCGGCTATATTTGGATAAACTTTGCTACTAAGTTTTGTGAGTGATGAAACAATTGAGCCAATACCTGGAGTTATAACAATCGTGCCATTATTGGTTGTTGCAAGCTTGCCATCACCTATTTTTAGGAGTAGGGAGGCAAACTCACCAGCCATTGGGTCACTATTGAGATGTACACGCATGTTTGTAAATAACGTTACAGTCTTAATGTACTTCCACAAATATGACAATTTAATGCAAGCCTTTAGCTCGTCAGCGGGACTTCCACGTGGAACAATAGGAAGCGTTTGTCGGAAGTCACCTGATACTAAAAGTGTTATGCCACCCATAACAACATTTCTTGAGATCACGCAATGTTTTGGTAACAAATGTCTTTCCTGTACCTCCAGGTGCATCAAGGAATATCAGGCCACCTTGCTGATCTTCTACAGTATTAACTATAGTACGAAAAATATGAATTTGCTCATTATTTAATTGTGCGATACCATCTCGAACAATTGATGCTTGCTCATGAGTTTGATAACTAATTTCACGCGTCTATGCAGTAATGACCGGATGTGTATTAGATCGATTAGGTGAGGTAAGACCCAATTTTGTCAGTGTTTTACCATTCATCCTATAAGTCATAGCTTCTATATGTACTAAAGCCATATTGAAGATGTCGTCTAAAAGTGTTATATCAACTTCAGGGTGTTGATTGCGTTTCCTAAGAAGGAAATCTTCAGTAAAAGCTTTTTTGTGTGCATCCCGAAGTCGTTTTGGATGATACACTGCACATGATCGCAAACAAATGTCTAAAATTGTTTGCAGAATCAGATATAGATGCTTCCTGTAGTGTAGCATCCCAGTGGTTATCATCTTCAAGTAGTCCATGTGCACTACATGCATCCCTGAATGTAGTCATAACTTGACCATTGATCGTTTTTAGGTCATTAAAGCTCTGTGTACCTCTAACATTGTGTAGAAGTATTCTCAAACAGAAGCAACTCTGTAGTCCGCAATACTTTCAGTAAAGTATATCCACTGTCCATTTTCTAGATGAACTGATAGGTGAATAACTGGGGGATGATATACATGTATGTGAAAGTTAAGTATTCTCCAAATGGTTTCATTGGTTGATATGTAACGTCCCATTTCGTATCTCTTAACTTCATCATGAGCATTACTTTCAAGTGTGAAGGTATCTTGATGACTACCTTTATTTACATATTTACAAATGTATTTTATTGATTTCACGCTGTTGCAATATTCAACATTGATATGTGCATCAAAAATCTTACAAAGCAGTTTATTATGTGGTACAACGCAGGAACTGTAATGTTGCCAGGTAGGGTAACTGTCGTCTCCAAACCTCCAGCTAAAGGAGATAGTCGTCGATATTGTGGGTAGCCATTTGTATCCGATTGAGTTTCACTCAAGAAGTGTCTGGGATATCTCTTACTGCAGTGTCTATCTTTGAGACAGAGTGAACATCTGTTTATATATTCTCTGTGAAGCATGCTTTGCAATGCAAGAACAATATCTAATTTAGTGTTTGAGAAAGAGTTATATCTAATCGCCCCATACATTTGCTCGCCAGAAGGTGAATCGTAACATAAAACGGGCAGCACTTTTCACGGCCACCATCGTCCGTCACCAGGCATTTTGCTCATGTGACTCAATCGCAGTCATTAAAAAATATAGAATAGTCTTTATTATTATAAATAATCATATAATAGGCAATTCCCCCCCCCTCCCAATACATGTTTTTTTTTTTCGGTTTAGTTTTATTTGTTTTACTTTTCGAAATACTATAATTAACGTTGATGGATTTTCCGCACATTCCTGAGTCTTCTGTCGATTTAAATATATTGTACAATTCGGTGTTTTATGCCCCCCCCTCCCTCGAATACGATATTTTTCTTTTCGGTTTATTTATATTTTGTTACTTTTCAAAACAGATCCACCACATCAACCTATCAATCCCGCCACACCCCGCTGCTAGGCATTTGACTCATGTCACTCAATCGCAGTAAATTAAAAAAATAGCGAATAGTCTTCCTTATTGAAAATAATCATATAATCGTCATTTTATTTCCCCCCGACCATCCGAATACAATTTGTAATGCTCAGTTTCCAATTGTCTTTTGAGCCAAAGAAAATGGAATTTCTATACAAAGATCTGTAGGCCTCTTTAATTAAGCGCTGAGATTTCAATTCCCCCCCCCCAACATTGGATTATAAAAAAATGTATCTATGGTGTTTGTGTATGGTTTGGTAATTTTCTGAAAGTATTTAACGTTAAGGGAACTTTTCACAAGGAAGCAATTGTTAGTGTAATTTATTTATTAATAATTTATAAAAATAATAATATTTAATTTTATTATATGAAATAAACTGTATCAAAATAGTGAACAGTTATTGTGAAAATGAAAAGTTATCATTTAAATGAATAAAATACGTGCGAAGGAAGAAGTATTGAATAGCGTTCGGCTAATCTATAACTTTTTTTTTCCGAACGTCTTACGTTGGGTCAAATTCTGTAGAAGTCAAGGGTTTTGTTTGTGTTTTAGTAAGTAAAAACGTTATTGTTTTATCTTTTTTTTTATAGTTGGAAGTTTTCATGTTTGTTATTATGTGATCGCTTTGTAATAATGAGAAAAACGTAAAGGAAAAATGTATCTTTTCGGTTTGTTTATGTTTTGATTATTTTATCGAAGTATTTAACGGTTAGGGAAGTTTAGCCAAAGAAGCAATTGTTATTGTATTTTAGTTAGTAATAATTTAGAAAAAGAATATTTGTGTTTTTGTTATTGTACGAAGAATGGGAAGAATCCGTGCGAAGCAAGAATGTGGGAATGTAATTCGGTTATTCTGTAACCGTGTTTTTTTTCTTAACGTAATTTGTTGTTTTTTTTCCGTAAAGTATTACGGTGGGTCAAAATCGGTAGAAGTAAGTTTAATTGTTTTGTTTTAGTATGGAAAACGTAATTTTTTTATATAATTGTTTAGAGATGAAATGTAATATATTTGTTAGTATGTAGTATATTGTTGGCTATTGAATTCAAGAATGTGGGAATGTAATTCGGTTAATCTGTAACCGTGTTTCTTTTCTTAACGTAATCTGTTGTTGTTTTTTGTTGGTAAAGTATTACGGTGGGTCAATATCGGTAGAAGTAAGTTTATTTGTTATGTTTTAGTATGGAAAACGTAATTTTTTTATATAATTGTTTAGAGATGAAATGTAATATATTTGTTAGTATGTAGTATCTTGGCGGCTATTGATTTTAGTAGGAAGTCGGTTTAATGAAGGAATTTTAGCCGTAATGTTAGAAGAATAAATGTTGCAGGTACTGTGTTCGTTAATGTCATTCGCTTAATTCCGGAATGAATGTAAATGTGGAAATCATAGTTAGAAATAGGGAAAACGTAATCTGATATTCGCGGAATATCATCGGATTGAACGGGAGCGGTTATTATTTGTTTGGGCATTGCTTTATAGTATGTAGTAAATTAATACCAGGCAAATAATAAATAAAGACGGACTGTTTTGTGTAAATTAAGCTGTGTTTAATAGTACCCGGTGTCGATGAGTGTAGTCACAGTACACAATTGTTAGGGGGGAAAGTCTTTGCTACCACCTATATGGAGTTGGTTTTTCGGAGAGACGTTGATGGTGGGCCAAATATAATATTTAGTGTTAGGTTGGAAAAAATAATAACAACTTTACTAAAACACGCTCGAGTGAATAAGTGTAGTATAGCGGTGAGTTTAGTAGCCTGTGATGTATGTGGTTATTTTCCTATTCGACGCGAAGGTACAGGGGAAAAAACGTCTTTACTTTATATATAAGAGAAGATAAGATAAGATAACTAGCGGAACCCGTCGCCCGGCGTTGCACGGGAGAAAGTACTACCTATTGCATGACGTCGAATAAAAAAAAAGAAACGGCCTATTGTTCATCTACCGTGTTGGGGAATGTTTTAAATAATTAAAAAAAAGTCGTAGCGAAAAAGAAAAAAGTCTTAGCGTAGATTGGGATCGAACGCTGAAACTTCCGAATATGAAGCCTATCTTCTAAACCATTGCCCCAATGTTTCAAGTTTAAAAAGTATGTGTAAATACCCCAATTAAGCTAAGCTTGTTTATCGACCGAATATAAAGTTCAACTATGACAGAGTTTACGGCATTTGGTGATGAAGTAAAGGAGTTGGCCAAGATTTCTATAATATACGTCTTGTAGGTGTATGATTTGGAAAATGTAAATAATTCGGGCTCTACCAGTATGTTGGCGCTTATTCAATTAAGTAAGAAGTCGATTCGATCAAGAAATTCTAGAGGCCATCTTGAATGATTAAATCTCGCTGGAACTGTGTTCGTTAATTTCATTCGGTTAATTCCGGAATGAATGTAAATGTAGAAATTATAGGTAGAATTACAAGTAACGTAATCTGATATTCGCGAATAATAACCGGAGTGTAAGGGAGCGGTTGTTAAGTTTTTGTGTATTGCTTAATATTATGTAGTAAAATAATGCCAGACAAACACGAAATAACAATGGGTGTTTTGTTAAAATTATACTGTGTTTATTAGTTCCCGGTGTCGATGAGTGTAGTCACAGTACATAATTGTTAGGGAGAAAAGTTTTTACTACCACCTATATGGAGTTGGTATTTCGGAGAGTCGTGGCGGCCGGGCCGAATGTAATATTCAGTGTTTGTTTGGAATAAAGAATAACAGATATACTAAAACACGCTCGAGTGAATAAGTGTAATGTAATGGTGTGTTTAGTAGCCTGCGATGCATGTGGTTATTTTCTTATTCTCCGAGAAGATACAAGGGAAAAAACGTCTCTACTTTATATATTAGATAAATTATGTATATAAAATAAATAATTGATTAATAGTAAAAATGAAGTAATATTTAAGTATTTTTGATATTATTCTTTCGATTGCATTTATTTAAAACATAACCTACCAATCTAACACCAACTGAATGGGTGACCCAACGGATCATGTTTTTTTTAGTAATATTTTTAACATTAGTAGATCACGTGGCTAAAATAAGATAGTAAAATAAAAAGAATAAAATTTAACAGAATTTTATGTCGCTGTTTAAATGTCAGTGTTTTCAAATGGTTGTTAATTAAAAAATAAGAGTACGTAGGTCAACCTTTGTGTTTTGAAAACACACTAAAACAAACAGGAAAATAGTGTTCAATAAATATAATCCATTAATCTATTAGTCTAGTAAGCGAGAATACCATTATCAGACATTATTCAAATGTAAAATAAATGTGTATATGAAATATTAAAAGAGAACGCATTAAAAAAAGGATAAAAATGATATCAACAGTTCGGTGTTGCCGTAAAAAAATAAGTGATTTAAAACTTACGTTACTTAAAAATATAACATGTACTTTGTGAGCATTTGTTATCATGGTAAGCGGATATACCAAGTATGCAGTAAATATTATTTAGAGTATTAAATCAAAACACGTCTAGGAGAAACAATAGACCGCAAAATTGTTTACAAAATTACATGAAATAAAGGGAAACGTAATGTTTCGTGTTAATGGACGGTCGACGCGAGTGCAGACAGCACAATATTATTGTATAAAGGAACACAAGCTATAAAAAATCACATAAAATAAAGTAAAACGTAATCAGTCATGTTTATAGACGTCCGACTCGATTGCAAACTGTACAAACTTATTGTGAAACCAGATTCAAATGATAAAAAAATGACATGAAATAAAATAAAACGTTAATTTTCATGTTTATGGACGTGCAGCGAGGAAGCAGAGTGCATGGGTTATTGTGAACCCCTATTCAAGTTAAATATAAAACCATCTGAAATAAATGTCGGTTATGTCAGCTATTTAAAAATAATGATGATTTTCTGTTTTGTTGTACTGTAATTGTTCAACGAAAAGCTGTGTTGCAAGGTTAAAACTGTTAGATCAGCAGACGTCTGATTGAAGGAAATAGAGAAGACATGATTAAGAATGCCACTAATAGAGACAGTAGAAGATAATTCTTGACCGACTCGTAAAGTTGTATTAAGATAGGCTCAAACTAGAATAAGTACAGGTTACTTGGTTCCTTTACACACTATCGGCTGTATATCGGATACAAATGTACACAGATATACATTTACCTGACTTAAATATTACATCATCTTTATTATTAATCAATTATGTATATAAAATAAATAATTGATTAATAATAAAAATGAAGTAATATTTAAGTATCGTAATGTCATCTCTGTGTATATTTATACAAGGAGCTGCCTTTATGTGACTTCAATATTACTTCATTTTTTATTATTAATCAATTATGAATGTTGACATCTTACACCACCAGAATATATTTCGGCTTTTAGTAAAACAATTCAGCAATTTTATTCTTTGCTTAATACTTGACTACTTGACTGACTTGTTTCAGAATAAGTCGAAATGCATATTGCTGGATTTCGTGACTAAGTAATTGTTGTCAATACGATTTAGAAAATATATTTCGTAATACTCTATTGTTTTTTTTAATTTTATTTTATTTTTAATTTAAGAAACATGTGAATAATTAAAAAGTATCGTAAACAAAAAAAAAAGGATAGAACTCGGGACCGATAGTTCTTTATTCTAACGTTCAATGAACCAAACGATCAGAGCCGACGTAAGGAAAAGCTGAAAATAAATGTTCATATAGTTGTAATCAGGCAAAGACGCTGATAAGAGTATTGTCGGAGTTCTGTATAAAATTTGTATTTTTATCGAGTAAGCGACTGTAGTGTTAGTTAATAAATTGCTATGGCTTTGCATCCGGCTTCGCCCTGCCATTTCCCCAGCGAACATATAATAGTACGACGGTAACTAATATTTTTCTTCAAAAAAATATTTTCACGTTGACAGATTAAAATTTTCTCTCACTAAATTAAATCTTAGAAAATGATTAAATGCATATTAATTTAATTATTCAGACTACTGTTCTCATCTTGGATGTTATTCTCACAATATATCGATCGATGTAACCGTCTTTCCGTGCGTCTTGTTGAACACGGGAATCTTTGTGTTAAACTCCGGAATCTTTACATAATTCAAATTAAAAAGTCTCATCTAAAAATTTCCGATACATAATGATATAAATGTTTATGATCTTCTCCTTCCGATTCAATTCATTTAAAAAATAATCAACCAGTCTACCACGATCCAAATGGGTGACCCAACGGATCATGTTTTCTTTTCTAGTAGAGTTTTAAACATTACAAACTTACATGAGTAAATAGGATACTAAGACAAAAGGATAAAATTAAACACAAATCTCGATGTCGCTGTTTAAATGTCAGTGTTTTAAGCTTTTATTTATTAAAAATTAAAGTACGTAGGTCAACCCTTTTGTTTTGAAAGCAAACTAAAATGAACAAAGGCAAATATTGTTCGATTAATGTAAATGTCGTAATCTATTAGTTTAGTCAGTGGGAATCAGAGAATCAGACATTGTGCAAATGTAAAATAAATAAGTATGAAGATTATCTCCCCATAAAAAAGGTATGAAAATACAATGAAAATGAAGTAAACATTTTCGCTGGGTAATGGCGGCCGCCATCGTTCACCACTGAACGGGGAATGGCGACACCAATGTTCACCTTCTTTGTCTTAACGCCGCCACTGTTCATCCTGTTGGCAACTGTAAATGTTAGCACTGAATGAAGAAAGGCAGAACCTAATATATAGGTATTTGTACTACCTCTCTCCCCCAATCAAAAATGCGCCAGTCCAACCCTGCTCCGTTGGACTTCATATCCCCCTCTTGTAGGCCTCACCCACTCAATACCGTCCATATTTCTTTTCATACTCATTCCGATTTTTAGAGAATGTAATTAACGAACATTGTTTATTGCAGTGTTTCATTATCCAACATGGCGGCTACCATTTCTTCACCGACTCGACTTCCGACATAAGTCAATATACGCGAAGATATGAAGTTTACATTTTCTAGAAAACTACACCTTTCACACGCATAATATAAAAACAAAACTTTGTGATTGGTTAACTCTACGTTTGGTCGCCTTCAGGCAGATCGTAACATAAAACGCCTGTCAACTATCAGGCTTCGTTTAAATCATTCTATTTTTCATAAATGTCAACTCACTTTCGTAGCCCGGTGGTTACGAACGTAGATAGATGATCGAGAAGTTTAACGTTCGATCACAGTTTACTCATAAAACTTTATTTTTTTTTAACATTGTTAAAGTTCCGCCATCACGGGAGTAGGGAATGAAGGACTATAGCCTGTTTTTTTTTTAATTCAACCTTATTATGTAGTAATTATAAAAGAAATCTATGTAATACGTAATACTTTAACTATTATGAATATCATCATTTTTATTCGAACACACATGGTGTATTAGTGCTCTGCAGGTCACCTTAATTATATTTGTGTGTTTCAGTAGTGCTCAGGAGGCATACTCATTTTTCATTTTCTTCTTTATTTCCTGACAAAAAGGGAATTTCTATACAAAGATAACAGGGTGAAATTGGTTTTCATAGGTCTCTGTAGGACTATTTAACTTTGAAAGTGCGCATTATCATAGACAGAGCTTAATCAATAAGAACAATAACCGCGTCTCCTTCATTCCTTCATTCCTTATTTCATTCCTTTCTTCCTCCTATCGCCCTTCAAGAATTCCAAACTGAACATTACAATACTCCGATGTGACCTATTTGCTTTCTGTCGGATGTTGACAAATTTTGATTCATTTTTTATATTTCTCCCGGGCAACGCCGGGCGACGGGTCCAGCTAGTTAAAAATAAAATTAAGTACTTTGTGACCACATGTCATTCTAGTAAGCAGGAATAACAGAAGCATTGTGCTTATATATAAATAAATTGTATTTAGATTATTTAATTAAAACGTGGCTGGAAAAAAAACACAGACCGCACGATATTATTGTGAACTCCTATTTAAGCTATCAAAAATGACATGAAATAAAGTAAAAGGAAAATGTTTACTGTTTATGGAAGTCCGGCGAGAAAGCAGATTGCACAGGCTTTTTTTGTGAACCTCTATTCAAGTTATGAATAAAATCATCTGAAATAAATGTCGGGTATGTCAACTTTTTAAAATAATGCTGGTTTTCCGTTCGGTTGTTCAAAGTCAAGCTAGCTTGCATGTTTTAAAAGGTAAAAGTATCAGAATGTCGGATCGAAGAAAGTAAAGAGGACCGGATTAAGAATGGCGCCAACAGAAGCGAAAGAAGATAATTCCTAAGCGACTCGTAAAGTTGTATTAAAATGGGCTCAAACTAGAATAAGTACAGGTTACTTGGTTTCTTTACACACTATCGGTTGTATATCGGATACAAATGTACGCAGAGATGCATTTACCTGACTGAAATATTACATCTCTGTGTATATTTATACAAGGAGCTGCCTTTACGTGACTTCAATATTACTTCCTTTTTTATTATTAATCAATTATGAATGTTGACATCTTACACCACCAGAATACATTTCGGCTTTTAGTAAAACAATTCAGCAATTTTATTCTTTGCTTAATACTTGACTACTTGACTGACTTGTTTCAGAATAAACCGAAATACATATTGCTGGATTTTAACAAAGTAACCGTTGTCAATATGATAAGGAAAATATTTTTTTATACACTATTGTATTTAAGATATGAGAAAATAATTATAACTTATGCAATTGTCTTGTTTAATTGGGTTTAATTTTGGCAGCCTCGCTTCCGTTATTTTGTCTTTTAGTCCTCACATTCTATTAGAGATGTTTTATGTTATACTATATCTTTTTTGTTATAGTATATCTTTTTTGTTATAGTATATCTTTTTTGTTATAGTATATCTTTTTTGTTATATTATATCTTTCTTGTTATACTATATCTTTTTTGTTATATTATATCGTTTTTGTTATACTATATCTTTTTTGTTATATTATATCTTTTTTGTTATAGTATATCTTTCTTGTTATAGTATATCTTTTTTGTTATAGTATATCTTTTTTGTTATAGTATATCTTTTTTGTTATATTATATCTTTTTTGTTATAGTATATCTTTCTTGTTATAGTATATCTTTTTTGTTATAGTATATCTTTCTTGTTATAGTATATCTTTTTTGTTATAGTATATCTTTTTTGTTATATTATATCTTTCTTGTTATAGTATATCTTTTTTGTTATAGTATATCTTTCTTGTTATAGTATATCTTTTTTGTTATAGTATATCTTTTTTGTTATATTATATCTTTTTTGTTATAGTATATCTTTTTTGTTATATTATATCTTTTTTGTTATAGTATATATTTTTTGTTATATTATATCTTTCTTGTTATACTATATCTTTTTTGTTATTGTATATCGTTTTTGTTATACTATATCTTTTTTGTTATATTATATCTTTCTTGTTATAGTATATCTTTTTTGTTATATTATATCTTTTTTGTTATAGTATATCTTTTTTGTTATATTATATCTTTCTTGTTATAGTATATCTTTTTTGTTATATTATATCTTTCTTGTTATAGTATATCTTTTTTGTTATATTATATCTTTCTTGTTATAGTATATCTTTTTTGTTATAGTATATCTTTTTTGTCATACTATATCTTTTTTGTTATATTATATCTTTTTTGTTATATTATATCTTTTTTGTTATAGTATATCTTTTTTGTCATACTATATCTTTTTTGTTATATTATATCTTTCTTGTTATAGTATATCTTTTTTGTTATATTATATCGTTTTTGTTATACTATATCTTTTTTGTTATATTATATCTTTCTTGTTATACTATATCTTTTTTGTTATATTATATCGTTTTTGTTATACTATATCTTTTTTGTTATATTATATCTTTTTTGTCATACTATATCTTTTTTGTTATATTATATCTTTCTTGTTATACTATATCTTTTTTGTTATATTATATCGTTTTTGTTATACTATATCTTTTTTGTTATATTATATCTTTCTTGTTATAGTATATCTTTTTTGTTATAGTATATATATTTTTTTATAGTATATCTTTCTTGTTATAGTATATCTTTTTGTTATAGTATACCTTTTTTCGCAGCCTCGTAACTCTCGCTTCCGTTATTTTATCTTTTAGTCCTCACATTCTATTAGACATGTTTCTAACAAAGAGGGAAGGATTTCTGTTTTCCATCCATCTAACACTTATCTTATAGCTAGTTTTTAACCTTGGAGTAATTTTTTTAGCTCCTTACACCAAATGGATTAATGCCTTGTTTAAAACGATTTCCATTAAAAGAAATATGGGAATAATGAAACGGTATCGGACGCTCAAACCAGAGATCTAATTCGGGACCATCAGTTCCTCACCATAACGCACAATAAACCGAACTATCAAGGCCAGCGAGGAAACATTTCAAATGAATGTTAATATGGTTCTAATCCGGCGAAAACGCTGGAAAGAGTATTGTCGGAATGCTGTATAAAATCTGTATTTATAGTAAGTTAACGACTGTATGGTAAGTTAATTAATTCTCATGGCTTCCTACTTCGCCCCCTTTCTTCAGCGAATAGATAATAATACTATTGTTACTACTATTTTGTTTCGAAAATATTATTTACAAATTAATAAATTAATATTTACTCTAACTATTAAAAAATCTTACAACATGATTTTAATGCGTATTATTTTGATTATTCGGACTACGTTTCTCATCTTGGATGTTATTCTCACAACGTTTCGGCTGATGTAACCTCTAACCTACTTCACGTGCATCTTGCCGAACTCGGGAATCTGTACGGAATTACAATTCTAAATTCTAATCTACAGAATCCCATACATGATCATTTTTATGTTTATGAAACTGTATTTCCGAGTGCATTTACTTAAAA
>OY744522.1:30614323-30686823 GCA_963556195.1 Sepiola atlantica
AAAATGAACAAATAATATTTTTTAAACAATCACCTGATCCTGAGTAAAAAGCGGTAATCTAGATTTGATGGAAGAGAAACATTTAATTTAGAAAATCCGATTTAAGTAAATGTTGGTATCATTTTCAACTGAAAATAACATCATTCAAAAACATCATGTAAATATCAAAGTAATTCAAAAATATGTAATGTCAAGTGCAACAATCACAATTATATTAATTATTTACAACCCCTGAAAAAAAATCATGTTGCTACTAAATTTCTGTACTAAACCTCACGTTTTATCCAGAATCGATCATGTCTTTATGTACTTATCAAGGCTTAAAAACCAATCAAGGATAAGGATTAATTACTTTGTCAGCTGAACGTGAGACAACACCTTGGGGATTGGTAACGATGGTTTAAACTGGGCAGAATTTGGTTATTTAAGAGGACGGCTCAACACGAATTTGTGTACATTTGACTTGAAAGCGACTGTGTTATAGTCAGTGGTATTGTGTTCTACAGACGGACAGTTCTTGGAAATAAACTTTGCTCATGGAAGTTATCTTTAGCTTTAGGTACACAAAAGGAGAAAGGAAAATTATTTACAGTTAGACAAGTTCTTGTAAATGTTTTGAAGGAGTAACCATTAATTAGAGCTCAGTCGAGCACTTACCATGAAAATAAAGATAGAGTAAAAAAAGACTAGTAACCTCTCTTCTGTGAGAAAGAGGCTGTAGGGAAGAGGACACCTCCACTAGATTTCGAGATCGGTTTTGTAAACTGTAAAAGCAGGAAAGGGTGCTCTGAGCGGCACCTCCCCAAATGTGGCAACAATACCTCCCCATCTAAAGGCGTGTTTAACTCTTATACAGGAAGATGATTGCGCCAGGATTGAGATACTGTAAAGAGCGGTAGAATGATTCAACCATTTTACAAGCGACATTAGTAACATATTTGATGTAAGTTTTCCATTTCAGGTCTGGGGTGAAGGTCAGTCTTAGAGGCTTATCAAAGCAGGGGACTTCTTCAAGGAGAGAGATTCAATTTTTTTCTGAATATTTTTATTAGATTAAAATAAATTGTGGAAAATTAAATTAGAAATAAAAATACTAACTAATTAGAACTAATTGATCCTTTTTTTAACCAATATGGTTAATTCCTGCTAAATCTCAAACTATCCTTAGTTGAGGAACCGCCAATAAACTAAAATAAAATTTAGTCTACTAGTCGCTATCCCAGAGATATGAGAATACACTCTTTTCCTTTAGCCTATGCTGACGCTCTTCTTTCGTTCTATACCATTACACAAACATGTCTACGCTACTATTAACACACTAACCAACACTAGTTGTCACTTTTCTCAAATTCATTTGTAAAGATAAAAAATAACCTGTGACTTTTATCCAGGAATTTGTTTTCAGTTTTTCATAGCATTATCATTTTTTTTTTATTGCATTGTCGTGCGAGGGACACCGGATACTAGTTTAATTATTCTCTTCGCCTTCTTGATTGTTTTGTTTCATGTTTTTCTTTATCTGATCTAAATCTAATCTTAAAATTATTAAACTCCTGTATCAAGGCCTCATATTTTCTAAATATTTTTAAAAATATAATCGCCGAAGAGAATTATACTTCCCCTTGAGAAATATCGAAAACCTAATGTTTTATTCTCATCATAATCAACCGGTTTATTTGTTGAATCAGGTCACAATTAATCCTCTGATGAGGGTGGGGCCTGATTGTACCATCTCGATCTAAGCCTTCCCCTCCATTCTTGTCTTTGCTGAGGCCTGACGGAATCCATACACAAGGCTTTCCTATCGCGTTTGATCACGTCCTCCCAATGGGAGGTGGCGGTGGTTTAGTGGATATCGACACGGACTGAAATTCGAATCCAGTCGGTTCCACAATACCACTTTCACTTAAGAATGTTGGCAACCTTCTCGTGGTCCTTCCCGTAAGTACCCGATGTCTTTTCAGAAAGATTTCTAAATAGAAAAACATCGGGGAAACTAATGCCAACACCAGAATCATCTGATTCACACGAAAGAAGAAGACGTCCTCCCAAAGCAAGTTGGGTCTGCCAGAGGTGGTCTTTTCTGCTGACACGTTCAACTGTCGGGCTTTAGCAATTCAGCAATTGCTGCACTCAACTGATATCACAAAGTCAGAATACTATTTAATATCATAATATACCCCTTTTTTCTACTTTCTCCATTTCCTTCTCCACCTCTCGTATTCCTCACCATCTATCTTTCCTTTCCTTCTTTTTTGACGCATCTTTGAATTATTTACACGATTCCATTCCTCGCACCAATTCTCTTACCACACGCCATTTGTTAACGTTATTCGACCTTCTTCCTACCATGTAAATCATTCACTCACAGATCAAGGGTGCACGGTGACAAGATCCTCACAATTGAAAAAAAAACATTGTTTTTTTCAGGTCATGTCATGGATTCGATGGAAAGAAGAATGTTTGATGCAGCATTAGGACTGGGATGTGTTTGCATACTTTATTTTTTGCTTCATTTAACTTCAGTCGAACTTCTCAGATATAAAAGGGCCCTTCCTAGGGCTAACACTTGATCTCAATATGAGATACATAAATATTTGAATATTCCAGTAAAGTCCTCCGTTACCTATTAAACGTTGAGTTAATCAAGAAGTTAAGAACATTAATATTCCTCTGAATAATTGACCAGCTAACAATCTTATAGTATATGTTTTATGTTATAGTAGATCTTTTTTGTTATAGTATATCTTTCTTGTGATAGTATATCTTTCTTGTTATAGTATATATTTTTTGTTACAACATATCTTTCTTAGTATAGTATATCTTTTTTGTTATAATATATCTTTCTTGGTATAATATATCTTTTTCGTTATAGTATATCTTTTTGTTATACTATATGCTTTTTGTTATAGTATATCTTTTTTGTTATAGTATATCTTTCTTGGTATAGTATATCTGTTTTGTTATAGTATATCTTTTTTGTTATAGTATATCTTTTTAGTTATAGTATATATTTTTAGTTATAATATATATTTCTTGTTATAGTATATCTTTCTTGCTATAGTATATCATTTTTGTTATAATATATCTTTCTTGGTATAGTATATCTTTTTCGTTATATTATATATTTTTGTTATAGTATATCATTTTGTTATAGTATATATTTTTGTTATAGTATATATTTATTATAGTATATCATTTTGTTATAGTATATCTATTTTGTTATAGTATATTTTTTAGTTATAGTATATCGTTTTTTATAGTCCACCTTCTTTGTTATAGTATATCTTTTTGTTATAATATATATTTTTGTCATAGTATATCTTTTTTATAGTATATCTTTCTTGTTATAGTATATTTTTTTGTTTTAGTATATTTTCTGTTATTATATATCTTTCTTGTTATGGTATATATTTTTTTGTTATAGTATATCTTTTTTGTTATAGTATATTTTTTGTTATAGTATATATTTTTTGTTATAGTATATCTTTTTTGTTATAGTATATCTTTCTTGTTATAGTATATCTTTTTTGTTATAGTATATTTTTCTTTATATAGTATATTTTTTGTTATAGTATATATTTTTGTTATAGTATATTTTTTGTTATGGTATATCTTTTTTGTTATAGTATATCTTTTTTGTTATAATATATCTTTCTTGTTATAGTATATCTTTTTTGTTATAGTATATCTTTCTTGTTATAGTATATCTATTTATTATAGTATATATTTTTGTTATAGTATATCTTTTTGTTATAGTATATATTTTTGTTATAGTATATCTTTTTTGGTATAGTATATCTTTCTTGTTATAGTATATCTTTTTAGTTATAATATATCTTTCTTGTTATAGTATATCTTTTTTGTTATAGTATATCTTTTTAGTTATAATATATCTTACTTGTTATATTATATCTTTTTTGTTATAGTATATCTTTCTTGTTATAGTATATCTTTTTGTGATAGTATATTTTTTGTTATAGTATATCTTTCTTGTTATGGTATATCTTTCTTGTTATGGTATATCTTATTGTTATAGTATATACTTTTTTTATAGTATATCTTTTTTGTTATAGTATATCTTTTTAGTTATAGTATATCTTTTTAGTTATAATATATCTTTCTTGTTATAGTATATCTTTTTTATTATAGTATATCTTTTTTGTTATAGTATATATTTTTGTTATAGTATATCTTTTTGTTATAGTATATTTCTTGTTATAGTATATCTTTTTAGTTATAGTATATCGTTTTTGATATAGTATATCTTTTTTGTTATAGTATATCTTTTTAGTTATAGTATATCTTTTTAGTTATAATATATCTTTTTTGTTATAGTATATTTTTTTAGTTATAGTAAATTTTTTTTGTTATAGTATATCTTTTTTGTTCATAGTATATCTGTTTCGTTATAGTATATCTTTTTTGTTATAGTATATCTTTTTTGTTATAGTATATCTTTTTAGTTATAGTATATCTTTTTAGTTATAATATATCTTTTTTGTTATAGTATACTTTTTTTGTTATAGTATATCTTTTTTGTTATAGTATATATTTTTGTTATGGTATATCTTTTTGTTATAGTATATTTCTTGTTTTGGTATATCTTTTTTGTTATAGTATATCTTTTTAGTTATAGTATATCTTTTTTGTTATAGTATATCTTTTTTGTTATAGTATATCATTTTTGTTATATTATACTATTTTTGTTATAGTATATCTGGTTCGTTTTAGTATATCTTTTTTGTTATAGTATGTCTTTTTAGTTATAGTATATCTTTTTTGTTATAGTTTATATATTTTGTTATAGTATATCTTATTGTTATAGTTTATCTTTTTAGTTATAGTATGTCTTTCCTGTTATAGTATATATTTTTTGTTATAGTATATCTTTTTTTTATAGTATAATTTTGTTGTTATTGTATATCTTTCTTGTTATAGTATACTATTTTAGTTATAGTATATCTTTCTTGTTATAGTATATCTTTTTAGTTATAGTATATCTTTCTTGTTATAGTATATCTTTTTAGTTATAGTATATCTTTCTTGTTATAGTATATCTTTTTAGTTATAGTATATCTTTCTTGTTATAGTATATCTTTTTAGTTATAGTATATCTTTCTTGTTATAGTATATCTTTTTAGTTATAGTATATCTTTTTTGTTTTAGTATATCTTTTTTGTTATAGTATATCTTTTTAGTTATAGTATATCTTTCTTGTTATAGTATATCTTTTTAGTTATAGTATTTTTTTTTGTTATAGTATATCTTTCTTGTTATAGTATATCTTTTTAGTTATAGTATATCTTTCTTGTTATAGTATATCTTTTTAGTTATAGTATATCTTTTTTGTTTTAGTATATCTTTCTTGTTATAGTATATCTTTTTAGTTATAGTATATCTTTCTTGTTATAGTATATCTTTTTAGTTATAGTATATCTTTCTTGTTATAGTATATCTTTTTAGTTATAGTATATCTTTTTTGTTTTAGTATATCTTTTTTGTTATAGTATATCTTTTTAGTTATAGTATATCTTTCTTGTTATAGTATATCTTTTTTGTTATAGTATATCATTTTTGTTATAGTATATTATTTTTATTATAGTATATCGTTTTAGTTATAGTATATATTTTTGTTATAGTATATCTTTTTTGTTATAGTATATCCTTGTTGTTATAGGTTATCTTTTTTGTTATAGTATATCTTTTTAGTTATAGTATATATTTTTGCTATAGTATATCCTTTTTAGTTATAGTATACAGTATTTGTTATAGTATTGTTTTCTTGTGATAAATGACTCGACATATGAACAGTTTTACATTATACTAGTTGTAACTATCCAGCGTGGTCCGGGAATCTTATTTTTTTAAATTTCTTTAATAGAATTTTAAAAATTAGATTTACTAACTATAGTCTGATTCGTTCATTATTTATTTGAGCCGAATTGATATAAAACTATGACTGAGCTTTCAAAGTTAATGTTGTTTTAATCTTCATTCATAAAATTATTTGATGTTAAGTGCTTCTAAAACATGAAATTATTTAAGGAATTTCTTAGAATTTTAAAGCCAGAAATAACTTTTTATTCGCCGATTTAAATGCTTCTAAATTCTTTGCAAACTTCAAGGAGGCACAAAGTAATTCATTTTTATTAAACTGTTAGCAAACTATTAAAATAATTTATCTTTTAAGTTATAGTATATCTTTTGTGTTATAATATATCATTTTTGTTATAGTATATCTTTTTTGTTATAGTATATCTGTTTCGTTTTAGTATATATTTTTTGTTATAGTATATCTTTTTAGTTATAGAATATCTTTTTTGTTATAGTTTATATATTTTGTTATAGTATATATTATTGTTATAGTATATCTTTTTAGTTATAGTATGTCTTTCCTGTTATAGTATATCTTTTTTGTTATAGTATATCTTTTTTTATAGTATAATTTTGTTGTTATAGTATATCTTTATTGTTATAGTATACTATTTTAGTTATAGTATATCTTTTTAGTTGTAGTATATCTTTCTTGTTATAGTATATCTTTTTAGTTATAATATATCTTTTTAGTTATAATATATCTTTTTTGTTATAGTATATCTTTTTTGTTCATAGTATATCTGTTTCGTTATAGTATATCTTTTTTGTTATAGTATATCTTTTTTGTTATAGTATATCTTTTTAGTTATAGTATATCTTTTTAGTTATAATATATCTTTTTTGTTATAGTATACTTTTTTTGTTATAGTATATCTTTTTTGTTATAGTATATCTTTTTAGTTATAGTATATCTTTTTAGTTATAATATATCTTTTTTGTTATAGTATACTTTTTTTGTTATAGTATATCTTTTTTGTTATAGTATATATTTTTGTTATGGTATATCTTTTTGTTATAGTACATTTCTTGTTTTAGTATATCTTTTTTGTTATAGTATATCTTTTTAGTTATAGTATATCTTTTTTGTTATAGTATATCTTTTTTGTTATAGTATATCATTTTTGTTATAGTATACTTTTTTTGTTATAGTATATCTGGTTCGTTTTAGTATATCTTTTTTGTTATAGTATGTCTTTTTAGTTATAGTATATCTTTTTTGTTATAGTTTATATATTTTGTTATAGTATATCTTATTGTTATAGTTTATCTTTTTAGTTATAGTATGTCTTTCCTGTTATAGTATATATTTTTTGTTATAGTATATCTTTTTTTTATAGTATAATTTTGTTGTTATTGTATATCTTTCTTGTTATAGTATACTATTTTAGTTATAGTATATCTTTCTTGTTATAGTATATCTTTTAAGTTATAGTATATCTTTCTTGTTATAGTATATCTTTTTAGTTATAGTATATCTTTCTTGTTATAGTATATCTTTTTAGTTATAGTATATCTTTCTTGTTACAGTATATCTTTTTAGTTATAGTATATCTTTCTTGTTATAGTATATCTTTTTAGTTATAGTATATCTTTTTTGTTTTAGTATATCTTTTTTGTTATAGTATATCTTTTTAGTTATAGTATATCTTTCTTGTTATAGTATATCTTTTTAGTTATAGTATTTTTTTTTGTTATAGTATATCTTTCTTGTTATAGTATATCTTTTTAGTTATAGTATATCTTTCTTGTTATAGTATATCTTTTTAGTTATAGTATATCTTTTTTGTTTTAGTATATCTTTCTTGTTATAGTATATCTTTTTAGTTATAGTATATCTTTCTTGTTATAGTATATCTTTTTAGTTATAGTATATCTTTCTTGTTATAGTATATCTTTTTAGTTATAGTATATCTTTTTTGTTTTAGTATATCTTTTTTGTTATAGTATATCTTTTTAGTTATAGTATATCTTTCTTGTTATAGTATATCTTTTTTGTTATAGTATATCTTTTTTGTTATAGTATATTATTTTTATTATAGTATATCGTTTTAGTTATAGTATATATTTTTGTTATAGTATATCTTTTTTGTTATAGTATATCCTTGTTGTTATAGGTTATCTTTTTTGTTATAGTATATCTTTTTAGTTATAGTATATATTTTTGCTATAGTATATCCTTTTTAGTTATAGTATACAGTATTTGTTATAGTATTGTTTTCTTGTGATAAATGACTCGACATATGAACAGTTTTACATTATACTAGTTGTAACTATCCAGCGTGGTCCGGGAATCTTATTTTTTTAAATTTCTTTAATAGAATTTTAAAAATTAGATTTACTAACTATAGTCTGATTCGTTCATTATTTATTTGAGCCGAATTGATATAAAACTATGACTGAGCTTTCAAAGTTAATGTTGTTTTAATCTTCATTCATAAAATTATTTGATGTTAAGTGCTTCTAAAACATGAAATTATTTAAGGAATTTCTTCGAATTTTAAAGCCAGAAATAACTTTTTATTCGCCGATTTAAATGCTTCTAAATTCTTTGCAAACTTCAAGGAGGCACAAAGTAATTCATTTTTATTAAACTGTTAGCAAACTATTAAAATAGTTTATCTTTTAAGTTATAGTATATCTTTTGTGTTATAATATATCATTTTTGTTATAGTATATCTTTTTTGTTATAGTATATCTGTTTCGTTTTAGTATATATTTTTTGTTATAGTATATCTTTTTAGTTATAGAATATCTTTTTTGTTATAGTTTATATATTTTGTTATAGTATATATTATTGTTATAGTATATCTTTTTAGTTATAGTATGTCTTTCCTGTTATAGTATATCTTTTTTGTTATAGTATATCTTTTTTTATAGTATAATTTTGTTGTTATAGTATATCTTTATTGTTATAGTATACTATTTTAGTTATAGTATATCTTTTTAGTTGTAGTATATCTTTCTTGTTATAGTATATCTTTTTAGTTATAATATATCTTTTTAGTTATAATATATCTTTTTTGTTATAGTATATCTTTTTTGTTATAGTATATATTTTTGTTATAGTATATCTTTTTGTTATAGTATATTTCTTGTTATAGTATATCTCTTTTTTTATAGTATATCTTTTGTGTTATAGTATATCATTTTTGTTATAGTATATCTATTTTGTTATAGTATATTTTTTAGTTATAGTATATCTTTCTTGTTATAGTATATGTTTTTAGTTATAGTATTTTTTTTTGTTATAGTATATCTTTCTTGTTATAGTATATCTTTTTAGTTATAGTATATCTTTCTTGTTATAGTATATCTTTTTAGTTATAGTATATTTTTTTCGTTATATATATCTTTTTTGTTATAGTATATCTTTTTAGTTATAGTATATCTTTCTTGTTATAGTATATCTTTCTTGTTATAGTATATCTTTTTAGTTATAGTATATTTTTTTTGTTATAGTATATATTTTTTGTTATAGTATATCTTTTTAGTTATAGTATATCTTTCTTGTTATAGTATATCTTTTTAGTTATAGTATTTTTTTTTGTTATAGTATATCTTTCTTGTTATAGTATATCTTTTTAGTTATAGTATATCTTTCTTGTTATAGTATATCTTTTTAGTTATAGTATATTATTCCAAACTTGTTTTAAAAAAAAATCTTCTCTGCTTTGAAGTGACCGAATCAACTTCGATGATTGAATCATACAAAAACGCATTATTAACCATTTCGAATAGGGAAATATGGAGAGGGCGATACACCGCTGTCCATCTACTGTTGGGGTAAGAATGCCCCAGACCGTTGGTTGTTTTCGACGTATCTTTGTCCTTTGTATTTGGAGATTAAAACAAGCAATTAAATTTTATATCAGATATGATATAGTTTTTTTTTATTTTACGTACAGATACGTCCTTCATGGAACAAGTACAAGATTCAAATAGAACAAACGCACCAATCCTTATATCCATCCCTAGACAGGCGGCCACCACCAGCTATCAGTTGTTTTTTGTCCTGTTATCAATCTGCCCATCCGTCGCCGTTTTCTCTTAAAGTCACTACATTTTATTATCTTCTAATTTCTTCCGGTACTATTCTCATATCTGACATGATAATCACTCATCTGAAAATCAGCCGATTGTTGCTCGACTCACAGCGCTTAAATTCCAATTTGGGTACTAATATCGAATATGTACCAGTTTCCGGGAACTTTGCGTCGACAACGTTCGGGCATTTTACGTAAACACCCGAGAGATGCCGAGGCGATTAGTCAATCAGCTCTTAGCTGACAGACAACATGGACAGAATGCGGCGTTGGATCACCGAAAACGTAGACCGACTGGAATAATTTTTTGAGGGAGGTCTCCGAAGACGATTTGTTACGAAATCCTCGTCAGATCGGAGCCTCAGGGCATACGATTAAGATAGACGAGTCTCTGTTTAACACTAGCCCTAACCATAACCCAACCCTAACCCCAATCTTAACCCTAACCCGACTGATTAAAAAAGATAATGTCAAAACAGCCCTCCCCCCCAAAAAAAAAACACACAAAAATCTTTTTCAGTTTTAAGAAACACAGAAAACGTACTTTTAAACCAGTTGACTGAATACAAACAGAAATGCAAAAAAATAATAAAAATGTATTATTTAACAGTTGTTTAGCATTGTTTTGTTAAAAATAAAATAAAATAATATTTATTAACAGTGATTTCGCGATGTTTTTTCGTGTTTTTGTTATTTGCTATCTTTCTTTAAAATAAAACTGAAACAATACGACGCAGCAACGTATTGACCTTATCGGCTGGCAACATTCGCCTCGGCATCTCTCGATAGTTTACGTAACATGCCCGAACGCTGCTTACGTGAAGTTCCCGGAAACTAGTTCATATTCAATATCAGTACCATAAGCATCCGATATTCAGACTATTGCTCAGTCTTGAAAATGGGCATTGGATGTAGTTGCCCTACATTTCTGCACACGAATGTCAAAATACATAAGATTCTACGCGGGAATAATGCGTTCGAGTGATCTACATATTACCTCCAGGCTTCATTGGCAGTTCTAAATGGATAATGATTTTATTATATGAATCTATATATATATAAAGGCAAAACGTGTTTGTCAGTCTTTCTGTCTTTCCCCCTATTACACTTTCCATATCCAATGCAAGTCCTAACCAATGCTTTTTTGGAATCGCCATACACGAGGATAGGTTATAACAAACAAATACTGAGATTAACAGTCTCCTAGCATTGATCGATTTCCTTTTGTTTATTAATTAGCAAATATTTGATTTCACATGTTAAAACTTTTAATTCTATTTCATGGTTAAACTTGACAATGAATCAAAGTTGAAGTAAACAAAATGGATAACACATCTGTTATCTATATAGAGTATGTGTTTGTTTAAAATATAAGCAGCTACAGACATGTGTTTCGTCGCTATACCACTCATCAGCATGAATGTGTTTGTAATGTAAGTAAAATCAAATCTCGATTTCCATGGAGTCTTTATATATATATATATATATATGTTAATATGGTTCACCCCAAACGAGACAGGCCGCCACTGTAGACGTAAGGGGCTACTGAGAAAAAAGAAAAGGGGAGAAGGTGGGGGGGTCAGTCTAAATTGGGATCTGCGCAGCGAGATGTCTGTTTACATTAGTTTTAAATCTCTGCATGTCAGTACTGTTGTGGAAACAGGAGGCAGGGAGGGAGTTCCAGAGGCCAGCAGCACGAGGAAAGAAGCTATTTGAGTAGAAGGCTCTCCGGTATCCGGGGGCCTCCACAGTGAATGAATGAGATTTAGTTGATTGTCGAGTTAGTCTAGTGAATTTACGTCGAGGGGGCACCAGAGTAGCCAATTAATCGGCGCATAATCCATTGAAGTATTTGTAAAACAAACATAAGGATGCTACATTGCGGCGATGGGACAGGGACTGGAGCTTGGTTGACAGTGAGGGACCTATTTGGTTGGCGACTCTTTTTTGCACCTTGTCAAGAAGGGGGAGACTAGTAGATGATGCACCAGCCCAGATGTGACAACAATACTCCATGCATGGGCGGATGGTGGCTTTGTAGAGATACAGGATAATGTGAGGTGTGAGGAGTTTACTAGCACGGTAGAGGGAGCCAACCTTCTTTGCGGCAGCCTTGGCAATGTCTTCAATGTATTTGTTCCAATTCATGTTACCTGTGAAGGTTAGGCCGAGGAGTTTGAATGATAAACTCTCAGGTAGGGTGTTATTTGCCATGGCAATCGGTGGTTGGAGAGGCTTCTTTTAGTTGTTGAAGGAAAGGAGCTTTGTCTTTGCGACATTAAAAGTTACCAACCATTTATGACCCCAATCCACTACAGCCTTTTTGTTTAGGAAGGATCTAATTATATTAAGTAGTTGCCCAGTAATACCGTATGAGCGTATTTTCCGGAGAAGCTCTTTATGCCATACCTTGTCAAAGGCAGTGGATATATCAAGCGCTACTGCCCTAGCTTCACCTGCCTTGTCGAGTGTATGATACATGCGTTCAGAGATGACCGTTAGAATGTCTGCAGTAGATCGTGCTTGTCTAAATCCATACTGGCGGTCAGATAGAAGCTTAGCATTAACTAAGTGCCGTACTATCGCTAGATTGATTAAGGATTCAAAGATTTTGGCAAAGATCGGCAGTAGACTGATTGGGCGGTAGTTCTGAGGGTCGGTTCTATTCCCAGAACTCTTGTAGACTGGTACCACAGAGGCAATTTGCCAGCTATCGGGGAAGCAAGATTCATCTAGGCATTTCTTTATTACTATTACAGGTATATGATCAGGCCCACAAGCTTAAGAGGTGTCAAGGTTTTTTATGATGTCTCTGACCTAGGATGGGGTGATGACCAGGTTATCAAGTGTGACCAGGTTATCAAGTGTGACTTCAGGGAATTCAGGCAGGGGGTGGTTATCTGAGTCTAAAGTAGAGTTAGAAGGGAAACACTTGGCAAGTAGTTCAGCCTTATCAGTGGCCGTGCAAACGACATCATTGTGGTTTGATAGTGGGGGAATCGTTGATTGACCATTATTCACTACACTATTGTAGATTTTCCAGAAATCGCGAGTACCTAGTTTCTGTGACTGGATGCGTTTTTGTTAACTCATTATACTTTCTCTTCCCTTTGCGTATCACGGTCTTGCAATTATTTCTTGACTCTATGAATTTATGTCTATTAGTAGCTGACTTATGGCGGCCGAATTTACGGAATGCTTGTTGCCTCTCAGAAATGGCAGCTGCACATTCTGAAGTGAACCATTGAGGAGAGTGCGGCTTGCTAAAGAATTTTTGCATGGGGACATAGGCTTCAATGCCTGCTTTGACCCATTCAGTTAATTCGTTTGCACACTGGTTGGCAGGTAGTGAGAAGGTTTCCCTCCATTCACTGATGTGATCTCTGATTGACTCGAAATCAGCCTGCTCGTAGTATCTTGTTGTTTTGAGCAAAAATCGACAGTCTGAGAGAGGGAGTGAGCTAAGGAGAAATTATACGTAGAGTCACCGGCTGCGTCAGTAAGGCTGGAGAATCCCAACCAGTCGCGGTGGTGGGCATTAAAATCCCCAAATACATGTATCTGGGCATTCGAGTCAATTAAGAGTGCTCTATCTATGCTTTCAGAGACAGAGTTTAGCAGAGTACAGTCCTTGGTCGATGGGGAGCGGTATAAGAAATATAAGTAACTGACGCTGTGATGTAAAGTCAATCTAAAGCACATGTAATCTTGGTCATCTGATGCTAATCTATTTTCTCTTATCAGGGGGAGGGTGTTCCGAACATTCACTTCTAGCCCGTGCATATGTTTGTCAGAGTCTTTACGGTATAGTGGGAGGTAGTCAGTCATGTCAAAATGGTGAGAGGAGATTGAGGATTTAAGGTTAGTTTCACTAAGAGCTAGGATATCCGGGGAGTTTGTCAGGAGAAAGGTTTCTACGTCGTTGATGTTGGTTCTAAGTCCCCGGATATTTGTTAATGCGAGCCTCAAGGGCGGAGGCGAAAGTGTTTTTTTGTTGGGTGTCTGGTTTAGGTTTGCTTTTATTTCTTTGTAATGACATGTTTGGTTTGATTATAGAGTGGGTTTGCCAAGGTGGGTACTTGTTTGGTTCCAATAAGCTCACAGAATCAGTCCATTAGTCACGACCTGGTCCATGGGGGTTGTGGCCTCGGGAAAGCCCACCAGAGATAATTGCAGAGTCCCTTTCCATGCGCGACATGGCACATACAATTACCCACAGTGTTATGCAACTGATGATGGAGCAGCCGTTCTTGGCACTACCCAAGAGTTTGGGATCCTGTCCTGGCAGTCGGAAACAGCAGCCAGACAAGCTTTCTAACCTGTACCCTCAACCTGTCGGAACAAGAGAGACCCAGACTGGTCATGTAAGACTTAGTAACGAAAAAACTTTCCCTAAGTTGCCCAAATAGAGAGAAAGAGAACGGCGTTCATTGTCCTAGTAAAGAAAACAAGGCTAGGCACTGAGTGTTTAGAGGCGTCCCAGCGCTGATACGTCTGCGCCTGACTAATAAACAAAGAACGAGTGCAAGGGGCGGCGATAGGCAGAACCTATCTACTCCTTAAGCAATTGTAGGTTTGCAAACCAGATATTTTGTTCGAGATTTCAACTCTAGGAAGGTTGTCGATCAGGACTAAGGAGACCTCCCTCCCCAACGGTTTACTGCGACGGCGTAAGTAGCTGGTAGCAAGGTTTTTTGTCAGAGATTTCCTTCTCTTAGATGGATGGCCTTACGAGGTCTTACGGGTCCAACACTCCGAGAGTGGGTAACGATAGCCTGCGCCCGTGTACTAGTCGGATATTTCCGACCCCGCAGATTAAAAAAACAAAAAAACCTCCATATAATATATATATATATATATATATATATATATATATATATATATATATACATATGTAGATAGAATAAGTTCAATTGCATACTAAAAGGGAACAGAAAGTTGAAGATATGTTTCCCTCTCACCCCCCCTCTTTACAACCCCGAACGCAAATGACCCCTCAATAACCAGGCACCATGTTAGCAAGAAAAGAAAAAGACAAGAATAAAGATTTTTTGAACAGTCAAGAAATCTAAAAAACCTGGAAAGAAAAAGATTATTTAACTAGATACTCATCACAATGTTAATATACGGATTTTTTCAGAAAGGGAAGATTCAAGAATAAAATAATTAAGACACTATTAATAAGATTATAAGACAACTTCGCGTGTCTGTGTGGGTGCCTTTCTCGCGACTACGGGAATTACACACTAAATTTATATTATTTTCAGCTCAAATTAATCGAATGTTTATTGGAATAAAAAATTCAATAGCATACATTATAACTTATTTTTAAAAGATTCTATTAAAAATATTTTAATTACGAAACTAAATGCACTAATTACAAGTTTAAAAAAAAGAAAGAATTACTTCGTAGCATCTCGAAATTTGAAAGAGATTCAGAAGAATTTGAATTGGCACATCGAAAGACATTTCAGGCTTTCAAATTTCTGTTAAAAGATTGAAAGTTTTTGAAGCTATTTGATTCAATCAAAAACGGAGACTAAAACATCTACTTAAAAAAAATAAGTCATAACAATTTAACTCTATTCAGCGTATTCACTCGAGCGTGTTTAACGAAATTTATAATAATTTTCTACCATCGAACAATAAATGTTACTTTAAGACCGACATAACTGACTCTCACAAAAACATACTCTATACAAATGGTAGCAAAACGTTTCCTCTAATATTTCCTAACACTCTCTCCCTTCGACATAGGGAAGTAATATACAACGGATACTTAAGAGAAACGTAACCGTAATTGTTTTCTATACATATTTCATTATGTTAATACATAATACACTACAATCTGCACAAAATAAATAGACGCTTCCTCATAATCCACTGATTTTGTAGAATATCGGATTATATATTAGATACGAGGCCGACGTTATTTTTAACTATTACGTGTATACTTCATCTCATTCTTGAATTTACGGAATACAATAAACTTAAAAGAAATCAGTCATGATTTTATAGTAATTCTGTTCAATTAACAATTTAATGACAGAACGATGCCGTCATAATTAAATCTAATTTTCAAATTCATATCTAGAAATCTCTATCATAATACGTTATGGCAACTTCGTGTTCGTATGTACGTTATCACCTCCATCCCTGTTTTAAAAGATGGGATCACCCGATCGCTGAAGATGCAATGCAAAATTGTAATTAAAATTATTGGCTTTCAGCTAGTATCAACGTGTAGCAACAGTTCCGTCTAAAGAAGATACAATAATATAGTGGGGTCTGCGTTCGCCGTAGAATGGAAATATGTTACAGATTTCTACAAGAGTGTTGGAGATAGAGCCCGACAACCTCATATATTCTGAAACAACTTTAACTAGAGTACTTAGATACGTATGTTTCAGCTTGAACAAAGGTGGTACAATAATATCGTTGCATCTGTATTCATGCCGGACGTCAATAGACTGGAAGTATTTGTAAGCACCGCGGCAAAATATAACATATGAAGGATACAACTGTGAAATTTCCACAAGTTCCACATATAATTTGGTCAAAAAATAAAAACAATATACTTTTAAAAAATCGGAAAATGAGAGTAAAAAGACTTCTGGTTAAGGTCGCTTACGTACAGCTTGTCTTCTATGTAAATTAAAGACGTCCCCCCCAACTATGACTATAGTAAAGAAATAACCACATGAATCATAGGCTCACCACTCTATTCAGCGTATTCACTCGAGCGTGTTTAACGAAATTTATGATTATTTTCTACTATCGAACAATAAATGTTACTTTAAGACCGACATAACTGACTCTCACAAAAACATGCTTCATACATATGGTAGCAAAACTCTTCCTCTAATATTTCCGAACACTCTCTCCCTTCGACATAGAGAAGTAATATACAAGGGATACTTAAGAGACACGTAACCGTAATTGTTTTCTATCCATGTTCCATTATGTCAATACATAATACACTACAATCCGCACAAAATAAATAGCTTCCTCATAATCCACTGATTTTGTAGAATATCGGATTACATATTAGATATGAGGCCGACGTTATTTCTAACTATTACGTATATACTTCATCTCATTCTTGAATTAACGGAATACAATAAACGAACATAATCATTTCTAATGTACATTGATTAAAATGGCGGCTACAATCTATTAATCGAATCGAGTTAAGATGTTTTTCTTAGCATTCTTGGATTTCTACAGGTATAACTTCATTTTTTAACTTAAACACTTAGACAATTTAATACATAACACTTTTAAGGCTTAAAATCATTTTCAAAATCCTACAGCATAAGACAAACTGCAGTGTTCATTTTGACATCATTCAATTATTGATAAAAAATTCATAGACGCCTATAATATCAGTTTTTATACGAAGCTCCCACTAATAATTAATGCACAACACAAGTACATTGTTTCAATTTTGATCATCGATATATATCTAACATTAATCAAACAATCATGTTTTCAGTTTCATGTTAGGTATTTTTTATTATGGGGTATTTATATTTTACGTGAGACGACTTCTGCATTATTTTGTTTATTCGGCTTACATTTCTCATCTTGAGTGTTATCATCACAACGTTTCGGCCGCTGTAACCTCTGGCCTTCTTCGGTTGACAGAACAAGAGCATGCTACCACGTGAATTAAATAAACGGTTCTGTTCGAAATTCCGTCCAGATTCCCGAGTTCGACAGAAATATTCCCGAGTTCGAAGAGATACATCTGATAAAGACCGGAGACTACAGCGGCCGAAACGTTGTGATTATAAGACTGAAGATGAGAAATGTAGTCCGAATAAAAAAATTATGCAAATTATCAATCGTCATCTAAAAAATTCAGAAATATAAGACGTCTTCTATTTAGCATATTTAAAAAAAAAAGAACCTTAGCCCTAATAATCGATTCCCCTCCTCTCCCTCTATTACCCCTCTAGCTCTCTCCATTCATTCGAAACAATTTAAAGAAAACCGTGTTTACATTTTCGATGACTTAAAAACTTTGCAGCACACAACAGCAGCCTCGAGGCAACACACATTAAACAGATACGTACGATATTTCTGCTCACATTCGATTAAAATTAGCATTCATAGATTTATTCAAGTTTATTTTATTACCATGATTATACGTCAGTTACATTTGCGTTAATTTCTTTAATTCACGACAGTTTCACGGCTTACAAAATCAATTTCCAACACAGACCGGCGAACATTAAAAACTATGAATTTCATCTAGATTTTCATCTTCATCGAACATTATTCGAATGTAATTCATGCCAAAAATTATTCAAAATTATTTCATAACGTTTTTACATACTTTCTTCGATGCTAAAACTGCTAATGATATTCAAAAAATATTCTCAGTGTATGAAAATAATAACAATAACATACTTGCTTCAGTAGTCCAAATAATTTAAATAATCGATATAATAACATTATTAATCAAGATAAATTATTAACAGATGGAATACATTTGTCAAAATATTATTTTAACGGATGAGATACATTTGTCAAAATATTATTTCAACGGATGAAATACATTTGCAAAATATTATTTTTACGGATTAAATACATTTGTAAAAATATCTCAACGGATAAAATACATATGTCAACACATTATTTTAACGAATGAAATACATTTCTCAAAACCTTATTTTAACGGATTAAATATATTTGTAAAAATATTATTTTTACGGATGAAATACATTTGTAAAAATATTATTTTAATGGGTGAAAAACATTTGTAAAAATATTATTTATTCGGATGAAATACATTTGTCAAAACATTATTTTTACAGATGAAATACATTTGTTGAAATATTATTTAAACGGATTAAATACATTTGTCAAACTATTATTTCTACGGATTAAATACATCTGCAAAATATTATTTTAACGGACGAAATACATTTGTCAAAATATTATTTTGACAGACGAAATACATTTGTCAAAATATCATTTAAACTGATGAAATAAATTTGACAAAATATTATTTTTACGGATGAAATACATTTGTCAAAATATTATTTTAATGGGTGAAAAACATTTGTAAAAATATTATTTTAACAGAAGAAATACATTTGTACAAATATTATTTTAACAGATGAAATACATTTGTCAAAATATTATTTTTACGGATAAAATACATTTGTAAAAATGTTATTTTAACGGATTAAAAAACATTTGTCAAACTATTATTTAAACGGATGAAATACATTTGTCAAAATATTATTTTAATGGATAAAATACATCTGTCAAAATATTATTTTAACGGATTAAATACATTTGTCAAAATATTATTTAATAGATAAAATACATTTGTCAAAATATTATTTTAAAGGATGAAATACATTTGTCAAAATATTATTTAAACCAATAAGGTACCTTAGTCAAAATAATCTTTTAACAGATTAAATACATTTGTAAACATATTATTTTAACAGATGACATATATTTGTCAAAATATTATTTTAACAGATTAAATACATTTGTCAAAATATTATTTAAACGAATAAAATCCATCTGTCAAAATATTATTTTAACGGATGAAATATATTTGTAAAAATATTACTTCAACGGATTAAACACATTTGTCAAAATATTATTTGAACAGATGAAATACTTCTTTCAAAATATTATTTTAACAGATGAAATACATTTGTGAAAATATTATTTTAATGGATGAAATACATTTGGCAAAATATTATTTTAAAGGATGAAATACATTTGGCAATATATTATTTTAACTGATGAAATACATTTGTCAAAGTATTATTTTAAAAGATGAAATACATTTGTCAATATATTATTTCAATGGATGAAATACCTTTGTCAATATATTATTTTAATGGATGAAAAACATTTGTCAATATATTATTTTAACAGATTAAATACATTTATCAAAATATTATTGTAACGGACGAAATACATTTGTCAAAATATTATTTTCACAAATTAAATACATTTGTCAAAATAGTATTTAAACTGATGAAATACATCTGTCAAAATATTATTTTAATGGATTAAAAACATTTGTCAAACTATTATTTTAACGGATAGAAATACATTTGTCAAAATATTATTTTTACGGATAAAATATATTTGTAAAAATATTATTTTAATGGATTAAATACATTTGTAAAAATATTATTTTAATTGATGTAATACATTTGTCAAAATATTATTTTAATGGATGAAATACATTTGTCAAAATATTATTTAAACGGATGAAATACATTTGTCAAAATATTATTTTAAAGGATGAAATACATTTGTCAAAATATTATTTTGACGGATAAGATACAATTGTAAAAATATTATTTTAACAGATTAACTACATCTGTCAAAATATTATTTTAATGGAGTAAATACATTTGTAAATATATTATTTTAACAGATGAAATACATTTGTCAAAATATTATTTAAACGAATGAAATCAATCTGTCAAAATATAATTTTAACGGATGAAATACATTTGTTAAAACATTATTTTTACGGATGAAATACATTTGTCAAAATATTATTTCAACGGATAAAATACATTTGAAAAATTTTATTTAAACGGATGAAATACATTTGTCAATATATCATTTTAACTGATTAAATACATTTGTCAAACTATCATTTTAACAGATGAAATACATTTGTCAAAATAGTATTTCAATGGATGAAATACATTTGTCAATATATTCTTTTAATGGATCAAATACATTTATCAATATATTATTTTAACAGAATAAATACATTTGTCAAAATATTGTTTTAACAGATTAGATACATTTGTCAATATATTATTTTAACGGATGAAATACATTTGTCAAAATATTATCCAATAGATGAAATACATTTGTCAAAATATTATTTTAACAGATTAAATACATTTGTCAAAATATTATTTTAACTGATTAAATACATTTGTCAAAATATTATTTAAACCAATAAGGTACCTTAGTCAAAATAATCTTTTAACAGATTAAATACATTTGTAAACATATTATTTTAACAGATGACATATATTTGTCAAAATATTATTTTAACAGATTAAATACATTTGTCAAAATATTATTTAAACGAATAAAATCCATCTGTCAAAATATTATTTTAACGGATGAAATATATTTGTAAAAATATTACTTCAACGGATGAAATACATTTGTCAAAATATCATTTCAACGGATTAAACACATTTGTCAAAATATTATTTGAACAGATGAAATACTTCTTTCAAAATATTATTTTAACAGATGAAATAACTTTTGCAAAATATTATTTTAATGGATGAAATACATTTGGCAAAATATTATTTTAAAGGATGAAATACATTTGGCAATATATTATTTTAACTGATGAAATACATTTGTCAAAGTATTATTTTAAAAGATGAAATACATTTGTCAATATATTATTTCAATGGATGAAATACCTTTGTCAATATATTATTTTAATGGATGAAATACATTTGTCAATATATTATTTTAACAGATTAAATACATTTATCAAAATATTATTGTAACGGACGAAATACATTTGTCAAAATATTATTTTCACAAATTAAATACATTTGTCAAAATAGTATTTAAACTGATGAAATACATCTGTCAAAATATTATTTTAATGGATTAAAAACATTTGTCAAACTATTATTTTAACGGATAGAAATACATTTGTCAAAATATTATTTTTACGGATAAAATATATTTGTAAAAATATTATTTTAATGGATTAAATACATTTGTAAAAATATTATTTTAATTGATGTAATACATTTGTCAAAATATTATTTTAATGGATGAAATACATTTGTCAAAATATTATTTAAACGGATGAAATACATTTGTCAAAATATTATTTTAAAGGATGAAATACATTTGTCAAAATATTATTTTGACGGATAAGATACAATTGTAAAAATATTATTTTAACAGATTAACTACATCTGTCAAAATATTATTTTAATGGAGTAAATACATTTGTAAATATATTATTTTAACAGATGAAATACATTTGTCAAAATATTATTTAAACGAATGAAATCAATCTGTCAAAATATAATTTTAACGGATGAAATACATTTGTTAAAACATTATTTTTACGGATGAAATACATTTGTCAAAATATTATTTCAACGGATAAAATACATTTGAAAAATTTTATTTAAACGGATGAAATACATTTGTCAATATATCATTTTAACTGATTAAATACATTTGTCAAACTATCATTTTAACAGATGAAATACATTTGTCAAAATAGTATTTCAATGGATGAAATACATTTGTCAATATATTCTTTTAATGGATCAAATACATTTATCAATATATTATTTTAACAGAATAAATACATTTGTCAAAATATTGTTTTAACAGATTAGATACATTTGTCAATATATTATTTTAACGGATGAAATACATTTGTCAAAATATTATCCAATAGATGAAATACATTTGTCAAAATATTATTTTAACAGATTAAATACATTTGTCAAAATATTATTTTAACTGATTAAATACATTTGTCAAAATATTATTTTAACAGATGAAATACATTTGTCAAAATATTATTTTAACAGATGAAATACATTTGTCAATATATTATTTTAATGGAGTAAATACATTTGTAAATATATTATTTTGACAGATGAAATAAATTTGTCAAAATATTATTTTAACAGATTAAATACATTTGTCAAAATATTATTTTAATGGATGAAATACATTTGTCAAAATATTATTTTACCAGATGAAATACATTTGTCAAAATATTATTTTATTGATAACGGATGCTGCATAATTTGACAAGTCATCACTGCAAACTATTTCACTGATTTAAAAGTATTCCAATTGTTGCCATGAAATATGTTTCTGATAGGTAAAAAACTTATCTTGACTAACTGAAGTGATAGCTTATTCGAAGCTGTAGAGTAAGGTATCAGAATAGAATCTTAGTATTTAATGGAAACACTGTGTCTATAAATCTGAAATGGAAATTTTACATGTGTACAGAATAAATGACTTTTATTTTAATATTTTTCTATAACAATGCTGTGAATGCACAACGACCGTCGCCCACACACGCAAGTGGAACGTTATTCTAGAGAATAGCTTTAGGGTGGAGAATGGATCAAAAATTGAGCGCAACTTTAGTTTAAAAAAAAAAGACTAACAATCTTTGCACAGATTTATTCTTTTTGGGTTGCATTTTAATCAATAGTCATTATTGACCCACACGGCGCACCACAAAAGGATAATGCGGTCTTTTTATGAAGAAAGGAAACATATTACGTGCATTTATGTCGATCAATAAAATAGGTAATTCAGATAAGTTGTGTAATGACTTTTACCAACTGCTGCAACACAGCTGTAATGTATATCCATGCAGTTTCTGATGATCGTTAAAAGTTTAGAAAAAGTCAGATTTAAATAGACATCAGTTGATCAAATCCTCTCGAGGTATTAACATAGACGGGATTTTTCGTTCGGGAACGGCTGCCTTTTTGCTATCAATTAGATGCACAATTTTCGTCAAATATTTCCTCGTTATTATGTAAGTGAAATTGTATTCTTTCCATTCGTTCTTGACTCAAGGGAAACTTGGCGGGTTTGATGAATGGCACTGTGTTTAATTATTCTTGGATGACGATTTATAAAACATGTATTTATTCGCTGCCAGATACATTAGATGTTGCCTGAGAATCAATGAGGATCACTGTGTACTTATGCTCACAGCCCAGAACCACTCATTACTATTTTTCTAATTATATTTTAATTTCCGTACCTTTACAAATTGTAAATGGTAATAAAATAAAGCAAAACATCGCATTTGCTTTTTATGCATGCCCGGCGCTAACGCAGACCCCATTATACTATAAAAAAAAAGCTAATACCAAATTAATACCACTATTGGATTTCTCGTAAACTTTTACTCGAAGAAAATTGTCATATATATATATATATATATATATATATATATATATATATATATATATATATATATATATATATATATATATATTAATGCATGTGTTGTTAAACAACATGCATTAATGAAAAAATGCTGCCTAAATACACACAATATATATATATATATATATATATATATAGAGAGAGAGAGAGAGAGAGAGAGAGAGTGAGAGGAAGAGGGAGAGGAAGAGAAAGAGGATTAAATATACATATATATAGATAGATAGATAGATAGATAGATAGATAGATAGATAGATAGATAGATAGATAGATAGATAGATAGATAGAGAAAGAGAAAGAGTGGGCGAGAGAGAGAGAGAGAGAGGAAAGTAAGTTTTAAGGAAACAAAAACTAACGCTAATTAATAATAATGATAATACAGGACCGGCGGGACAGTTATAAAAGTGGGGGCTCTCCTAAAAAGTGGTGGGGTCCGGTTAAACACATGCATATATAACTTCATTATTGATGACCGTAAAGTGGGGCGCCAAGTCAAAAAGAGGGGGGCTTAAGCCCCTCTCCCCCGGTGCCGCCGTCCATGTAATATATGTATATATATATATATATATATATATATATATATATATATATATATATATATATATATGTGTGTATTTGTTATGGGACGATTGTGATGGGACGATTGTAATATTTTTACAGATTTCGATATAATCACTGATACATTTCGAAATTCCTAATTCCGATACAATGATTGATGTCGATTGCAATTTTTTTTTTAATTTCTAATTATTTATTTATAATGTCTTTGTTGTTGTTTTTTAATTTGCAGATTACCTTAAAAAACGCGTATAATATGTGCATATATATTTTCAAAAGTAAAAGCACATTTTACGAGTAGGTATTTCTAACTATTTTTATTAAATGTTTTCCCCGTTATTGATTGGAAATAATGAGAAGACAAAGCCGATTTTCAGTAGTTTGGCGTAAGTTTACAAAATATTATTCGAATTGTTACATAAACAATTAGACATAGTCGACCAGGACATTTTTTATTTTATATATATATATATATATATATATATATATATATATATATATATATATATATATATATATATATATATATATATATATATTATATATATATATTATATATATATATATATATATATTATATATATGTATGTATGTATGTATATATATATATATATATATATATATATATATATATATATATATATTTATATATAAGTTTACTGCTTTGATGCTCTAACGAACAATTTTTGGAGGTGATGTGGTGTCCACATTGCCGACACATCTAACCCCCATATCCGGTGGCATACCTTCTAAAAAATATCGAAATCATAGTGTCACAAAATTAAATAGAACTGCTAGATTTATTGGGTTAATGAAAATGTTATCATAACTTTATTTTAAAACATATTTCACCCCAAACAAAGCAGGTCGCCATTGTAGACGTAAGGGGCTACTGAGAATTAGGGAGTAGGTTTTGGGTGTCATCCTAAGTTGGGAGCTTGTGTAGCGAGATGTCTGTTTACATTATTTTTAAACCTCAGCATGTCGGTACAGTCGGGGTAACAGGGAGCAGGAAGGGAGTTCTAGAGGCCGGCAGTGCGAGGAAAAAAGTAGAAGGCTATCCGGCATCTGGGGACATCGATAGTGAATGGATGGGATTTAGCTGATTGTTGAGTTCCTCTAGCGTATTTACGTCGAGGGGGCACTAGAGCAGCTAGTTCATCGGGGCACAATCCGAATTGTTTCATAAACGAAGTTACTAAGTAAAATAATGCTAAATATAACTAAAATGGAATCCATTTTCTTCCGTCTGGCAATTCTGAAAAGTTTAGGGGTTGAATTTTCTTCTCGGTAGAATATTATTCATATTATATGTTTTCATGGTACACTTGAGTCAACAACAACTTTTAAGATTACAAAAAGTATTTGAAAAACTTACCTGTATGTCCACTTCGCTATTTTAGTTTTACGTACATTGAGCATCGACACGAGAGAATGTCACCTGCGGCCAATTTGAGTAGCGAACTGACCTCTACTCCTCATCTATATATTAAGCAGGTATGTTTTTCAATTTGTTTATAATCTTAACATTTGCTGTGTCCGTAAAAAAACGTTGATTATTTCAAGGTAAGATAATTTGGTAACTGTAAATATAATTCTAATTTTATTCTAATTTTATGTTATAAATGAATCCAATTTTATTCTAATTAAATTAATCCAATTTTATTCTAATTTTATGTCATAAATGAATCCAATTTTATTCTAATTAAATTAATCCAATTTTATTCTAATTTTATGTTATAAATTAATCCAATTTTATTCTAATTAAATTAATCCAATTTTATTCTAATTTTATGTTATGAATTAATCCAATTTTATTCTAATTAAATTAATCCAATTTTATTCTAATTTTATGTAATAAACTAATCCAATTTTCTTCTAATTAAATTAATCCAATTTTTTCTAAGTTTATGTTATAAATTAATCCAATTTTATTCTAATTAAATTAATCCAATTTTATTCTAATTTTATGTTATAAATTAATCCAATTTTATTCTAATTAAATTAATCCAATTTTATTCTAATTTTATGTAATAAACTAATCCAATTTTATTCTAATTAAATTAATCCAATTTTTTTAAAGTTTATGTTATAAATTAATAAAGAAGTCACTCTTTGGAAAGCCGCACTAATGATCTTTTTGAAATTAGTTAAAGTATTGCCAACAGAAAAGCATTCCTTCTGACAGATAAAATATGACATAGATGCTCGAACTGTGTTTAGGGGCTAAGCAGATAAACAAAATACTTTGAATGGAACGGTTACACATTACATATGTCCATATGATAGTGGACATTGTTGTCTGAAATTATTTCATCTTTGATCTAGTAATTATTTGGTATTTAATAAATGATACATAAAAATGTCAAAGTGAGATAAAACGCACCTGTAGAATGTCAGAGGTTACATCGGTCGAAACTTTGTAATAATAACATCCAAGACGAAAACAGTAGTCCGAATAATGTAAATAATACAACTATTTAGTTCGTTGTTTTGAAGCAAATAATATCGATTTCCCTATCCTGTAGGAGGTAGTTTCAAATAGCAGCTAAGGCACACGCACGATATTTTAGAATAAATATTTAAAAATTTATTCTGTTGTTTTCAAGCAAATAATATCGATTTTTATATTTTTTTTGTGTGGGGAGAAGAGGTAAGTTCCCATATTTAAAAAAATACATATTTTCGAATAAGTATTTACTCCGTTAGTTTCAAGAACATTACATCGATTTGTTTATGTTTTTGAGGGAGGAGCTAGGTTCCCTTTCCTATAGTTTTAAATATGTGGAAAAGCCTCTCACACCCAATATTGAACCCGACTCATTAAAATGTCTTTTTTTGATGTGGCGTTAAATCTTAAGTGTAACCCTGTTTTTCTTCTTTGTTTTGGGTGGAGGATTTTATTGCCACCTGGACTTAAGGTTAGTGATTTGTTAAGGAAATATTTTTGGGGTGCACTCGTATCATGGTAAGTGGTAGAGTTTAGGGACAGTTGTTGTTTTTTGATTGCCACCCAGATTTAGGGTTTGTGTTAGAATTAAGGCAGGGTTGTTTTTTTTAATCTCTCACCGCCACAAGAAACGATGTTTATCTCAATTAACCAAAATAAAACTGTTTATATGCTCTTAAAACGCTATTTGGTTAGATACTGGCGCAAGATTTTACTTTAATTTCATATACGCAATTCATACCCATTCTAAATTCTAAAGTGATTGTTTTTCTTTTTACTTAGATTTTTCAGAGTGTTACACGTAATCGCTTAAAAGAGTAGAATCTCATTTTGTGGGGAGAGCGTAATTTAGCTAAGTGTCCTCATCAACTTTAAACTTTAGATAAGCTTTTCTTTTTAATTTAACAAATTCCCTTTACGCAAGATTTTGATAAACTCTATGTGAGATTTTCATCCGTATTTTACATTTGTGCCATTTTTACTTATTCACAAATGTATGGCATGTTAAATGTGCCATTTTCACCGTACCATTTTTCCGGCGCCATTTTTACAAATATTCGTTATTATGATATATAAATTCTCGTTTTACTAGTAGTTTCAAATCAATAGATATTTATCATTGTATCATTAGTAGCAGCAATAGAAAATTAAGTTTAAAAAAAAAACCCTAAAATAATCGTTTTAGGAATCGGGAATTAGACTAAAGGTTTTCTGATACCGATACCGATACTCACAAAAGTTCCGATTTTTTCGATTTCCGATACCGATTAATCGTATTAATTAACACACACACACACACACACACACACACACACACACACAACAACAACAACAACAACAAAAAACAGTTTGTATGTGGATGATTATATAAGGCCCCCTTTCTTGGGTAGACTTATTTGTAAGGCTATCGCCAACTGCTTTAAGGCAAAACTAATTGGTACTCCTGACACTTGACAATGTTTATATTGAGATATCACTTACATTCAATCAGTGTCGTATATATATATATATAATATTTATAAATAAATATTAATTATTTATTACCTACAGACATCGATGTTTCATGCTAACGCAATCTTCAGTGCAGGAAGTTCATTCTCAATGGTCGGCGGGCACGAACTCTGATCACAAATCGCCACATTGATTTGCAGTCAAGAGCGTTAACCCCTCGGCCATTTAGGGAATTAGCTAATAATTTAAGAGGAATTTAACTTTGTAAATAGCGAGTCGGCGGCTAATTTTACATGAGCAGTTAAAGTGATCAACAAACTGTGTTTGGATCTTGCATGATATACATATATATATATATATATATATATATATATATTTCTATATATAATATTAAATTATTTTAAATATTCTTTTACCTACATATATATATATATATATATATATATATATATATATATATATATATATATATATATATATATAAATATATATATACAAATACATGCAGCTTCATAGACAACATAATCTAATTTTCTTGAATACTTAACAAGACAAACAATATAGTATCTTTGTAAGTTCATTATTTTTCAATTATTTCTGACTAAAACACAACATCACATATTTATGTGATCTGTTTTCTATATTTATTGGCAGTAAACTAACATTGAAGTGAAGTGTACATATAGTTCCCATGTGCAATGACATCAGGGTCATCTTGAAGTCTATAGGAAATTAAGATTGGTCCGAAAAAGGACGTAAGTTAGGAAAGGTTTGAAATTAAATTTATGTGCTTTAATAAGTTTAACTAAACCAAACGTAATGTAAGGTCCTGAGGAATCCTGACGCGAAGTTTGTCCAAAAATACTCCTAAGAATTGTAGTTCCATGAAGTTACAATAAGAAAAATCCTTGTTAACGTTAAAATCGTCGTCATCTTTTTCGGAGATACTTTTATCTTAACACTTACGACGGATCATGTAGCATCCTTTCGTTTTTAATCCGTTGACTAATTTGTGTATTCTTAATGTTCTTTAAAAACAGACCCAGTCTTATGCGTATCTTAAGTTGATACACATTACATTCAACTGTTTCTAGTTTCTTTTCTGACGAATCTGTTGCGACACGGATCACTAATAAGCGGAGATAAAAACATAGAAACATCTCTACAAGTTAATTGCTGTAAGTATAATGTTTTCTTAGCGATTCAATGAAGTGGTCTGCCATCTCAGGGTCCCCAGATGTTTCGTATGCTTGTAGGAGGGCAGTGATTTCCTCGTTCAGGCATGGGACGTAGAGGGACCGGTAGCCTCGTGGGATAGCTGTGTGGGCAGCCTTGTAGATGGCGCTGCAGAAGCGATTGTATGCTTCATCCACAGTGATGGTGCAGAGTGGGATGGTAACAGTACTCCGCTCCATAATTTCACTGTATTTCTTCCAGTTTGCTTTGCGCATCTTCCTAGGGCTGGTTATCACTGGAAGTTGTAGGCCAATGTGTATAAGTGAGGGCCGATGTTGACTGTGTCGTCAAGGATCAGGATCTGTGTGGGATAGGGGGTGCCGTTCAAAGAGCTGACCCAGCATAGGTCAGGAGAATAGTCCTTCTTCCACCTAGCTGAGTGGAATGTTCCTCTTTGTTTAGGGTCGTGTATCAGAGCAAGGTCATTTCGATGCCCAGTCTGACAGTATCTCACCGTCACTGTCCGCTGCTGAGTATCCCCATTCAGGGTTGTGACTGTTAAAGTTCCCCACATAGATTGCAGGGCGGGGGAGGGTGGGTAGAACCTGCATGTCCCAGTTGGCACTCGGAGGCTTGTACACATTGGTAATATTGAAGTCGCCAATGGTTATGGCGTTTGAGTATTGTGTTGTTGTCAGGTGGTTTGCTTCAGCTATGTCTGACCGCACATAGGTGGCAAGTTCATGTTTGGCATGGGGTATGTAGCACAAGAGGGCAAAGCCATTGATGGTATAGCGCCCTGCAACCTCTGTGCCAATGTGGGTCTCTTGGAGGCAGATGACAGCATTTAGTTGTAGTATGCGAAGGGCAGACCCTGCCGCTCTAGGTGCCCTTGAGGCTGTCTGCTTTTGGCATTTGAACTGTGACTAGGATTCTTCGACTTGGCTCTCTGGCATCGTCTCTTAGTATTTATTCTGCTGGTTGGATCATTGGTTTCCACAGGCAAGCTTGGGTACTGATGGGGGCGCGACGAGAACGCTGATCCATTGTCCCCAATATTCCAGGTAAACCTCATCTTCAGGAAAAAAATTAGAACCGAATTGCTGGCAAAAAACACTCTAATTAGGTGGTTATAAATATTTTTTTTCTTTCTGAAGATGAAGTTTACCTCCAGAATTCGAAGAACATAACACTACCAATACCATCCTGGTTCGACACATTACGTTGGTAAATAAATAATTATTAAAAAAATATCTTTCCATATTGTCATAAATTCTGTTTGTCTTGTGCGGTATCCAATACAAACAGCATTGGCATAGAATTCAAAACCAACTACTTACACACTACGCACAATACTTCGAAAAAACTACAACATCCACCATATATATATATACATATATATATATATATATATATATATATATAAAGATGAATAAACGAATAAAGTAGATATCATCCAACTATCTGTTACTAACTAGAGAGCATGATGACTATAGAATTGAATATGTGTGTGGGGAAGGGGGATAAAACAACTTCTCAAAATTGGAGCAAAGATAACAGATCTTGCCCATTGCACATGCAAACGGCTCAATTTTCTTTTTTAAAGTATATTTTTAAAGCTTCATGCCCGTATTAATTATCTATTATATATATATATATATATATATATATATATATATATATATATTTATCTATGGAAAATATTGGATTATTTCTTCTGTAGGTACCAGTGTTTTGGTGTATAGGTACCATTGTGTTCTTCCCCCTATACTACTAACATATCCACCGGTGACCTTCTGTCAGTGGACGTTTCTTTGCACCGAGCGTTTTAATTTTTTCTCTGACTTTCTGTAAGATGTGTTGCTAAAGGTGCTGATGGAGAGATTTTTGGGATTAGCTTCATCAATTCATAAAATAAAATAAAATATAGTATTTCCAAACTGTTTTGGAAACGATCGTACGCCATACTGGACTTGATGTTCTAATTCTTGGAACAAATGTAATAGTAGTATAGGGGGAAGAACACAATGGTACCTATAAAACCAAAACACTGGTACCTACAGAAGAAATAATCCAATATTTTCCATAGATAAAAATATATATATATATATATATATATATATATATATATATATATATATATATATATATATATATATAATAGATAAGTAATACGGGCATGAAGCTTTAAAAATCTACTTTTAAAAAGAAAATTGAGTCGTTTGCATGATCTGTCTTCTTTGCTCCAATTTTGAGAAGTTTTTTATCCCCTCTCCCCACACACATATTCATTGAATGTTTATATATATATATATATATATATATATATATATATATATGTATGTATATATGTATGTATGTATGTATGTATGTATGTATACACACACATACACACACATATATATATATAAATATATATGTATATAAATATATATATATATATATATATATATATATATATATATATGATAAAGCTACATACATACTTTATAATAAATTTATCTTGACGAAGGGCAAAATGAATTAATTTGCTTGTATGTTTTGATGTTTCGCCTGTATACTTCTTTTACCTTTTATTCACCTAAACCAAGGCACAATGCAACTGAAACGTAAGCAACTATTGTGAATTAGGGGCATTTTTATTGTGCAGAAAGACGCTTGTTCACATTTCATATAAACTTAGCGTTTAATACGGATTAGGGCTCTTGCAGTACCAGTCGAAAACACCACCCAGACATGTCAAACCTGTAACCTTAACCTGTCAGACAAGGACGACCCAGACTAGTCATCTTTAACTACGTGACAAGCGAGTGTCCCCAAGTTTCCCAGATAGAGAGGGAAAAATAGTGGGACGGCGTTTATTGTCCTAGTCAGTAAACAAGGACAATTACTAGGTGTCTCTGAGGAGCCCCTGTGATGGTACCTTTGCGCTTAGCTTATATACAAAGAAAGAGTGCAAATGCTGGGCGATGGACAGTACCTATCTACTCCTTAAGTAATTTAAGTTTGAAAACAGGATATTTTTGTTGGAGTCTGTAGCTCAAGGGAGGTTGTTGACCAGGACTAAAGAGACCTCCCTCCCCTAGTGGTTCAGTGCTATTGTGTATGAGACAGGTGTTACATGATAGTTGTTCTTCTATATGGATTATAAAGTCTACGAGTTCATCACTGAGAGGAGATATCCTGCGCCTGGGTACAAAGCCAGGTATTTCTGCGTCCTCGCCTGGATAGATAAGAAATATAAATTTCTACTCCCCCACAATTAAAATAAAGTGGAAGATAGGTTTCCCTCTCATAATAAGTGAAAAGGGGAGTAAAGTAAAAGCATGGGGAGCATACCAATTTGTTTTTATTTATTCATTCAGTTTTCTTTTACAGACACAACTCTCATTTGCCGAGAGGAAATAATTGGTCGATAAATACCTATTCTAAACTTTTAATTTTCCCCATATCCTCGTCTTGAGTGGCAATTTAAGAATAGTTTAAGCAAAAATACTTTTGAACAGACATTAATAAAAGACGGTCGAAAATAAAGAAATGAATTTGGCAAGTAAAGAAAATACAAACGAAAGAACACTTAGCTAAGAAGAGGCAAGGCTTCGTATTCATTCACCCGTACTGAACGTTCGGCGAGTTATCGCCTGCGATTTTTTTAGTGCTACCATAGTACCGTCTTATTAATAGAAGGGTAAGGAACATTATGATCGCTTCGCATTCAGGTGTATGGAGATCCTTTCTTTTTTAACTCTAAGACATAGAAAAACTTCGTTTCTTTTAAACTACTTTTTACCCCATAGCCTGTGTAAAAGTTGCAATTTAAGAAAACTTTAAGCATGGTCTAAAGACAGACGAGGAAAACATATTTTATCAGAGAGTTTGTGAAAAAAACATTTTATCATATATTTTTATCAGACAGTTTGTGAGGAGTTAGAGAAGAAATACTTCCGAGAAGAGCGGAGGACACACATCATTTCCTGTGAAACTGCTCCCCTTACTATATTTTCATCCGACGAGGACAGTTGCCAAAAATCTGCTCAAAGTAATCCATACATCCTGCGACGTTGTGATCTTACAGGACGTATTCTGTCGTAAATCTCTTTAGTAAGCCATCTTCTTTTGTGTAATTTAAGGAAGAGGCATTGCAGTTTGGTTTCAGTCTTAATTGTCTTGTCATTTGTATTGGCATTACCTAAATATTCAAATTTAGTACTATCACCAAGTATATTGTTCATTTTTTCAATGTAGTCGACTTAAGCAGAATATATGAATATATGATTGATGAGTCATTTACTGTCTTGCATAGGGCTCGCTCGACGAATCACCTTAAGATTCTCGAAGCGATCACCATCAACCTACGTAAACCGTCTCTGTGCAAGCAGAAAGAATATACCCACAGTTTGGAACTGATGGGTACATACTTTTTTCTCTTCCACTCATTCGATATTCCATGATTTTAATTCGCTTTTCAAACATTTTAGTCGACGTGAGATCTTGAAAATGTGTCGACTCGAAAGACGTCTCGATTTCACCACCATTTTTGTTCTCCTCCATTCTAATTTTTTAATATTTTAACCGCTTTACTAAAGTAAGGAAGGAATAATTTATTTCTCGCTTTAGTATTATAGGCCTCTCCGTCTTTGGTAATTATGGCTACCTTGCCATTTTATTAAAATAAATTTCAATATATATATATATATATATATATATATATATATATATATATATATATATATATATATATATATATATATATATATGTACCGAGATATGCTTCGTGTATAGAAAAATCTAACAGAATCAAGTTACGAGAAAATAAAGAAAGCAATGATCTTTTTTGTTTTGATTTTCCTATAGACCCAATCTACGCACGTGTACGCGCATGCACACACACGCACCACCATATATATATATATATATATATATATATATATATATATATATATATATATATATATATATATATATATATATATATATATATATATACCGTATTTCTTAATTGGGAGAGTTTCCCAGCAGAGTGCTCAATTATTAATGCAAAAGATAACTAGATAATTAATAAGAGCATGCTATTTATTAATATTAAACAAAGTGTTATAACAACATCCGGACCAAGGTTTAAGATCCGAGAAAATCGGACCTTCATCAGCGGAGTCGTATAGCTTAATGAGTGAGAACAACCGCCAGGAATTTCAAAATATTGTCTGTTGGAAAGATGGAACACTTTCAGATTTAAACTTGTCACGTGCGTGCAATATATGTGGTCAGTTATGGAAAGGTTTTAGATCAAAACAACAGCGACGCTGTACATAGAAAAAGAAAGAAATTAAATGGGAATAACGTTAACAGTCGGACAGATGGGAACCTAGCAGGTTTAAATATATATATATATATTTGTATATACGTGTATAGAGAGAAGTATTACTAAAAGAATACGCGTCCCAGTACAGGTAAAATTAATGTCCCGAACATAACAGTTTTTAACCATTTTATATCCACTTACGAAGATTAAAACAAGATATGATGATACTAAACTTATGTCTAGACTCCTTACTCTAATTTTGAACAAAATCTATTAAATTTCACAAATTTTAGGCTTTAACTTAATGGGTCGTAAGAAGAATTTGAAATTCAGCGAATTTTGCTTAATTGGGTTCTACTGGCTATGGATCAAATTCAATATATATATATATATATATATATATATATATATATATATATATATATATATATATATATATATATATATAAATTTTCAAATAACCTGAAATTTGGGGAATATTTAATAATTGACAAAATTTTACAAAAATTGAGACATCTGAATTTTCACGAAAGGTTTCTAAACTCTTTATTCCCTCTTTGCATGAAACTATATTTAACAAAATATATCTCACATTTAGACCTCTACGCCTAGCGGCTGTGTTTCAAAATTCATCACGATCGATCGATTCGTGTAGGAGTGCATCCTGTACATACAAATATATAACATATACACATTCATAACTTTGTAAAGATATAGATTGTAAGAAATAAATAACAAAAACAACTTAAATAGAAATACTTACACTTTCACATACAATATAATATCAAACTAGTTTTCTTAGTTTATTCCTTTTCAATTATTAAAACGATGTGTCACTGATAAAGTTTTCATGAAACTCTAAGCAACCATTAGCATCTAAAACTGTTCACAAACACCATATAGACTATAGAGTTTTTAATGGTAGTTAAAAAGTGGTTTTCAACACGAAACAAGATTTAGGAGTAGAACTTCTTTTTTTTTTACTCACAGGCACTCAATGTTGTTTGCCGAGAATGAATGCAAACTTTTGTATACATACTGTTCACAGCCCTGGACATCATATTTTTCTATTTCTTGTTTTGTCATTTGTATGATTTTCAAGTTTTAAGTTATAAATAAAATAAAAACGTTTTCTTTGCTGTTTACGGATATCCGACGCAAAGCTGGACATCATAAGATGCTTACTTTCAATCTCGACAGACAATAGATACCTTATAGGTGGAAGGGTTGCGTAACTCAAACCGCACATCCCCTGGTCCGGCAATGATAGGGTCCAGTGCCAAAGGGAAAGCCAGTACGACTGGAAAAGATAGTGGGATAAACAGAGAAAAACTGGTCGGATTATTGCGGTGGTTTCCTTCTCCTAAACTAGTTGCACAACCAATATTTGAGAGTCTAGCCTGCTCCACTATTTAATTCATAGCTGGAGGGAGGATATATGGAATCATATTTTTCTCAAGAGTATTAATGAAAGTGATTAAGTAGCCCCGACAGAAGATAAACCCGTCATACCAAGTTGACAGTCCGCGTTTGTAACCACTGAGCTAGGCCACTCCCACTAAAATCAAGATTAATATCACCTTGGATTTTTCTAAAAAAAACAAAAGAGACTAGTTGTATTCAATAACATAATACTCTATTTACGATTGCATTTCCAAACACACCCACACAAAGAGATAGATATACAGACAGACAGACAGACAGACTGACCAGAACATAGTATGCATTTACGTGCTATTTATCCTCATCTTGGTTGGCATGATAATACAATGTCAGCTGTTAAAAAGTTCTTGGCCTTTTGGCTACGATCAAAGTGTAGTATCTGTTCCGATGGATACTGCACCCAATGGACTGGTATTGTCTTGGCCTTCGGGGCTTGATTTACGCCAGTCTATGGGTCTGTCCTGTGCAGTTCTAGGAGGTCCACCCTCCCAGGCTTCGCCTCCCCTCTTTGGGGAGGAGTAAGTTAATTGTTTACTGAGGGGCCCCTACCGGGGAATGCCGACGGGGCTGCCCAGGCAATTTTTAAACCCCACCTTGGGTCACATCTTACTTGTGGGAGTAAGATAAAAACTGGCATTGTGCCTAACTCCTGGAGAGGAGTAAATCAATACACTAAGTGTTCTTGGCCTTTTGGTCCTAATAGATAAGCTTTACGTACTTTGGAGGCAAGAACTACCAGTATAGTCGCTCTAGCTGTTTTTAAGATGCTCATACCGTGTGCTGCGATAAAATGCCCGTTTCGCACGCAATATTTCTCATGCAAATTTGCCAGTTATATTGATCAGAAGAACGAGAAGTACAAATAGTCAAATAAACAAGGTAAGGTTTAGAGTTATGGTTAGGGTTAGGGTTATGGTTATAGTGAAAAAAGAGAAATAAAAGGTTAGGTTAGGGTTATGGTTAAGGGTTATAGTGAAAAAAGAGAAACACGGTTAGGGTTATGGTTATAGTGAAAAAAGAGAAACAAGGTTACGGTTAGGGTTATGGTTAAGGGTTATAGTGAAAACAGAGAAACAAGGTTAAGGTTAGGGTTATAGTGAAAAATGAGAAACATGTTTAGTGTTAGGGTTATGGTTAAGGTTATAGTGAAGAAAGAGAAACAAGATTAGGGTTATGGTTAGGGTTAAGGTTATAGTGAAAAAACAGAAACAAGTTTAGAGTAAAGGTTAGGGGTAAGTTTATTGTGAAAGAAGAGAAACAAGCTTTGGGTGATGGTTAGGGTTAAGGTTATAGTGAAGACAGAGAAATGAGCTTAGCGTTATGGTTTTGGTTATAATGAAAAAAAGTAACAAGTTTAGGGTTATGGTTATGGTTAATGTTATAGTGAAAAAAGAGAAAAAAAGGTAATGGTTTAGGATTACGGTTATTGTGAAAAAAGAGAAACAAGGTTAGGGCTAGGGTTATGGTTAAGGTTAAGCTAAAAAAGAGGAACTTGTTAGGGTAAGGGTTATGGTTATGTTTATAGTGAAGAAACAGAAACAAGGAAGGGTTAGGGTTAGGGTTATAGTGAAAAAAACAGTAACACGGTTATGGTTAAGGTTAGGATAAGGCTTATTGTGAAAAATAAAAAAACAAGGTTACAGTTAGGGTTAAGGTTATAGTGAAAAAAGAGAAACAATGTCAGGTTATGGTTATGGTTAGGCTTATAGTTAAACAAGAGAAACAAGGTTAGGGTTATGGTTAAGGTATTAGTGAAAAAAGAGAAACAAGGTTAGGGTTATGGTAAGGGTTATAGTGAAAAAAGAGAGATTAGTTTAGGGTTATGGTTATGGTTATGGTTATAGTGAAAAAAGAGAAAGCAGGTAAGGGTTTAGTAAGGGTTACGGTTATTGTGCAAAAAGAGAAACAATGTCAGGGTTATTGTTATCGTTAAGGTTATAGTGAAAAAAGAGAAACAAGGTTAGGGTTATGGTCATGCTTAAAGTTATAGTGAAAAAAGAAAAACTTGTTAGGGTAAGGGTTATGGTTAAGTTTATAGTGAAGAAAGAGAAACGAGGTTAGGGTAATGTTTATGGTTATAGTTAAAAAAGAGAAAGAAGGTTATGGTTATGGTTATGGTGAAAAAATAGAAAGAAGATTAGGGTTAAGGTTAGGGTCAGAATTTTTGTGAAAAAAGAGAAACAAGGTTAAAGTTAGTGTTATGGTTAAGGTTATGGTGAAAAAAGAGAAATAAAGTAAGGGTTAGGGTTATGGTTAGGGGTATAGTGAAAACAGAGAAACAAGGTTACGGTTTGGGTTATGGTTAAGGTTATAGTGCAAAAAGAGAAAAAAGGTTAGGTTAAACGTTAGGGTTAGGTTAATTGTGAAAGAAGAGAAACAAGGTTAAGGTTATGGTTAGGGTTAGGGTAATAGTGAAAAAATTAACACGGTTAGGGTTATGGTTAAGTTTATGGTGACAAATAAGAAACCTGGTTAGGGTTATGGTTAGGGTGATAGTGAGAAAAGAGAAACACGGTTATGGTTAAGTTTAGGGTTAGGGTTATTGTGAAAAATAAGAAACAAGGTTACAGTTAGGGTTAAGGTTATAGTGAAAAAAGAGAAACAAGGTTAGCGTTATGGTTAGGGTTATAGTGAAAAAAGAGAAACAAGTTTAGGGTTATAGTTTAGGTTAAGTGAAAAAAGAGAAACTTGTTACGGTAAGGGTTATTGTTTAGTTTATAGTGAAGAAAGAGAAACGAGGTTAGGATTATGGTTAGGGTTATAGTTAGAAAAGAGAAAGAATGTTAGGGTTATGTTTATGGTTAAGGTTATAGTGAAGTAAGAGAAACAAGATTAGGGTATTGGTTAGGGTTATAGTAAAAAAAGAGAAACAAGGTTTGAGTTAGGGTTATGGTTAAGGTTATGGTGAAAAAATAGAAAGAAAATTAGGGTTAATGTTAGTGTCATTGTGAAAAAAGAGAAACAAGGTTAGAGTTAGTGTTATGGTTTAAGTTATTGTGAAAAAAACGAAGGAAAGTAAAGGTTCGTGTTATGGTTAGGGGGATTGTGAAAAGAAGGTTAGGGCTTGGGTTAGGGTTAAGGTTATAGTGCAAAAAAAGAAAAAGGTTAAGGTAAAGGTTAGGGTTAGGTTAATTGTCAAAGAGGAGAGACAGGGTTGAGGTTATGGTTAGGGTTAGGGTCATAGTGAAAATAGAAACAAGGTTAGGGTTAGGGTTATGGTTAAGGTTATGGTGACAAAAGAGAAACATGGTTAGGGTTATGGTTAGGGTTATAGTGAAAAAAGGGAAACACGGTTATGGTTAAGGTTAGGGCTAATAAGAAACTAGGTTACAGTTAGGGTTAAGGTTATAGTGAAAAAAGAGAAACAATGTCATGGTTATTCTTATGGTTCATATTATAGTGAAGCAATAGAAACAAGATTATGGTTATGGTTATGGTTATGGTTATAGTGAAAAAAGAGAAACAATGTCATGGTTATTCTTATGGTTCATGTTATAGTGAAGAAATAGAAACAAGATTATTGTTATGGTTATGGTTATAGTGAAAAAAGAGAAACAAGGTTAGAGTTATGATTAGGGTTATAGTGAATAAAGAGAAACAAGGTAAGGGTTAGGGTTAGGGTTACGGTTATGTTGAAAAAAGAGACACAAGGTTAGGTTTATGGTTATGATTAAGGTCATAGTGAGGAAAGGGAAACAAGGTTATTGTTAGGGTTATAATGAAAAAAGAGAAACAAGTTTAAGGTTATGGTAATGATTAAGGTTATAGTAAAAAAAGGAAAGAAAGTAAGGGTTAAGTAAGGGTTACGGTTATCGTGAAAAATGCTAAACCAGGTTAGGGTTAGAGTTATGATTAAGTTTATAGTGAAGAAAGAGAAACGATGTTAGGGTTATGGTTAGCGTTATAGTGAAAAAAGAGAAACAAGGTTAGGGTTTGGGTTAAGGTCATAGTGAAAAAAGAGAAACAAGATCATGGTTTTGGCTGGAGTAATAGGGGAAAATGAGAAACATGTTTATGGTTAGAGTCAACTTAAGGTTATAGTGAAAAAAGAGAAACAAGGTTAGGGTTATGGTTATTGTTAAGGTTATAGTGAAGAAAGAGAAACAAGATTAAGGTTATGGTTAGGGTTATAATGAAAAAAGGGAAACAAGGTTGGGTTAAGGATATGATTACGGTTATTGTGAAAAAATAGAAAAACGGTTAGGGTTAAGGTTATGGTTAGGGTTATGTTGAAAACAGAGAAAAAAGGTTAGGGTTTTGATCATGGTTAAGGTTATAGTGCAAAAAGAGAAAAAATGTTAGGGTAAAGGTTATGGTTAGGTTTATTGTGAAAGAAGAGAAACAAGGTTAAAGTTATGGTTAGGGTTAAGTTCCTAGTGAACAAAAGAAACAATATTAGGGTTAGGATTATGGTTAAGGTTATGGAGTTATGGTTAGGGTTATAATGAAAAAAGAGAAACAAGTTTAGGTTTATGGTCATGGTTTAAGTTATAGTGAAAAGAGAAAAACTTGTTAGGGTAAGGGTTATGGTTAAGTTTATAGTGAAAGAAAGAGAAATGAGATTAGGGTAATGGTTATGGTTATAGTTAAAAAAGAGAAAGAAGGTTATGGTTATGCTGAAAAAATAGAAAGAAGATTAGGGTTAAGGTTAGGGTCAGAATTCTTGTGAAAAAAGAGAAACAAGGTTAAAGTTAGTGTTATGGTTAAGGTTATGGTGAAAAAAGAGAAATAAAGTAAGGGTTAGGGTTATGGTTAGGGGTATAGTGAAAACAGAGAAACAAGGTTACGGTTTGGGTTATGGTTAAGGTTATAGTGCAAAAAGAGAAAAAAGGTTAGGTTAAACGTTAGGGTTAGGTTAATTGTGAAAGAAGAGAAACAAGGTTAAGGTTATGGTTAGGGTTAGGGTAATAGTGAAAAAATTAACACGGTTAGGGTTATGGTTAAGTTTATGGTGACAAATAAGAAACCTGGTTAGGGTTATGGTTAGGGTGATAGTGAGAAAAGAGAAACACGGTTATGGTTAAGTTTAGGGTTAGGGTTATTGTGAAAAATAAGAAACAAGGTTATAGTTAGGGTTAAGGTTATAGTTAAAAAAGAGAAACAAGGTTAGCGTTATAGTTTAGGTTAAGTGAAAAAAGAGAAACTTGTTAGGGTTATAGTTTAGGTTAAGTGAAAAAAGAGAAACTTGTTACGGTAAGGGTTATTGTTTAGTTTATAGTGAAGAAAGAGAAACGAGGTTAGGATTATGGTTAGGGTTATAGTTAGAAAAGAGAAAGAATGTTAGGGTTATGTTTATGGTTAAGGTTATAGTGAAGTAAGAGAAACAAGATTAGGGTATTGGTTAGGGTTATAGTAAAAAAAGAGAAACAAGGTTTGAGTTAGGGTTATGGTTAAGGTTATGGTGAAAAAATAGAAAGAAAATTAGGGTTAATGTTAGTGTCATTGTGAAAAAAGAGAAACAAGGTTAGAGTTAGTGTTATGGTTTAAGTTATTGTGAAAAAAACGAAGGAATGTAAAGGTTCGTGTTATGGTTAGGGGGATTGTGAAAAGAAGGTTAGGGCTTGGGTTAGGGTTAAGGTTATAGTGCAAAAAAAGAAAAAGGTTAAGGTAAAGGTTAGGGTTAGGTTAATTGTCAAAGAGGAGAGACAGGGTTGAGGTTATGGTTAGGGTTAGGGTCATAGTGAAAATAGAAACAAGGTTAGGGTTAGGGTTATGGTTAAGGTTATGGTGACAAAAGAGAAACATGGTTAGGGTTATGGTTAGGGTTATAGTGAAAAAAGGGAAACACGGTTATGGTTAAGGTTAGGGCTAATAAGAAACTAGGTTACAGTTAGGGTTAAGGTTATAGTGAAAAAAGAGAAACAATGTCATGGTTATTCTTATGGTTCATATTATAGTGAAGCAATAGAAACAAGATTATGGTTATGGTTATGGTTATGGTTATAGTGAAAAAAGAGAAACAATGTCATGGTTATTCTTATGGTTCATGTTATAGTGAAGAAATAGAAACAAGATTATTGTTATGGTTATGGTTATAGTGAAAAAAGAGAAACAAGGTTAGAGTTATGATTAGGGTTATAGTGAATAAAGAGAAACAAGGTAAGGGTTAGGGTTAGGGTTACGGTTATGTTGAAAAAAGAGACACAAGGTTAGGTTTATGGTTATGATTAAGGTCATAGTGAGGAAAGGGAAACAAGGTTATTGTTAGGGTTATAATGAAAAAAGAGAAACAAGTTTAAGGTTATGGTAATGATTAAGGTTATAGTAAAAAAAGGAAAGAAAGTAAGGGTTAAGTAAGGGTTACGGTTATCGTGAAAAATGCTAAACCAGGTTAAGGTTAGAGTTATGATTAAGTTTATAGTGAAGAAAGAGAAACGATGTTAGGGTTATGGTTAGCGTTATAGTGAAAAAAGAGAAACAAGGTTAGGGTTTGGGTTAAGGTCATAGTGAAAAAAGAGAAACAAGATCATGGTTTTGGCTGGAGTAATAGGGGAAAATGAGAAACATGTTTATGGTTAGAGTCAACTTAAGGTTATAGTGAAAAAAGAGAAACAAGGTTAGGGTTATGGTTATTGTTAAGGTTATAGTGAAGAAAGAGAAACAAGATTAAGGTTATGGTTAGGGTTATAATGAAAAAAGGGAAACAAGGTTGGGTTAAGGATATGATTACGGTTATTGTGAAAAAATAGAAAAACGGTTAGGGTTAAGGTTATGGTTAGGGTTATGTTGAAAACAGAGAAAAAAGGTTAGGGTTTTGATCATGGTTAAGGTTATAGTGCAAAAAGAGAAAAAATGTTAGGGTAAAGGTTATGGTTAGGTTTATTGTGAAAGAAGAGAAACAAGGTTAAGGTTATGGTTAGGGTTAAGTTCCTAGTGAAAAAAAGAAACAATATTAGGGTTAGGATTATGGTTACGGTTATGGAGTTATTGTTAGGGTTATAGTGAAAAAAGAGTTACTCGCTTATAGTTAAGGTTAGGGTTAGGGTTATTGTTAAAAATAAGGAACAAGGTTACAGTTAGGGTTCAGGTTATAGTGAAAAAAGAGAAACAAGGTTAGGGTTATGGTTATGGTTAAGATTATAGTGAAGAAATAGAAACAAGATCAGGGTTATGGTTAGGGTTTTAGTGAAAAAAGGGAAACAAAGTTTTGGTTAGGGTTATTGTTAAGGTTATGGTGAAAAAAGAGAACGAAAGTTAGGGTTAGGGTTATGGTTAGGGTTATAGTGAAAAAAGAGAAAAAGGTCAGGGTTTGGGTTATAGTTAAGGTTTTAGTGAAAAAAGAGAAAAAAGGTTAGGGTAAAGGTTAGGTTTAGGTTTATTATGAAGGAAGAGAAACAAGTTTTGTAATTATGGTTAGGGTAAAATTTATAGTGAAAAAAAGAAAAAGGTTAGGGTTAGAGTTATGGTTAGGTTTATAGTGAAAAAAGAGAAACACGGTTATGGTAATGGTTATGGTTTAGTTTATATTGAAAACAGAGAAACACTGTTAGGGTTAGGGGTTTGGGTTAAGTTTATAGTAAAAACAGAGAAAGAAGGTTATGGTTAAAGTTAGGGTTAGGGTTATTGTTCAAAATAAGAAACAAGGTTACAGTTAGGGTTTCGCTTATAGTGAAAAAAGAGAAACACTGTCCGGGTTATTCTTATGGTTAAGGTTATAGTGGAAAAAAACAAGGTTAGGGTTATGGTTATGGTTAAGGTTATAGTGTAGAAAGAGAAACGAGGTTAGGGTTATGGTTAGGATTATGGTTATAGTAAAGAAAGAGAAAGGAAGTTGATGTTAGGGTCATGCTTAAGGTTATAGTGAAAAAAAGAGAAACAATTTTAGGGTTAGGGTTAAGGTTATAGTGAAAAAAAGGGAAACAAAATTAGGGTTAGGGTTAAGGTTAATATTGAGAAAGAGAAACAATGTTAGGGTTAGGGTTAAGGTTATAGTGAAATAAGAGAAACGAGGCTGGGTTATGGTCAGAGTTATAGTGAAAAATGAGAAACCTGTTTATGGTTAGGGTTATCGTTAAGGCTATAGTTAAAAAAGTGAAACAAGGTTATGGTTAGGGTTATGATTGAGGTTATAGTGAAGAAAGAGAATCAAGATTAGGTTTATGTTTAGGGCTATAGTGAAAAAAGAGAAATAAATTTAGGGCTAGGGTTAGGGTTAGGGTTATAGTGAAAAAAGAGAAAAAAAGGTTAGGGTTATGGTTACGGTAAAGGTTATAGTGAGAAAAGAGAAACAAGGTTAGGGTTTGTTTTATGGTTAAAGTTATGGTGAAAAAAGAGAAACATGGTTAGGGTTAGGGTTATTGTTAGGGTTATGGTTAGGGTTATAGTGTAAAAAGAGAAATATCGTTAGGGTTAGCGTCAAGGTTATAGTGAAGAAAGAGAAACACGCTAAGGGTTATGGTTAGGGTTATAGTGAAAAAAGAGAAACAAGGTTAGTGTTAGCGTTATGGTCAGGGTTATACTGGAAAAAGAGAAGTACGGTTAGCGTTAGGGTTATGGTTGTAGTGAAAAAAGAGAAACAAGTTTAGGGTTAGGGTTAGTGTTAAAGTTATGGTTTAAAAAGAGAAACATGGTTACGGTTAGTGTTATAGTTAAAGTTATAGTGAAAAAAAAGAAACAAGGTCATGGTCATGGTAATGGTTATGGTAATAGTAAAAAAAGAGAAACATGGTTAGGGTAATGGTTATGGGTAAGGTTATAGTGAAAACAGGGATACATTGTTAGAGTTCGGTTATGGTTAAGGTTATAATGAAAAAACAGAAACAAGGTCAGGGTTAAGGCAAGACTTATAGTGAAAAATGAGGAACAAGTTTAGGGTTAGGTGTGTCGTTAGGGTTATAGTGAAAAAAGTGAAAGAAGGTGAGGGTTAAGGTTAGGTTGAGGTTATTGTGATAAGGAGAAACACTGTAGGGGTTAGGGTTATAGTTAGGGTTATAGTGAATAAAGAGAAACAAGGTTAGGGTTATGCTTAGGGTTAGGGTTATGGTGAAAAAAGAGAAACATGGTTAGATTAGGGTTATTGTTAGGGTTATTGTGAAAAATGGGAAACAAGGTTAGGGTTATGATGTAGATTATAGTGAAAACAGAGAAACATTGTTAGGGTTAGGGTTATGGTTAAGGTTATAGTGAAAAATGAGAAACATGTTTAGGGTCAGGGTTATCGTTAGGGTTATAAGGAAAAAGTAGAAACAAGGTTAGGGCTATGGTAAAAATAGGAAACAATGTTTGTCAATCGATTGTTAAATTGGACGAATTTCAATCGTCGTTGCTTTATTTATGCCCAAACCGTACATATGCTTTCTATACGATTGATTTTTAGAGCAATTGGTTTTGTAAAGGGAATAGTTTTTAAACAAAAATCTGTAAATAATATGTTCACGGATTTGCGACAAGACCTTCGTAGCTTAGTTGTAAAACGGTCGAAGATTTTAATCCTCCCACAGTTATCCACGCTGATGATCCGCAGTAACGGCGAAACGCATGTTCGTGGATAACTATTTCATCTATATATATATGAGCTGAAAAGATTGTGGAGCTATACCTTCCCCACAATATTAGTGTGCAATCGACTACAATAAGATCGTCATTTTTCGATCGACATAGCTAATAGAACATGGGACTGAAACAAGAAAATACAAAGAGAAAAGAGTGAAAAAAAGAAACAAAAATGGACGAATAGTAAAGTAAGAAAAATGTACATAAAAACAAAAAGATGTGTGAAATACAAAAACATGAAGAATTGGATGGAGGAGAGGAAGAATGTTGAGGAGTGGTGTATAAACTGTGTATTACAATAAGTCTAATATCGCTATTCTTTATAACATGCATAATTAGCGACTTGATTTCATTATTTTGTCATTAGAAACCGGTAAAACGTGCATAAATGTTTAAAATCTGCATCAATAAAAATGCGAGAGAGAAGAAGAAAAGAAACGGTAATTTTATTTGCTCTCAATTTAAAATCGTTGTGGAATATTAACATAAATCGTGCGCGATGAATTAATTCTATTTCATTCGTTGAACAACTTTATTAATCTATATCTAAAATAGATGGTAAATTATCCTGTTATACATTGTCGGTTGGTTGTTGGGGTTTACGGCATGTCAACCCTCGTTAGGTCATTTTATACCGAAACCGTTCAAAGGTTTTCTATACGAATATTTTGTAATGGAATAGTCAGTAAAGGATAGTTTGTCTTTAACCCATAGATGGAGCCTTGACATGTACGACCACTTCAGGTAGGAGTAGACCTGGGAGTACCGGCAAATAATGAGCCAGTCCACACTGCCCAAAGCTCCCAAATCGGAGCCTTAGTACTGTTTGCAGATTTGTGTAATACCCAGGACGTTTGAGGGTTAAGTTGTTGATAGGGTTGGGAAGTAAGACAGACATAAAAGGGGTTGAAAGAGCGACGTGGTGGTGTAGGTCAGAGGTGAACACGAGTATTAGAGACAGTTTAGTATCGTGCCCGGGACACAGACTATTAAACCACATGTGGGGCCCTAGCAATTATTACTACTCTGGGTTAGAATAGACCCGAAAGTAATTATAATTAAACAGTGACTCCACACTCCTTAAATTACTCAAATTGGGACCTGGCCACCGGAAGCACTTTAAGATTATACCTGGGGCCAGTTATCTATGTGGCGGATGGGTAGTATGTCGAATATTTGGATCAAAACTACGTACCCATTAAATAGGTACGACTATTCACAAAACCTAAAAAACTGCATTATACTTGAATATTAAGTTATAAAGAAAAGTAGAGTTAAATTTCAGATAGAATTAACTGATTAACAATTGGTTGCGTTATAGATAGACATATGTAATAAATATATTAGAGAGATAGAAAAGGCGATGGCGCATAGAGCAAGATCATGTGTTTGGTTAGAGGGAGATTTTGGAACAGTTAGCCTTTTAGTTAAAGAGACAGCAAGTAGAAACACTGGCCATGTGAATGCCCGTCTGGGGGCATCTATTACAATCAGAATAAGAAATTTGAAGTGAAAGGTCTCAGAGATTTATGATGCAACCTTACCGGCCGTGATTAATGATCGTTTGAATCATATAATAAATTACTATTATTATATTAAACGTTATTTGTATGATTCGATTCATTCCAATTCCGCTTCAAGTTACAAAAGTGGACACAGAAGTTATTTCACGTTGAAAGGGGCTCGCATACAAGATTAAACAACTTAGACGATCACTAGAAAAATATGGCACAATAATTCTAATGTGTTTCTATGATCTATACAGGCGACAGCAATTTGTGGTGGGGCATTCGAAATTATAAAACCGAAGTGAAGTTCTGTTATTAGTGAAATAAAATTTTGGATTCAGCATAAACAATTTCAACAAATGAATTATAGGTTCACGGTTAAGGTTATAGGTTTCTTTATAATTTACTCATACAGTTATGTTACGCTGAAATACCGAAATTCGTCGGAAAACCGAAGTTTAGCAATGTTGACCTTGGTAAGTAATTATATGTGTAACCATTTGAGAATATCAGCTGCGGTAAGCATGGACATTTGAAAGTAATAATATGTGTAACCATTTGAGAATATCAGCTGTGGTAAGCATGGACCTTGGTAAGTAATTATATGTGTAACCATTTGAGAATATCAGCTGCGGTAAGCATGGACCTTGATAAGTAATTATATGTGTAACCATTTGAGAATATCAGCTGCGGTAAGCATAGGCCTTGGTAAGTAATTATATGTGTAACAATTGGAGAATATCTACTGCGGTAAGCATGGACCTTGGTAAGTAATTATATGTGTAACCATTTGAGAATATCAGCTGCGGTAAGCATGGACCTTTGAAAGTAATTATATGTGTAACCATTTGAGAATATCAGCTGCGGTAAACATGGACCTTTGAAAGTAATTATATGTGTAACTATTTGAGAATATCAGCTGTGGTAAGCATGGACCTTGGTATGTAATTATATGTGTAACCATTTGAGAATATCAGCTGCTGTAAGCATGGACCTTGGTAAGTAATTATATGTGTAACCATTTGAGAATATCAGCTGCGGTAAGCATGGACCTTGGTAAGTAATTATATGTGTAACCATTTGAGAATATCAGCTGCGGTAAGCATGGACCTTTGAAAGTAATTATATGTGTAACTATTTGAGAATATCAGCTGTGGTAAGCATAGACCTTGGTATGTAATTATATGTGTAACCATTTGAGAATATCAGCTGCGGTAAACATGGACCTTTGAAAGTAATTATATGTGTAACCATTTGAGAATATCAGCTGTGGTAAGCATGGACCTTGGTATGTAATTATATGTGTAACCATTTGAGAATATCAGCTGCGGTAAGCATAGACCTTGGTAAGTAATTATATGTGTAACTATTTGAGAATATCAGCTGCGGTAAGCATGGACCTTGGTATGTAATTATATGTGTAACCATTTGAGAATATCAGCTGCGGTAAACATGGACCTTTGAAAGTAATTATATGTGTAACTATTTGAGAATATCAGCTGTGGTAAGCATGGACATTGGTATGTAATTATATGTGTAACCATTTGAGAATATCAGCTGCGGTAAGCATAGACCTTGGTAAGTAATTATATGTGTAACCATTTGAGAATATCAGCTGCGGTAAGCATGGACCTTGGTAAGTAATTATATGTGTAACTATTTGAGAATATCAGCTGCGGTAAGCATGGACCTTGGTAAGTAATTATATGTGTAACCATTTGAGAATATCAACTGCGGTAAGCGTGGACTTAGTTGTAAAGTCATTTTCTTAATATCTATGGGTAAGGTCTCAATCTCTTTCGTGAAATAATAGAAGACTGTCAGGCTTTGGTAGAGAAACTAGCTTAGGAGAATAAAAACTCCGAAATGACATCAGTATTTTCAACTTAAAATAGTATTTTTTCTAATTGTCTGTGAATGCTCCCGTACGTAATCGATATTGGGTTATATATTGCAAAATCCCTGCTGATTATATTAACTCCTCGTTGTGCAGTCCTCGTAAAGAAATCTATTGTCTTTCATGACAGAAGGATGCTAACAGTTGCAAAAAAGGTAACACTTGTCAAATACTCAGTGCGAAACGGGTCTTCCGGACAAAATTGTTAACAATTTATCCACATTAAACCAATGTAGTTGTAATGATCTGCAACAGTAACCACGTAAATTGTGCTAACTGGGTGGGTCACTCTCGAATTAAAATAAAAATCAATTTACAAAAAAAAAGCACCAAGTGAGAATCCAACTCGTCATACGCAGTGGAATGATCATGGTTTATCATGCTATGTTTGATCGATTCAAAGTCTAAAACTGCGCAATTTAGGTTTACGTTCAAAGTACTGGTCAATATACTGGCCAATACCTTCATGGCCGCTTGAAACACTAGGTAATGAAAAATATATTCTGACGGCCACATCGCGAACGACTATCATTGATATGCCGGAGGTTTAAAAACATCATATCTGTTCAGCATACTAATGCAAATAGTCTACTATGTGCAGTCTTTATTTAATGCATCGCTTGATTGGACTTATATTTTCTTTGATTTACCTGACATCGCCTATATTGTTGTTCTCGTTGATACCATACAACCGTTCATACCAATTAATAATATTAACATCGTTTAATTGATAAAAAACATGAAGTGTAAGTAATTAAAATTTAATAGTATAATTTATATCTCAACCGAGTATTCCATATATTTAACCTTGTTCTGCACTTTGTTTAATTTGTAATACATAGAAGAATTTTACACCAAGGTATTCTACCTTGTTGAATATCCACCTATGAGAAAAGGCTTCAGGATAAAACTCCGAGGAAAAATACAGACTGGAGCCCCTAACCGTGGCCACTGAGAGTTGACAAGGCCAAGCAACTAACTTCTTGCCCCCCTTTGACGTCATTGCATTGCGTGTCAAAACAATGGCCGTCGTAATAACAATAAGAAGGCATTTCGACTTCTCCATTCACTAAATAATCCATCAAAATTAAGGAAATAAACCAATTTTAAAATAATTTCCCGCTTTTAAAAATTTCATTTCATAATTCACAAAGTTAAAATGCCTACTGCATGTTTGGATTTCCAAAAGAGAAAGAATTACTGCAAATATGGATACACGTAATAATGTTTACACCGACTAAATATAGTGTAGTAAGTTTGAATCTTTTTAAATTATATAAAAAATCAAGTCTGAATTACTTATTCATTATTTGATAAAAAAAAGTAGTGTTCCACTTTTTTTTAATACTTTTTTTCGATGTCTTAAGTGTAGTATAGTTTATCCTTTCTCTGTACTTTTGTAGATTAAATAAATGAAATAATAACGTCATATTTAATCAATATTTTCACAAAAAATATTAATTAAACAATGCTTTATTCAATGATAATATCGTTAATTCTTCGAGTTATACTGATTTTATTAACAAGAGTGTAGGGGAATTTTTCGTAATATATACGAAATAGTTTTTTAAAAAAATATTTTAAACATATACAGATCTTTAATTTCATTTAAAAAAATCATGGATTTTTTTCATATATATAAAAATATACGTTTAGTAAAGGTGTATTTTGTTTTTTAAAAAAATAATACATTTTCACTAAGATTAAAAAAAGTGTTTCACTATATCTCCTGTGCTTGTTTATTAATAAATATTGAAATTTTCATTAAAATTGGTTGATTTCCTGAATTTTGGTGAATTTTTAAGTGAAGGGAGGGTCAAAATGTTTTTACATTTTGGGGATCGGCCTTTGATTTTACACGTACCTATCTCTTAATAGCAAGATAGGAGTTGGTGATTCCATTATTAAACAAACAGTTAACATTGAACTGTTTGTATAATTTTTAAACAAATTTCAAAGTCTGAATTACTTACGGTTGATTGGGTTAGAAGTTTAAATAATGGTAATTCATAATTCAGTTTTTTGCAGTATTTGATCGTGAATTATTATTTTCTTTAAATTTATATTGAATAAAGATCAGTTTTAGGATAAATCGAATCGTGTTCCTTTCTTTTCTTTTTTACATGCAATTTTTAAAGTTTTCTAATGCTTTGTTTTAAATATTTACAATATCGTATGGTCAACATGTTTTGATATTTTGAATAACTTTAGTAAAGGTGTTTTTTTTGTTTACAAGAAATAATACATTTGCACCAAGCTTTATAATAAAGTAATGGATTTATTATATTCCGTGATCATTAATTAATAAATACTGAAAATGTCATTAAAATTGGTTGATTTCCTGAATTTTTATGGATTATTTAGTGAATGGAGAAGTCGAAATGCCTTCTTATTGTTATTACGACGGCCATTGTTTTGACACGCAATGCAGTGACGTCATTTTCTAGCCAACCGGCCTGTAGTAACTCTCGGTGGCCATGCCCTAACGCAGTTGGGCGTTGCCACAAGTTTGTTCTGCCAACTCCTGGGACGGCGTTGGTGCAAAACTGTAACAGCCTTGCTGAGAGGAGAGACGTGCTACATAGGCAACAGGTTTCCCCTCATATCACACCGCCCAGGCTAGCATGCAACAACACTACATTCAACAAACCTACAGCCTACAACCTTTCAGCGTCGGCAGTAACTTTTGCGACAGCGACTGCCACTCCGACATTGTTCTCTTTAGGCACAAGTGGCGCTGCTCCAGCAAAACAGATAGATATGGCAAATAGGCTAAGGATGCATCGCCCATTGTCGATCATGACCGACGGAGGCCTGCTACTAACACTGAACGCAAGGTCCACCTTTAGCTATTATGGTTTATGTTTAATAAGATAGCACTTGTTGTACTACAGCAAACTATTGTATATGTTTGCATAGAATAGCTTTAGTTAGAACAAAGGAATTATAACATCTAATATTACTGCATCGCTAACCGTTACTCTGCTACAAAGAACGTGAACAGCGCTTAAGGGTTATAGCACACTTTCGAGGAAAATAGTAAGTCTCGGATAAAATGTGAAAAATCTTTCTACCGAATGCTTTAAGACAAAATGGACATATCTATATCAGTGATCTGTATTGTGTATTCTTCCACATTACGTTTAAATTTCAGGTTAATTTCTCGATATACTACAACCAAAAACCTAACCAATTAACGTCATTATATGTTCAATGAAAACTGCAGTAATACAACTGCTGCGTCGATTTTGAATGAATTACCTCCCTTTGATTTAGCACATGCGTATCAGTCTTGCTATCTAACTAAGAGGATACAAGCATCATTATTTTATAAATATTTATATCGTTGATGAGAACTATTTCACTAATTAAACAACGATGGTGTATACGTATAATCTCCTGTCAGTTGTAATACTGGCACGTGGATTACATTACACGACCCACTATGAGATAAGCTGCAACAGTCACTACATTTTCCACGTGAGTGGATGATAATCTACAGCGAAATGTTTTTAAGGCTATTAAATATGTTACTAATGTACATGGTCAACCCCTCTAAATTTATGATACGTTTGTTTTTCTCAGTATTATCTTATGCATAAAATATATGTAGTAAAGTCGGAATTTCCCCTAATTCAATGATTGGTATAGCTCCGTAAACAAACGCTGCATGTAGGATTTTAATTTAATATACTCTTTATATGCTTATTGGCACGGGCTTAAAAAAATAGTTAACTTTTGAATTCACCGATTTTTATATGTTATCCGCTTAGCTGTTGTCTCTTTACTTAGTAATTTTAGCGTGAGAAGTAATGGTGACCCATCGTAATAAGTCGTTATCGTTCAACCCAAAACACCGCAATATAAATATTGTAAAAATGTTATTGGGCTTTCGTATTATATGGTCCGCCTGTTAAATAATATTAATAACTACACAAATCAGCAATTACAGGACTAATATAAACTACTTTCTAACCTTATGTTTTTAGCTTAAAAATAATACACAAACCTCCACACACTTCATTTAAATAACGTTCTGGGAATATACATATCAAAACGTCTCCTACAATTCTACGATTTACAGTCATAATTAATACAATATTACGCACCATTTTTCACTATTGTTCATAAAGCATGCGTGCTTAAGCTTTTTGTTAATCTTATGAAATTTGAAGGAGCATAGTCATAGTAGTAGCAGATAGTTTACCTGTGTACAAATGTGTCTCACGCGCCAGTTCCAGCGACCAAACACATTCTCACCGATTAGAGAAAGTAACGAGAAAGTACGTAAGTAACCATAAACACCCGTGCATTAAGCTTAACTGACTAAGCAAATTACTTCATTTACATAACACTTTTAATTTTAATTTTATAAAATAGTACTTTCCTTCCAGTGTTTATTCAATTTTTATACTCTTTATTCCTATTCATTTTCCACCTTAATTAAATTATATCTAATGTTATATTTATTATTCAAATCAAGAACCGGGTTTTGCAAAATATATTATCTTACGCTTTTAACTAAACACTTATCGTTTAAACATTTTACTTAGAAAATTAGTTAAGTTAAAAATTCTCTTATTAAATTAGCTCCTTATTTACCCCCCCCTCCCAAATAAAAAATAGATTATCTGCTAATAATTGGTAAGTATGTTGCTGCGAGAATGCTCTTTCGATGTTATGAAAAATACGAACTCTTAAATATTTATTATGATTTAGAATCTTAATACAGGGTGTTTCAAAAGTCTTGGGAACATTACAAATGCGTATATCTCATGAACTATTCCAGGTAGAAAAATGAAACTGGTGCCATTTTAAAGCTTGCTTAATCAAGTTTTTGGGCATACTAATGATTTTCGTGTTATCTTTCCAGGTGCAGTAATGGCGTTCTCTAAACAAGACAAGGCATTTTGCGTCCTCCAATTTGCAAAGACTGAATCGTGGACATGTGTTCAGCGTGCATTTCGCAGGAAATTTAAAAAAGAAGCCCCTGAAAGGAAATCCATTGTCAGATGGCATGCTAAATTTGTGAAAGATGGATGCGTGTGACGAATGGTGCTCATATTGAGCAACTTTGAAGATTCCCCACAAAACTTGAAACTTTAACCTTTCCAACGGTACCAATTTCATTTTTCAACTCCTAATAGTTTTTGAAATCGTTATGTTCCCAAGACTTTTGAAACACCCTGTACTTTGAGAACACTACAATTATTACTTATATTATTTATATCTTCAGGCGGTTAGACACAAGGTTATGTTTTAAGTTGAACAGCCAATGCACTAGGATCAACTCACTCTGGCCTAAGAGATGTCTGAGCAGGCTCGTCGGTATTCACCGGTAAAGGGCGCATCAGGCGATTAGCGATAAACTAAAACCTTATGATAAAGAAAGTAAAGCTTGACAGGGCGGACCTCCTGAGATTGAACAGAATCATACCTAAGTCCAACAGAACAGGGCCAGAAAGAAACCACAACGGCACAACCTCTATCAGACTGATTGTCGATGACGTATTCTCGACCGGTACAAACACCAAATAAGTTTATTCAACTGCTACAATTAATAGTTATGGGTTGTTAAAGAAGAATCGAATGAAATTATTTTTATGAGGTTTAGAGATGGGAGAATGAGCTGTTTGGTTCTCGCTACTAATAAGAAAACACGACAAATAATAAAGTAACAAATGCATCTTCATAATGAAAGGCATATATGCACAACAAGGGTTATTTTAGCTTATATACATTCAGCAACACCTGGTGTGGCATTCGCACTTGACGATCACCCGGCTTCCACCAAAAGGGGTCTAATTCACATGCGGTCCCAAGCCACATGTATATCCCGGTGAGAGGAGATGACATACAGCGCATCATATTCCAAAATGGTCACCCATCTGGTACTGACCAGGCTCGACGCCGCTTAACTTCCGAGCACCGGTGTGTCAACGTAACACTGCTGTATAATTGTGTCTGATGTGGCAAGTAATATATGTAAAAATACATTAAGTTAATACATCGCATTAAATGTACAATTATAATAAGAAGAAACCTAAAAATGATTTTTAGAGAATTTTAAGTAGAATATTTGTTAAAAGAAACTATAACAATCTAGGAGGAAGAGCCGGCATTGCCCGGGATTGAATAATGAACCGTATGCTTTTTTCGCCCAGCTCATATTACATTCTTCTTCTAATTATTTTTTTACGTTCAATTTTCGGGGTTGGTGTCTAAGAAAGTACTTCACATTGATTGCGTGGTGGGGTGTAAAAAAAGTGACATCACTTGAAATTAAGTTTGGAAAAAATAATCTCCTTTAACTCTCTCGATGCATATCCGACGTTTCTCAAGAATAAATGTGCACGCCTCCTCATAAGCATTCCGCTTTTGTAGTTTCTATGAATTTCAAGTCACAAATAAAATAAAGTAACATCTTGTTTTGCTTGTTTATACATATTAGCCTGACCTCATTATAATGTTGTACGCACGGTGATCAAAATGAAATATACTTATTTAAGTACCATGAGGAATGTAGTTTCAGAATATATATCGTTATGAGGATGTATCTACATTTTCAAGTAACAAATAAAATAGAACTCTCTTGTGCCAAGGCAGACCCACCGTTTATAACCTGATAACTAAAGATGTGATTTTTCACACATTAATTATTAGAACAACTAAAATCATTAAAAACATTCTTGGCCTTTTGACTAAGATCAAAGTGTAGTATCTGTTCCGATGGATACTGCACCCCATAGACTGGTATTGTCTTGGCCTTCGGGGCTTGATTTACGCCGGTCTATGGGTCTGTCCTGTGCAGTTCTAGGAGGTCCATCCTCCCAGGCTTTGCCTCTCCTCTTTGGGGAGGAGTAAGTTTATTGCTTACTGTCTGAGGCGCCCCTACCAGGGAATGCTGATGGGGCTGCCCAGGCAATTTTTAAATGGTCAGAGTGCTCACCTCTCGAGCGCTGGCGTATCTAATCCCACTTTCCCGACCTTGTGTCACATCTTACCTTGTGGGAGGTAGATAAATTAAAAAAGCAAAACATTCTTGGCCTTTTGGCTAAGATCAAAGTGTAGTATCTGTTCCGATGGATACTGCACCACATAGACTGGTATTGTCTTGGCCTTCGGGGCTTGATTTACGCCGGTCTATGGGTCTGTCCTGTGCAGTTCTAGGAGGTCCACCCTCCCAGGCTTTGCTCTCCCTCTTTGGGGAGGAGTAAGTTTATTGCTTACTGCCTGAGGCGCTCCTACCGGGGAATGCCGACGAGGCTGCCCAGGCAATTTTTAAACCCCACTTTCCCAACCCGACCTTGGGTCACATCTTACTTGTGGGAGTAAGATAAAAACTGGCCTTGTGCCTAACTCCTGGAGAGGAGTAAATCAATACTCATATAGATATCACTATATACCACACATCCACACAGGGACACATACGTCATGTGTCGGACAACTGTTGATAGAGTTGTATACTTTTATATATGGGGATGTTTTCGTGTGTGAATGTATGTGTTTTCTAATGATACGTACTTTAGAAGACAGAAAACAGACGTTAACCAGTTTAACATGAAAACAGAATGACCGCATGACTTCTAAACATAAGATAGATAGTTGAAGAAAGATATTTAGATTAAAGAAAAAAAAACTTATACATACCTCATTTTCGGCTTAAGTCGAAATTTAAATGGTTAATTTTGTTGTATCTTTAACATAAGCTTATTTGTAATGAGATATTGATTTTAGTTAACCATTTTTCAAATATCTAACATTAATTAATTCTACATAATGTACAATCAAGCAATCTTAAGTGTTGGCCGTTTTCGTTCATTTCATGAAAGAATACGTCAGACCAATAGTTGACTTCACGTATTTATTTATAGAAAGCTTCTGTATAGCTTACTTGTAATAAGTAATATGTATCTATGTATCTATCTATCTATTTATCTAGCGAGCTAGCTAGCTAGCTATCTCTTGTTTGTTATTGTTTTACTAGCGATAGAAGGCCGGTGTGTTTATTATTTTTCGTTTCCTGATAGGTTAAGAATATCCAGAGTACTGCATTCAATCGCACTTAATCGGACGTTTCATCAATTTTAAATATATATTTATTAATTATTTTTTTATAAATTATTTTTTACGTATTTAAAAGAAAGTCATGGACACGTCATCAGCATGACTATACTGGGTAGGGATCGAACCCTCGATGTAAATGTCCATAGTCTAGTGTTTTACTACCAGACCAGACTACCCTGCCACGATTAATGCACGGTTTTTACTCGCCTATGATGTTACACAGCTCCTGTTTGTTGTTGTTTTTACTAGCAGTATAACACCGGTGTGCTTATTATTTTTCGCTCCCTGTAAGGTTAAGAACATGCAGATTACTGCATTCAATCGCACTTAATCGGACGCGTCCTGGTTAACCACTAGACTATGGACATTTACATCGATCCCTGGCAAAGGTAGTCATGCTCATGACGGCTCATAGACAATACATTCTTATATGTACGTGTAAAATAATTTATAAAACAAATTAATTAATATCTATCTATCTAGCTATCGCTCTGTTTCTCTCTATATCTTATATATATATATATATATATATATATATATATATATATATATATATATATACATATATATATAATAAAAGTTTTTAAAAAGGTTGAAGGCAATGCGAAGATCCGGATTGCTGGAAGCTATGAAGAACAAAAACAAAACAAAACCGAAATAAGTCGGATATAGATCGAAAGGTTTGTTTATTTTTCTAGACAGCAAGGGTGTTAGTTTGTAATATCCGGATTATCAAGAATTAATTTGATATATTTCGAGAGATTTTTTTTCTTTCTTTTTCCTCTCCTTGTCAAAAATAAATAAAAGAAAAATCCCGGATTCCGGAAAAATGAAAGAAAAAGAAAAGAAAAAAAAAAAAAATATATATATATATATATATATATACAGTACGCATATTGTATTAGTTTCTATAGATTTAAATCCGTTGCAACTCCAGTGTTTATAAAAAGTGTTCAATAACAAGTAGAGCTGTTCTTTAGTATAAATTTTTATTAGTATAATTTTTATTTTTTTTAGTATATACTTTTATTTATACAAACAATGTTTGTATAAATAACAATGTATACTATATATATATATATATATATATATATATATATATATATAGAGAGAGAGAGAGAGAGAGAGAGAGAGAGAGAGCGAGAGAGAGAGTAAGAGAGAGAGAGAGAGAGAGAGAGGGGATAGAGTTTACAGAGCCCTCTTGAAAAAAGTGTCTCCTTTTTGCTGGAGCGAAGGAGTGAAGGGTTTAGTTCTCATCCAGCGAGAGCGTAAGCGACTTCGTGTTTAGCCAAAATAGCGTATTTTCAGCTCATTTTCGCTGCTCAATTTATGCTTCAAAATGATGAAACCTACAAAAAATACACTAAATTACAATAATTAAATTATTTTTTCTTTTTGAAAAAGGCTTTAAAAAAAGACAACATTTGTTTATTTTTTATTCGCCGTAATGTTTGACTGTTGGAGTACTAATTCTATGAATGTTACTACTTCTTATTAAGACAATCGCAATCAGAGGTATGTTTTGAAGCCGTCTATGAGTGTATGTTTGTGTGATCACAAACATGTAACTCAAAAACATTAATGTACAAACATAAACTAATGCATGCCCTCAGCCACGTTAAGCTAACTTTCCTAAATATAACCTTTAGATTAGACCTTGTTCAATATTGAGTATTGATGTGACAAATCGAACTATTTTCTTTCACAATTTAAATTAAGAAATGCCCCTTACCGATGTTTACTAATTAATTTTTTTTAATTGGTTTGATTTCAAAATTGACTGTCAAGTAAATGCTGAATGACCTAAAACACTGTGGCTCCAATGCAAAACACGTTTAAATAAAAATACATTTTGAAACGCATAATTAAAATAACGAAATTCACGTAATATGACGGGAATTCATTTTCAGAAAATATATACCTCACTATTTTCATGTTTATTCTTTTTGTATCATGTTCCTCTTTGTCACTTCTTGATTCGTAACATTCGGTAGATTTTTACGAAATTTCCGTATTTTTACGAAGAGCCTTTGCACTTTGTCAACTAAGAAAGTTTCGTAATTTTTAGCGGGGTTTCTTTGTTTATCTGATTATTTTCATTTTTAAACTCTTAGGTATTCAGCCAAATATATTTATATATAGATTTTAAGACATTAATCGTATGATTGGGTAATAGTTTATTAACGATTTGCTAACATTTGTTAATGTTCACAAACAAATTTATTAACATTTTCAAATTATTATTAATAAAAAACTAAATGATTTTAAATCAAGTGTCATTTAAATATATTTAATCTCTCGCGTAAAAAAACTATAGCGAACATTATTTCCTCTAAAGTATATTATTTACTATTTATTTTGGAAGTTAATTTAAGTACATTTAAAAAAAAACTATAGCGAACATTATTTCCTCTAAAGTATATTATTTACTATTTATTTTGGAAGTTAATTTAAGTACATTTTTAAAAAAAACTATAGCGAGCATTATTTCCTCTAAAGTATATTATTTACTATTTATTTTGGAAGTTAATTTAAGTACATTTTTAAAAAAAACTATAGCGAGCATTATTTCCTCTAAAGTATATTATTTACTATTTATTTTGGAAGTTAATTTAAGTACATTTTTAAAAAAAACTATAGCGAGCATTATTTCCTCTAAAGTATATTATTTACTATTTATTTTGGAAGTTAATTTAAGTACATTTTTTAAAAAAACTATAGCGAGCATTATTTCCTCTAAAGTATATTATTTACTATTTATTTTGGAAGTTAATTTAAGTACATTTTTAAAAAAAACTATAGCGAGCATTATTTCCTCTAAAGTATATTATTTACTATTTATTTTGGAAGTTAATTTAAGTACATTTTTAAAAAAAACTATAGCGAGCATTATTTCCTCTAAAGTATATTATTTACTATTTATTTTGGAAGTTAATTTAAGTACATTTTTAAAAAAAACTATAGCGAGCATTATTTCCTCTAAAGTATATTATTTACTATTTATTTTGGAAGTTAATTTAAGTACATTTTTAAAAAAAACTATAGCGAGCATTATTTCCTCTAAAGTATATTATTTACTATTTATTTTGGAAGTTAATTTAAGTACATTTTTAAAAAAAACTATAGCGAGCATTATTTCCTCTAAAGTATATTATTTACTATTTATTTTGGAAGTTAATTTAAGTACATTTTAAAAAAAACTATAGCGAGCATTATTTCCTTTAAAGTATATTATTTACTATTTATTTTGGAAGTTAATTTAAGTACATTTAAAAAAAATTACTTCTAAACATTTTATTAGTGAATTTGTTAAAAGAAATAAGTAAACATTTCCCCAAAAGAGGAACAGCAGTTTGTTTTACGAACGTAACTATATTGTATTTATTATTATTTACCACACAGAAACGACTTTATTTTCAAACAAATCTCCGATAAAAATTAATATAATGACTATGCAGAAAATGTAGGTTGGCCGAAAATGAAAGAGAAATGTTGTTTTAATTAATTTTTCTTCTTTGACTTTACGTTAGTTTATTGCTTAATTTTGACATGTTTTAATATACCCTCAAAACAGAAAGTTATATTTCCATAACATCAGCTCATGTTTTTCGTTGTTTATGTACTAAAACGTGGCGGGTGGAGAATAAAAACGCCCAGACTTTATACAAAATAAAATATGCTCACAGTGTTTATGTCAGGATGAAGACAAATTTGTCTATTAACTGAAGATACTTGGAAAATCTTTAAAATATATCAGATATGATGATCGAATTTTAATGAAACTCCATAAGTATCTTTCAAAATGATGTGTAAAACTATGTTAGTAAACTAGTAAAACAAGCACGCCTAGTGAGAATAGCTAGTCGTAGATTTTGTCGTCCCAGCAGGTCACAGAGTGAAGATCAAGAAGACGGAAAAACGAAGACGAATCACGGAACTTTTCAGATAATTGAAAGGAATATGGAGCATGAAGTCAGATAGCTACTTGAGCTTTCATTTCGATTCATAGTTAGCATGAACATTTATTTGAAGCAAACTGACAAATAAAACTAATAATAATAATAATAATAATAATAATAATAATAATAATAATAAAAATTATGGACAGAGGGTCGAGGAGGGAAAGCGCAAAACCAGACCTCCACTGAAAGAGCGCGGACAGCTCTGGGACCTTGGGAAAGCTTGTTGCCACTCGGGCCCCAAAGGGGACCAATGGCCCTTATCAGCGGGAAATCGTTGGTAGGTGGCTGTTGCGATTACCGCAAGGTCATCAGCGGTGATGAACGAAAAGAGGTGGAGCATACTGGAGGCCTGAGGAGACTTGTTGTCACTCAGACTCCAGGGAATACCACAGGTTGTCGGCAGTGGGTGACCACTGACGATGACCAGTGTGATAACTCCTAGTGAGTAAATAATAATAACAACAACAACAATAATAACATCTATATTTGTGTTGTGTCTAGTTGTATTTGTTGCATTACCCGTTAAGGTCCAACAAGAATGACAAAGAACAGAACGTATATGAAAAACTTTGGTTTTCTTTATTTGCCATTACCGGATGGTTTACGCCGGCTACGCACACATATTAAACAATCTTTTGACATACTTTTGTCTCATGAAAGTCTTTTTCTTGCTGAGGTCACAGCCTTGGTTTACGCTAGAAACTCGTTCGTATATACATTAGATTGGAAAGTAATTTGCTCTGCATTGTCTATCCGAGCGTGAACTGAAGCAATTGTTCTACAAGCGCTTTGGTGAAGTACAAGTCAGGGGATTCCTTCATTCCACATTTTTAGTCAGCGGACACAAAACTCGCATTCTTCCGGTACATCGATAGTCCGATCACCAAGCGTTTCGACTCTTCGCGTTTTTGAAACCGTCGTTGTTCAAGTTCCTTTTGCACTGCTGAACCTTTTTCTTTTTAACAGTTATCAAGTCGCCTTTATTTCTTTTTCGACGTCCCACCCACAATGGACTTGTCCACGATTCATTTTTGCCACTCTTCATTATCTTACATATTGTTGTCTGTCTATCTATCTGGCGGTCAATGCAATTGAAAAAAAAATCAATACCAAGGTCAAACACAACATTTCTAGAGTAAACGTTAATGCGGAATCGAATGATTGTATTGACTTTGTCTTATGATTTTTTTTACAATAATATCGTGCGGTTTATGCCAGACACCTATAAACAGCAAAGGCGACGTTTTACTTTATTGTAATATATTGAAAATTGAAAATGATACAAATTAAAATTTGAGAATAACAATGTGAATATGATGTCCAGGACCGAGAGCAAATGTACACAGGGGTCTTCAACGCCGGAGAGTTATGCTAAATGAATACGCAAACAAAATACATTGGTAAAAATGTTCCACTGAGATCCAATCCGTTGGTAAGGTTTCTGGTAAAATGGTGTTATCATTCGACTGACCCTAGAAAATAACTGATGCAACAAGATGCAACCTCTAAGAAGCAGGTATGGCCAAAGATGGAATAGATCTGGAGAGGTGCTGCAGAGAGCACTCTTTCCTACCTGGTCAGAATATAAACTCGGCTTCGAAATCTAGTGAGAGTGATCTATTCTCTTACAAACAACCCCGTTTCCAACTGAAGAGACGTTTCTCGTGTTCTACTCTAAAAGTGTAGTATCTGTTCCGATGGATACTGCACCCCATAGACTGGTATTGTTTTGGCCTTCGGGGCTTGATTTACGCCGGTCTATGGATCTGTCCTGTGCAATTCTAGGAGGTCCACCCTCCCAGACTTCGCCTTCCCTCTTTGGGGAGGAGTAAGTTTTACTACATGAGGCGCCCCTACCGGGGAATGCCGACGGGGCTGCCCAGGCAATTTTTAAACCCCACTTTCCTCGACCCGACCTTGGGTCACATCTTACTTGTGGGAGTAAGATAAAAACTGGCCTTGTGCCTAACTCCTGGAGAGGAGTAAATCAATACTCTATCGCTATTTCAAGTGAGTATTTTCCACTTAACTCCAATATTTGCTTTTTCTTTGTACGACATTCACAGCAAGAACTTGTTTTCAAAAACGACAGAAGACTCTTTTTCTTTTCCCTTCATGTGCTTAGTGTAAGACGCACTCTCCATGTACAGAAATCATTTGCAACACATTACCGCTTGGAACACATTACCGCTAGACTGCTTCTCTGCTGCTTACAACTTGGTCGTTTTCAAATCTACTGTCAACAAATTCTTCTAAAAGAACACCCCATAAACAATAATCAGTTCATACTATCGGTCAATATTAGTACTTCCACAGTGTTCATCATCTTTCGTCTGGCAATCATTTCCGTCTTATAAACCTTATATTTAAGTAGTTCTTCACCTTACTAATAAGTGATAGAATAGCAACAAAAATGAAACATTCAAAAATCATATCTTTATCGTGTTTTTATTTTCAAATAAGAAATGATTAAGACCAAAAACTTTAGGACAAAGTATTAAAAAAAAAGCAACAATTTTTTTTTAAAAATGTCAATATTGTTAAATTTATAGAAAGTGATATTTTGTTGAGATTTCATGAAATCTATTACCGTACGTTATAGAAAAAGTATTTCTGCTAATATTTCTTTACACGAAACCAATTTCATTAATATATTAAAAAAGGAAGAAGTAAGTATCGAAAAATTGATTAAAATCTGACATTTTCATCTGTAAAAAAGAAAAAAAGCATTTTCTTTTTTTTAAAAGCTGAAATTTGTTGTAACTTGTTAACAATTTTAATTTTAATTCAGAAATTTAACAATTTCTACGCACGGGACAATTTTCAAAGGAAATATTTTTTTACTAATCTTTCGAATGCTGCAAAGCCAATAAACTAACTTATTTCCTATTCATGTTTGGGCGTGTTCTTTTTTTCTGACTGTATCATATCGCCCCATTCTGTCCAATTGACTTGCATATTAAATATAAATAGTTTTTCTTCGTGTTGTTAGGAACTAACTGTTTTCATTAAAATAAAATTAGAACCTTTGAAATAAACCCGTTCGTTAATTATACAATTCATTTATTTTAATGCTAGCATCATTAAATTATCCTTATAACCGTCTGTTTATCTTAACTTAACTTCTCACAATTAAATTTCATAAGATTTTCGCTCCGCCCTAAATTATTACGTACTTACATGTAAAGAAATATCTAAAGAATATTATTGTCAATTGTTATATTTGCGTTTTAATTTGAGAATCATGAGTTGCGTGACTTGTTTTAAAATAACGTTGTAAATGTGTTGACTTTTCAACATGTTATTTTAAAGTGCAGATGAAGCCGGGAAAAGAGCGTCTTCCATCTTTTTTAGAAGCAGGAGCAGATTTTTTTTTTAATGTAGGAGCGTGGAAGGGAGCCAGATTGAATTATATGGGGAAAGCGGGAGCTGCTCCCAAACTAACGGAGCAGATATATATATATATATATATATATATATATATATATATATATATATATACGCTGACTTTTTGTTATTGTTTTTTCTGGCGATAGTACACCGGTGTTTACCGGTGCGTTTTTATTATTTTGTCGCTACCCTGAGTGGTTTATTTATTTTTTTAAATATGCATAGGACTGCCTTTTTTAATTTGCTCATAATCGAACGTGTAATCCCTTTTTGTATATATAGATATATTTATATTAATTAATTTATAAATTTGTGCACGCAAAACATTTATAAATGAATTAATTAAAACTGTCTCTCTCTTTCTCTCTCTCTCTCTCTCTCTCTCTCTCTCTCTCTCTATATATATATATATATATATATATATATATATATATGTAAAAAAAAATATATATTTATATATATATATATATATTTATATATATATATAAGTATATAGAATAGAAAATGAAACAGGCTAGTAAAAATAATAACACAGCCATATCTCTAGAGCCAACCGATATTTAGGTCCAATCAAACGATATTTGCTTGTATGTTAAGGTCGTTTGAATCGACCGAAATATCGTTTGACTTTAGATATTGGTCTGTGTGATCATTTGAACCTATGACTTTTGTCTGTAATTTAATTTCATATATTAAACTCCCCCGCACACACCTACACACACACACACACACACACACATACACACACACATATATATATATATATATATATATATATATATATATATAGAGAGAGAGAGAGAGATACTATACACACACACACACACACACACACATATATATATATATAAAAATTCCATTAAAGTTCACACAAAATTGTATATATATATATATATATATATATATATATATATATATATATATAAAGTAAGGTATGCGAATATGTTCATTCGTAAATTAATTAACCGATCATTATGGATTTTGGTGCATAGATGCTAGGCGTAAGGGTGAGTAACTTTGGCTATATTTAGTTTAAGTAAGTTTGACAGTTAATTTTAAACATTGTCTAGATAAAAAAATTATTTGATGAATTTTGATAAAAACTGGAAAAACGATTCTCAACATAAAGTTTAGTATCATTATCAACTGATTTTAATCTTCTCATACATGAAAGTCGTGCGCAGCTGTTTCCTTTCTTTTTTTCAGGGAATTAATTTTACTAGTCTTGGGACGGGTATTCCTCTAGTATATATATATATATATATATATATATATATATATATGTTATTGTTTATTTATCTATGCGAGACATACATGCATTCAACTTCTATAAGTGAAGGAATGGTGCATATAAAGCTGTGTTAGTACTACCATTTACAGTGCTCTACTTTTTAACGAGGAGCTTCAAATATAAATATTTGTTATTGTTTATTTATCTATGGACGTATACGTTTTGTCTCTTTTCAATCAAGACTAATCAGCATAGAAGTATGACTATTCACTAAGGGTCACACGATTCGAAACCCTGGATTACAACCCCAATCCAACGTCGCAAACCGATAAGCCAATTCTGACCAGCTTATCAACAATGATAACTTTTTCACATTTAAGGCGGCGAGACATACAGGCATTCAACTTCTATAGGTGAAGGAATGATGCATATGAAGCAAGTAACGTCACGCTGTGTTAGTACTACCATTTACAGTGCTCTACTTTTTAACGAGGAGCTTCAAATATAAATATATATATAAATATATATATATAAATATATATATATAAATAAATATCTATAAATATATATATATACATATACATATATAAATATATATATATATAAATATATATATATATATAAATATATATATATATATATATAAATAATAAGTATGTTTTTGGCTTGATATATATGATGTGTTATGTACTTTTATGTATTTTTGTATATATTTTTATATATTTTCAAAGTGTAATTATATCACCTGCAGTAACGTCACTGCGGTAATGGTCCTCTGAGGAGAAGAATTATCTTTGAAAACTCATGAGTTAAGGACTTTGAGTTACTTTGCCTGAATTTTGAATTATAATAACATTTGATTCGCACCTTATTTTATTATTTCATTTCATATCATGCTATATATATGTGTGTATATATATGTATATATATATATATATATAATGTGTGTATATGTGCGTTCTCTTACAATCACTAATAAATTATTCAAAAATTAAACTTATTCATTTTCAAGGGATATTAAAAAAAAACTATATTTTGTTTTCATTTTTTATTTGACCTTTTCTTTAGCATGCTATTACTTATTTTAAGATGAAACAAAAAAAAAAGAAAAACAAACCATGTTCGTATGCACGATTTGCCATAATTGTGAAAAGTTGTCATAACAACTTTTGAAAAGTCTATTCATTTTATTTTCAAAGTAATTTCTTTTTTTCCTCTCCAGAAGTGCGCGTGTCACGCAGTCGTAAATTGTGTGAAGGGTGAGGGAGGGCACCTACCTTCGTGTTGACCCAATCTAAAACTTTTTCTCTCTTTTGTGCTTTAATTACTTTCCGTTTTGATACGAACATATTCTGTGCTTTGACCACACACACACACACACACACACACACACACACACACACGCACACACACATATATACATGTAAATATTTATATTTATATATATATATATATATATATATATATATACATATACATACATGTATACATATATATATATATATATATATATACATGTATAAATATATATATGTATATGTTTTATATATATATATATATATATATATATATGTATATAATAATACATATATACATGCACTTACAAGTAAACAAAGTAAATATATATAGATACATGTATATATATATATGTTATTAATAATATATATATATATACATGCACATACAAGTGAACAAAGTAATATGCCCACATAAATATATGTAAATATGTATATATGCATATGTGATTATGTTTTTTACTGTCCCCCCCCTTTAAGTCCCCTCTCCATGTTTATGCATTTTTAGTACATACTAATCATACTAGTTCATAGTACATACTAATCATACTAGTTCCGTTTTTTCTTTTGATCTTTTACGTTGTAACTAATTTCCATCATTCATTTGAATAATTTTCAATAATTATTTCTTTATTTGGGATGCCAGTGTCCCGCCCCTCCCGCGTGACCCCTGCCTATATCTGAATATGTATAAATAGATGTTTGTCAGTCAGGACCCTCATCTGGCGAAACCAACAAGTAAACTCTGACCGGTTCCAGCCAATCAAATTTGAAGGTAAGACATTTTTATCTCTTTCTCTCTCTCTCTCTCTCTCTCTCTCTCTCTCTCTCTCTTACTCTCTCTGTCTCTCTCTCTCTCTTTCATTTTCCGAAGTCTAACGGTCTTGATTGTCATCCAAGTCACTCGAAATCTGTTCACCTCAAACGATATTCCTACTTACCAAACCTTTATCTGTTTTTATTTTTTTAAATTGCCTTGTAGCAACTGAGAGTAAGATGCATTACATGCTGGCTTAAATAGCTTGACGTTTCTTTACGGTCTTATTTAAGAAAACAAAACTAAAGTTTCTCAGTTGAACTGTGTGCACGATTGTAATGGTTCCGCTAAAGAAAGTTAAACATTTTTTCTGGCCCAAAACAGTAAATGTATATCTTAGATACACCTAAGTTGACAATATATTTTTTAGGGGCTACTGTGATTCGGGGCCAGGTTTATAGGGACCATTCTAAGTGGGGAGTTGTATAGCATGATGTTTGTTCACGTTACATTTATATTTTTGCATTTTGGTACAGTCGAGGTAACAGAGAGCAAGGTGGGGATTCCAAATGAAAGCAATCCTAGGAAAGAAGATTTTAAAGTAGAAGGTTTTCCGGAATCTAGAGACAACTACATTAAAGGGGTGGGATTTTGTTGCTGGTTGGGTGTTCCTAATTATGATCGAACTTGCAATGCAACTTGATTACTAAGCAAACGCATCTGTCATGGTTTCACATCAAGTCACCTAGCCGGAGACGTATATGCATCCTCATTTCTCGGATCGTAGCATTTTGGCTAAGATCAAAGTGTAGTATCTGTTTCGATGGATACTGCACCCCATACTGCCGTTGTTTTGGCCTTCGGGTCTTGATTTACGCCGGTCTATGGGTCTGTCCTGTGCAGTTCTGGGAGGTCCACCTTCCCAGGCTTTGCCTCCCCTCTTTGGAGGGGAGTAAGTTTATTGCTTACTTTCTGAGGCGCCTCTACCGGGGAATGCCGACGGGGCTGCCCAGGCAATTTTTAAACCCCACTTTCCCGACCCGACCTTGGGTCACATCTTACTTGTGGGAGTAAGATAAAAAACTGGCCTTGTGCCTAACTCCGATAGAGGAGTAAATCAATACTCTGATAAAAGATGTTATTAAAGGTCTTCAGTTGTTTATTAGTAGTACTACAGTTCATAGTTTTCATAGTTCCCGCGTCTTGGACATCACATGATCTGCCTAAATTAAGTCTGTCAGCATATCGCCTTTTTGTGCTTTATGCAACACGTGTTTTTTTTTAAATTCTATTATCTACTCTCTACTTCTTTCTCTCTCGCTCTCATATTCTTTTGTTTTCACTCTGACCGGCCTTACGGCAAGAAAGATATCTTCCAGCACGGCTCTGTGGAATGATAGGAAGTCAGTTGCGATAAACAATCTTTTCTCTCCAAACTTGTTTCAGTCTCCATCATTTTTCTTACATCTCGTCATGTCACATCGTCATGCGCTTTGAAGCATCGCCCTTAATTTTATATTGAACGAAAAGCACAAATGTGCCGTTAATAAGTTGTTCTTTAATAGTATTTTATGATTTAAAAAAGGGAGTTCAGTTTCCTATTTAAATGTAATACAATATGATTACTTGTGTCTGTACGAATATGGTTGATCAGGGACAGGTAACCATTTTCGTCGTCAAAGGGAAGAATTCTTTGACCGAACTTGTCAACTAAAAATGGTGACTTCTCCCTGACAACGTTCTGGTTCGGAAACGGGTTATAATTATACGTTAAATTTAATTAGGGAAGTGAACTATCAAATACAAAGCTGAGTAGGAGTTTAGTTTTACGAAACGAAAACAACATATTCCGTGTATTAGTTAGTGTATTGTTTTATATATGGCTTTATAGGAGAAAAAAAAATTAAATCTGCGCATAATTTATGTCTGAATTTTAATTCTCTTGAATTATAATAGTTATATCCCTATGTATATAAGGTTTGGTGTGTATATATGTTTATATATTTGTATGTACAGGATTCACTTCTAAACTAATCAACCGATCATTATAAATTTGAGAACATACCTGCTATGAGTTGGGAATGGTAATTTTTGTTATACTGAGTTTAATTTGGTTTTATGCAATAGAAGCAAAGAAGTGACAGTAGCCCTTCGTGGAAATTCATACAGCTCCGATTTTTGTGAATTTTTTACAATAGGTGTTAGACATCAATTAATAAATATTCCCCAAATTTCAGTTTCTTTGGAATATTTTAAAGGGTTTAAAGCGGCCATAATATAGGCAGAACCTCCCATTTGAAAATTCAAAAATTTCATATTTGCATTAAATTTGATCCATAGTCATTAGACACAAATTAAGTAAGATTATCTGTATTTAAATTTCCTCTTAAGACCACTTAAGCTTAGGCCTTGCATTTATGCATTTTCTAGAATCAAAATCATATAATGGATTCTGATAAAAATTGATTAAGGATTCTAGACCTAAGGCTTAGTATAATCAAGGGAGGCGCGAGAGCGCTCTATCCCTTAATAGACATCAATAATGGCCTATGCTGGAAATCTCATCTCTTTGATCAATCATAACTCAAAAACCGATCAACCAAATTAGTTAAAACTTTGCACAACATTTTTATTTGATAGGTTCTATAAGTGTGAAAAATTTCAGCATCATTAGTCAAGGCAACCCAGAGATCCAAAAAGTTCAATCACGAAATCATGTTAACCGTGTGTATGTACGTACGTACGTATGTGCAACCCTGTATCTCATCAACTATTTGATGAATTCAGCAGAGATAGAGGTTCTATGGTCTATTTGATGGCATTTTAATTTCAGTTTTTCATATACCTTAGTTTTCCAGAAAATTCCAAAAAACCTTAAAAATGACCATTGTATTGAGGCATAGCCTTTACAAAAGTAGTGACATTCCATGAAAAATGCCAGTATACTGAAATCATATGCCCTTAATAGGGTTAAGATGAAAATTCATATACACTAAATGTACAAAAGCATGGAAATTCCCAAATTTTTACACTTTTATTGTTATTAAGTGTATGCGCGCACAACAGGGCTATGTATTTTACTGGTAGGAATTTTTCTTAAGCGCACCTCACACACTTCATCCACTCATGCATAGACATTTATACTGTAGTGATGTGATAATGAAATGGTTTGGTTGATATGTAGTCATACCCTTAATGACAATGAAAGTGTAAAATTTGTGAATTTCCTTGCTTTTGTACATTTAGTGTATATTAATTTTCATCTTAACCCTATTAAGGACATATGATTTCAGTATACTGGCATTTATCATGGAATTAGATCTTGATTTTAATCTTTGTAAGAGGACATGAACGTGTTGCAAAATTGATCTGCTCGGGGAATTAATCTTACCCATTCTGGTATGAGTATTCTTCTAGTTGATTATAAATGTCTGCGCCATTATTCATTAATTTGCATTCATACTTTTCCCACAACCTCGTTTCATATACAAGTTCGGTTCATTGAAATGCTTCCCCAAGAATGGCCCTCATCGAGACATTGAAAGTGTCGGTCCTCAAACGCATCAGACATTCTCGTCAAATACCCAACAGTTTCAATGGGTTCTGCATAGTTTCGGAATTGGGTGGTTGTTGGGTGAACATGTTGTACACTGTGGGATGCATCGTTGCCATGCCTCTTATGTTTAATCACAGCTCAGGCCTATGCATTGCAATAATCTCAAACCAGAAATATCATATGATTTTGATATATCTTCAGGCTTTTACATAATTGACTGGCGGTTCAGGAATTGGAAATGGTCGCATCTGAATTTTCCATCTTGACGAGTTTTCCGTTTCCCCTTTGGCATCATTCAGTGGAGGTCTGTTTAGTGCTCTCCCTTCTTCGGTCTTTCCATCCTTTTTTACCCTTCCAAAACCATTTGTCTCGGACCATCATATTGTGTGGTTTTTGAAGTAGAGGGGTAGTTTATATAATGTCTTGCAGTTTCAGGTTTCTTTGCTTCACGTATTATTATTAGTAGAAGAAGTATTAGTAGCAGCAGCAGTAGTAGTAGTAGTAGTAGTAGTAGTAGTATCATAGGCGATCAAACAGAAATCGATAAGTTAGAAACACGACATAAAAAATGTCAAAATAATGAGAAGAGTAACTGTTAATATAGATTCATATAACAAATTCAAATTCAAATGATTACATTTGAAAGAATACAGAAATGTTAATTTTTGGCATAAATAAGAAGATGCTTCTATAAAAGCTAAACGTAAAGTTTTATGAAGCTCGAATAAGTCTCAGTATTTTCTTACTATCAATCAAAATGAAATGTATGGGTGACCACAAGCGTAACAAAAGTGTAGACGGTTATATGAATGTATCTTTTGTAGACGGTTATATGAATGTACCTTTTGTATATTCTTTGTCATGTGTAGCTATAAGTGACTAAATGATACTCGGTGTTTGCGTTAATTTAAATAACAGACCTTGTAAAGAAAATGAGAATTATAATTACCAATTAGAGTTTACAAGCGGTGAAACTAATATTTATGTACTCTACGAAATATTTGAAGACGGTGATTCTGGTAGCAGTGAAAGGACTAGTTAGTTAGAGGGAGTTATCGC